>JAWZYV010013430.1:1200000-1558736 GCA_038373885.1 Cheiracanthium punctorium
TCTTAAATAGATTTATTACAGAGAGCCACTACACAGCATTAAGCATGGTTTGAGTGCTTCAAATTTCGTGAAATCGTACATTTTGTGCAAATGGTAGCGGTGATTTTCATTGTTTGGCACTTCGATATCTACCTCTTACATTTCCTTCTTAATTCTATGGATACCGATGAAAAGGGCACACTGTTTTTATTCCATTCTCTACTCAAATGACATATGCAAGGGGAACGGGGTTCCTCTGACGTATATCATAATAATCGGCTTGTATCCAATGCTTCCATGTTCCCTTGAGCTCTCAGGCTTTGTTTTCTTCATTCTATTTTCGGCATCATTAAAGAGAGCATTATGAACATGGCATCTCTGTTTTTAATAATTCGTATTACCCTTCTTTACATCCTTAAAAAATAAAGAAGGATAGCATCTACTGCCACTTCTTTTGGAAATATTCTGTGCGTACAATGGCTTCCAGTAGTTTGAACAGTACAGTTTTATTGAATGGTATCCGGTAGTAGCTCAGTCGGTTACACTTGGTTCAAGTCAAAATATCGAAAGTAAAGTAGCAACGGCTGGCCCTATGCTTAGGTGGGTGAACTCCTCTCTCGACTGAGTCTGCTATGGCCTGTATGCCAAAGGGAGCTGGTGTACGTAAAAATTGTCTTGGCTCCAATATCCTTCATGTCCAAATAATACCTCTGGAGGCTCCAATCCCGGTGCTAAGTCTTTCATCTGGAATGGGCTCAAAATTAGAAGACCACTGATAGGGGTCACTTTGGTCTGCCCAGTAGACTCCCTCATAATGAAAGGGCCAACATTTCCTTCCCTCGTACAGGTCAAGCCTATAGTCGACAGATGACCCTGCCATAAGAAAGAAAAAGTTTTATTCAATGAACCTTAATAATATAAATAACTTTAATTTTAAGCTTTAAAGTTAAAAAAACATTCATGATTCAATTCAATGCGAGTATTTAATTATAAAAAATCTGGAGTGACTCCACTCGACTTTCCGAACACTTACGATTAAGATCATTACCAAGCATTTCAATAAATTTTAATCGATGAATCATTCAAACATATATACCAAATTGAAGCTCGATCGAATGTACCGTTTAAACGCTAGCGCCCTTTCAAGAATGTCTCCCCATAGGCCATAATGTAAAAGAAATCTTGGTCGTAGCCCTATAGATAAACTATAAGTCCTATAAACATCAAAATCAATACCGGTCTTACAATGGTGGTTTATAACATGTATACCCAATTTGAGCTCAATCGAATGTACCGTTTAAGCGCTAGCGCACTTTCCAAAATTTTCCTCCATAGGCCATAATGTAAAAGAAATCTTTGTCGTAGCCCTGTAGAAAAACTGTAAGTCCTATACACATCAAAATCAATACCGGTCTTGCGAAGGTGGTTTATAACATGTATACCCAATTTGAGCTCAATCGAATGTACCGTTTAAACGCTAGCGCACTTTCCAGAATTTTCCTTCATAGGCCATAATGTAAAAGAAATATTTGTCGTAGCCCTGTAGAAAAACTGTAAGTCCTATACACATCAAAATCAATACCGATCTTGCGACGGTGGTTTATAACATGTATACCCAATTTGAGCTCAATCGAATGTACCGTTTAAACGCTAGCGCACTTTCCAGAATTTTCCTCCATAGGCCATAATGTAAAAGAAATATTTGTCGTAGCCCTGTAGAAAAACTGTAAGTCCTATACACACCCAAATCAATACCGGTCTTGCGACGGTGGTTTATAACCTATATACCCAATTTGAGCTCAATCGCATGCCCTGTTCAGGAGCTATCGTGTTCACTCACATACACACAAACACACATACACACACACACACACACACACATACATACATACATCTCGTAAAAATAGCATAAATGAATTCAGAAGACCTCAAAACGTGTCAATACACCAAAATCTCGAATTCGAATTTTTTCATGATTACAATACTTTCCTTACAGGGTACATGTTCGGAAAGTAAAAATGCGTGTATTTTGCAGAAAAAAGTTGGAACTCAATGAACGAATTTTACGTCTCAGCCACTCATTTTTGAACACATGCAAAAGAGAAGGAGGGTTTTGAAGGAGGGAGGGGGGGGGAGAAATAAACAGTGGAAAATTCCCGACAATCGTGGATGCAGCACATTTTATCATATGTAATAGTATTATTAAACATTATTTTTAACTCTGCTGCTGAGGAACGAAGCTCTTTTACTGCAGGAACGAGAAGTGCATTGTCTGAAACTGAAATGCAGTGTTATAGAATGGTTTCACACACCATCGGCAGAGTTCTTGGAATGATTTTTTAACCTTGTGAGTCGCCATTATGACAAGTGTCTGAATTTGAATGGATATTAACTCTTCGAGGCGCAACCCTTTCCCAATGCTGAAAAAAGGGCAGCCGTTGACATCGCTCGACTTAACTTCCAGCAAGAGGGCGGACGATCGAAACGTTCATCGCGTGCCACAGACCGAGAGACCCTTTTTTGGCGAGGGTTTACCGAGAAATTTACCATTTTGTGTAGTATCCTTTAACTCAAATATTTTCTCAAGTTTTAAAATTGTTTCTTTACGCAAATTTTCGTTATTACTGAAAATTGTTAAATCATCTACGTAAGCGCAAATAATTACAAAATTACTTTTATCATTCCATAGAAAAACACAATTATCTGAAGCAGTCTCTTTAAAACCCATTTCTTGAAGTTCGGATTTAAATTAAAGGTACCAATTTCGGCCTGATTGTGGTAATCAATCAATGCTTTTATTGAGTTTACACACTATTATTACCAAACTCATTTTCAAATCCAGGGGGTACTGAAACAAAAGAAGTTTCATCGATAAGTCCGTATTTTGAATAGTCTTTGTTTTTAGTCTGATTATATGCAGCTGCAACAAATGTAGTTTTTTTTTTTTTGGTTTAACCATCGTTCTCTTTTACAGTAAAAACCCATTTACTATTGATAATTTTCTCTCCTTTTGGTTCTTCTACAATATCAAAAACATTGTGTTTCCCAAACGACTTTAGTTCCTCCTTCATCGCATTTTCCCAACTTTCCCAATCCTCTAATTTTCTTGCTACTTGAACGCTTTTAGGAGTTTCTACACGAGCTAAATTAGCACTGTATTTAACGTTAAGCCTTTCTGATCTCCTTAGTGGTTGTTTTAAACTATTATTTTGCTCTCCTACACTGCTATCATCCCTTTCAAGCACCTCTGATGGTCTTTCGCAGTCACGAGATTCAACGCTATCGAAATGTCTGTTTTCCTCATCTACATTAATCTGCAAGGAGTTTAAGTTAGGATCTCTGTTAGATTTTTTCACTATTAGTTTCGAAAAATAGCGTTTCAATATCCCAAATAGAGTCTTTTGGATGATAAGATCTGTTTACTAAAAATGTATTTCCCATTACCTGTTCAATGAATTTAATTGATCTTTCTTCAAGAGCCTTTCTGATGAAAGATCCAATTTCTATATCATAAATTCGATACGATCGTCTTTCGTTTGAGAAACGCAGCATAATACCACGCTTTGGCACTTGTAATTTACTACGAGATTGTTGTGTGAAAATAAACAAGGCGACCAAAAACTCGTAAATAATCTATATTTAGCTTTTCACCATGCCAAAGTTCATAAGGTGTTTTACCTTTCCCTTTCCTATAGTCAAATTTGTAACATGAGTACTCCAAGCAACTGCCAAAACAACCAAAAATTTAAGGGAAGGCCACTGTCATAAATTAAAGTTCTAGCACGTTCTAGAATAACCTTATTAGTCCTTTCTGCTTTGCCATTGCTCTCAGGATTATGAGGGACCGTTTTCTTGTGTATTGTACCGGAAAGACAAATATTGATCCAATTCCTCATTTACGAATTCCCCGCCAATATCTGATCTAATACGTTTAATTTTAGCATTTGTAAGATTTTCGAATCTCTTTGAAACTAATGATTTTACTTAAAACGTCATTTTTATGCTTTACAAAATTAGTAAAATACATACCAGAAAATCGTCAACAATTATAAGAAAATAATTTGATCCATTCAAGGAAGGAACATGTATAGGACCGGATATATCCACATGTATTAATTCAAGAATATAATTTCTTTGATTCATATCTATAATTTTATGCGGTTTACGAGTAATTTCACTGACATTACAACCATTCTAAATTTAAATTAACAACCGTATCACCATTTTTAGTCATGATTTCATTTATCATTTTTGACAGGTAGTTAGCATTTATATGACTTATGTCACAAAACAGATGAAATCCATTTTTCACATTTAGTTTGATTACTTTCCTGCAATACATGTGAATTTATATCAGGCTGCATAATAATTTCCAGACGTTTAGCTTCCTAAAATGCAGTTAACGATATTTTACCAGAACTATTTGAGATAAACACTCTATCATCATCAGAAATAAGTTTATCTCCCCTTTCCATTAGTGTAGTTACAGACAGGAAATTATTTCTTAATTTGGGTATAAACATTACATTTTCCATGGTAACTGGAACAATGGTAACTGGAACTTCAGAAAAATTATTAGCTTTGGCTTTAACAAAACCAGTACCTTCACTAATTAAACACTCATTTATACCTGCTTGCATAATTTTACTACAATTAAAATCAATTTTATGAAACCAATTTAAACTATTAGACATATGACAAGAAGCCCCCCTATCAAGTAACCAAATATCAGAATATTTACCTGTTTCATCTTCATCTGTAGCATTAAAATCACAACTGCCATCTGACTTACTTCGGAAGTATAGTTCACATTTTTTCGTTCTGGGATTTGGTTTTGAGTTCTTTGATTTCACTGTAGCGTTCTGAAAGTTAATAGTTTTTCTGAAAAAAACTGTTTCTAGCTAAATGTTCCCTTTTTGAACAGACGTAGCATACCTTTTTAGTTTTTCGATCTCGGTTTCGCTCTAAGAAGGCTCCGTCAACTTACATTTGATTCTTGTTCCGGAGCAGCTCTCGTTCTTTCTCTCTCAGAATCTCCAAGATGTCGTCCATAGTTTTGTCTCTTCGGGTTCTTAGAACTTCTCTAATACGGGAAAATTTTCCTCTTAATCCTCCGACGGTGTAGTATACCAGCTCTCTACGTGATATATAAAGTCCAAGAGAACAACATTTCGTTCCTAAACCACGAGCTCGAGCTATGTAGTCATTTATAGTTTCTTTACCATGAAGCTCTAAGTTTTTCAATTCTTGACCGACGTCTATTTTTCGATCTTCGAGAGTTCCAGTAAAGTTATTCTTATTTTTATTCCACAAATTATTTGCGCTCTTATCAGTAGCGTACTGTAGTGCTTGTTCATCTGCTAACGAAAGTTTGATATAAGCAACCGATTTGTTGTTTCGCTTTTTCCATTCACTTAAGTTATTGGGTTCCTTGGTCTCATCTTCATCGATCATTTAAGCCTTTTATGCATAACATAGCTTCTATTTTCATGGCCCATGTGTGATAATTCACACCCGTAAGAACAGGAACTGGAAGCCAATCCATTCTTCGATTGTTTAGTTTTATTTCATCTACTTAAGAATATTTCTTCTCGAAACTAACCACGCTCTGCTAACCACTTGAAGTGTCAGAAGTCCGTTTTGACCGTCGAAGAATAAATCAGTCCATATTTAAGACAAATATATTTATTAGAACAAACACATCCCATCACAATATCATGTTTACAGAGAGAACACAATAATCAGAATGAATCTCGACGCTTCGATGAAGCGCGTCACGTGACTTACAGCCGAGAGTTTTAGCAGGTAGTCATTGAAACCACAAAAAAAAAAATGAAATGCGTATGAACGAACAGTCCATCTGTTTTATTGTAACGCATGCAATAAGTTAGGGCTATGTAATGAATTCTTTAAATATGTGTAATGGGGGTAGGTTGTCACAAGCTGCAGGGGATAAAACTTTTTTATTGAAACGAAGGCGAAATTATTATCAGAAATCGGATAAATAAAGAGCGTGATAAATTTGCAGAACCACATTTATGCGTGATAATGAATTTTTTTTTCGATTTAGAGCGTGCTGCGTATTATATCTAATGAAACATGATTAACTTTTATTTTTCTAATTAAAGTAATTTAATTTCTAATATCTCTATTTTTGTTCTAATTTATTAATTAAGTAGGCTCGAGGTCAACGAAAGTAGTGACCCCTCAAAAAATTCTATCATTTGCCCAAAAATATCCCAGAGATCCTTTGAACCTAAGCGAAAGCCAGGAAGATCGGCTTTCTACGCAGATACTCCCGAAAAAAATGACATTACCTTAACTGTGAAGCCTAAAATAAATTTACTTTGCAGAAAGAAAGGCAGAAAAGGAGGTACAGCCTAGACTTATAACTCTAAGGGGAAAATAGCTTATGGTTGTTTAATAAGTGAATCCTCTGTCAATGAATATGTCGAATTGGAAACAGAAAGCGACTTCTCCGTATCCAGAAATCGGTAGCGGAACATCAGTGACCTCGAGATCGATGATCATAAATTTTTAGGTAAAGGTTCTATGAATACTTCATTGTAAGAATACAGAAGATACTGTCTGGTACTGATGAGATTGAAGCGAAATTCGTTGCCTTACAAAAATTGAAAAAAAAATCTCTTTTCTAGTCGTCAGCGGTATCTGGGTCCATCATTTAAATTATGTTGTGCTGTCTCCAACTCATGTTGATGAAATTGTGAGATGTAGAGATCAATACAAGTTTGTTTGAAAAGAATTTTTTCGTTATACTGTGCGGTAGACTTAGGAGATAACCTACCCCGCTATGGGCTTGCTCATCCAAGGTTCACAGTTGGAAACTTCACACTGTTAAGGCCCTTCACAGTTAAGGCAATGGAATTTTTCTCAGGTGTATCGGTTTAGAAAGCCGCTTTTCCTGGCTTCCGCTTTGGTTTAAAGAATTTCTTGGACGTGCTTGGGCAAATGATCTTATTTCTTGAGGAGTAACTACACTACTGGCCAAAAGTATTGCAAGTTTCAGAAATCTACCACTTTTCAAGATTAAGCCCCCTCTCCCCCGTCAAAATTAAAAACCAATATAATTGATATTTTTTAATGTCAGCATGTTAAATGAATGACTTCAAAGACAAGATAGTATTAAGTTAAAGAACAAAAATAATTATTTAATTGATTGAAAAATAGCATAAAAAATATATAGGTTATTATAGAAATCATAATCCATTTTGGCTTGCCGGAATAAAATTAAATAAAGAATTAATTTCAAGTTATTCTGCAAAAAGAGGATAATAAATAAATGTAATTGAACTAAAGATCATTTATTATGTTGCTGAGCAACTTTGACTTTGATCACAACAGCCACTCTTTTAGATATGAAATACAGAGTGTTTTACAACACTTCCTTTGGTGTTTCATGGTGCCAACTTAAATTATAGGTTCCTGAAGCTCTCATTCTATTTTTTGGGTGATTTTCAGATGTACTCTTTCCAATTATACATAACAATTATACATAAATTATTTTAATTACGCTGGTAGTAGAAGTATTTCAACATTTCACCATACAATAGAGCTAAATTAACTGCAATCTTTCAATGGTGAAACATTGAACCATGATTTGATTCTTCGATCAGTTTAAGCACCAAATCATTGCTCTAATTTACTGTAAATTAGCTGCAACCTTTCTATGGAGAAACGTTGAACCATGATTTGGTGCTTAAACTCACTAAATAACTAAATCATGGTTCAACGTTTCTCCGTTGAAAGGTTGCGGCTAATTTAGCTCTATTGTATGGTGAAATGTTCAACTTCTGTTAACAATGCAGAAAAAATAAAAGTAATAATGTTTCATTAGATACAATATACTGCACACTCTAATTCGAATAAAAATTTATTATCATGTATATTAAAATACATGCATGCCCCGAGTTTGAATAAAAAATGGTGATTTTCCGTATGAAAAAGTATATCCTGGTTTTTCATGTTAAAGTGAACATAAGACCACGTATAACTACTTTAGAGGCTACTAAATTTAATTAAATAGTATTGCTTGAGGAGTTATTTCTATAGATACAAAAAATGAGGCTTCAAGTATTGCAGAAAAAGACTGTTTCTTTGAAGTTTCTTCGGCTTATTTCTGCCTAATTAGTCCGTTACTGACTAAAAGGTTTCGTTGAATAATTGTTGAAATTCTGCGCGTTGGAAAAATTTTCCGAAATTGGTCGTTTTATTGCCGCAGTATTGGAACTACTCCAGTGAAGCCTTCGAAACTTCTGATAAAACCAGGACGAATGTTTAAAAATTAGGTCAATTTTACAAAAGCTCCATTTCAAATATTCGGAGCATAAAATGGAAAATATGCTACATATCTGCAAGCTATCGAAAAATAGAAATACGGGGAAAATATGTCCATATTTTTTTCTACTTTAAATTACATATAGCTTCTATTTATTTTATGCTGTCAAAACCGCATCTGGCCATTGAATCTAAGAAAGCGAGAAAATGTTTTTTCGCCAAAATTTAGTCTTATTCTAAAAGCACTGAGTAAATAGTAGATTATCATTCTACTAATAGAAACACCATATCACGCATGATCGCGGACAAATAAGCCATCGAATAGTATGAAGAATAATTTTTGGTTTATTTCTCTCGTACTTTTCAGCCGTTTGATTCGTATTGCAATATGTTAAATTGTTTTGACATCTTATATCTGTAAGCTTGTCGCAAAAAAATGTAAAATAGATTGTATCTGAGTACTATTTTTCAGTTAAAAGTAGCAATCACTTATAATAAAACAACCCACCCTATTGTTATGCTATACGCTTTTTTGCTTAAGCAAATGCAAAACATTTCATGTAGTAAACCATTAAATGCCTTTATAGCGTATGCTGGCGTGAAGACGGTTTAATTCTCTGTTAGAACATAATCGAAGACAAGTACTGTATCCGTTGTACAGTAGCTTGTCATTAGAGAGAAAAAAATTTAATGCAATTTTTTAATAAAATAGTACATGTTTCTTTCGCTTTCTTTGATTAAATGTTCTTTTAAGAGATCATTTTTCAAGAGAGTGTCAGAAACTACATTATTAAACTGATTCATATTAGTTCTCTACCCTATACTACATAGAAATTTTTAGGGATGGATGCGAGACGAAAAATTGGTGTCTCGCGTCTCGCAAAACAGCCGAAAAGTTCGTCTCGTCTCGCAAAAATCCCTATATCATAATGTTAAAAATGTCTGTCTCGTCTCGCAAAAAAGTTGTAAATCTCTGTCTCGTTTCGCAAAAAGTCGTCTCGCGTCCATCCCTAGAAATTTTCGCATACTTGAAATATATTAAAATAAATAAAACTTTCTAAAATAACACTCATAAAAGGTACTTATCAAACTGGACACATGTTTCAATCGAAAAAGTTTCGATCTATTTCTGCAGCAGTAAAAGTCCATATACAGACTGGGACTGGGGACTGAAATAAAACGGAACAGAAAAAGGTAAACAGAAAGCTTTTCTCTTTACCTTTATTCAGTCCCCAGTCTCAGTCTGTGTATGGACTTATACTCCTCTGAAGAAGATGGAAACTTTTTCGATCCCAAACACGTGTCCAGTTTGATAAATACCCTTTATGTGCGTTAGTTTACGAAGTTTCAGTTATTTAATCTTTTAAACATCTATTTCTTTTGAGTGTTTTACGTTACTCAAAATATGTGTTTGATCTAATTTATATGTTATACTTAAAAGCAAATCTTGTAAATGGAAACAGCATTTATTCATCTAAAATTTAAATATTTTGAGATTACAAAGATTTCAGAAGTTCACTCTCTCCCTATTTCAATCTTATTTATTTTCAGTTAAAATTTTCTTTCTTTTTTTTTTCTTCTTTTTTCTTCGGGAAACTCGCAGGTTTAAATATTTTGCTTATCAGATAATGCAGTAAAAAAAAAAAATCTTTTGGGTTGGAAATTATGCTTTTTAAAGTAAATGAAAAAGTTTAATTGCATTGCTTCAAATTACTAAGCATAAAGTAGTTTAAATACTTTTAATTTTCTAGTGGTTTTAAGCTTGTAATTCACAAAGAATCATTCAGATAAACTCACAAAAAAAGAATAAGTTGCACAGAAATATTATTTTCCGGTTGAAAGCTCCTTTCATTTTTTTAAAATTTCTAAATTATTTATTAAATAAGATGATATTCCTTCGTTAATGAATGAGCAACAGCAGTGATATTTTGAGAAAAATTTAGTTATGTTACCTGATGGTCTGCACAATTTTATGTAAACAAGAGTTTATTATATTACAGTTTAAGCATATATAATATCCACATGGAACTGCATTGATTCATTTATTGATTTTCTTTTGGAGTGATTTTTGAAATTGCAAATGCTTTGTCGCAAATTTGAATTTAATTAATTTTGGTGTACAAAAATGGCGGGATGTATTTGTTGATTTAGACATTCAACGAAAAAGCCCTATTCACAAAACATTTGGCTGTTTTAACAGCACATGGTTATGGAAAAACGTTCATTACTAATATAATATTTTTTAAATATCTACGAAGGAGATGTTATAAAAGTGCATTAAAACTCAAGCTAATGCAAGACCTATTTCTTTCAGTTTTATGTACGTCAAACATACTTACGTAAATGAAATTTTGACTTTTATCCTACTGTTATTTTTATTTCCTTCGCAGACACAGACACTTTTAAATATGATTAATTTTGGGGAAAATATTTTACGCGTGCTAAAATAGCTTGGACTCTTTTAATCTGGGTCTTTATTGAATTGAATAATTTCGCTCTACTGAATTGCTTGTGATTTTAATTTCAAATCTGAAAATAATTTCGTAAGCCGCATCGAAAAGTTGAAACAGTTGACATTTTAAACTCGAGAAAAAAAAATCGTAAAAATACGTGTTTACGAAGAAAAAGTAAAAGAAAAAGACTCGATTTCATTACAAAACAAAATGAAAAATAGATGCATTTGCATCAAAAGACATAAGAAACTACCACATTCAAAAATCAATATTGAATTTCGGTGTCTTTAAAAAGATCTCCCGTCCTCTTGAACGTTTAATGTCGCGAGACCACAGACCATGAATAATTCAAGAGTGAATGCCTATTCTTTCAATAAAGATGATGAATCAGTACTCTGAAAGGTTGGAGCTCCGAAACTTTAATACGAAACATCACAGTATTTTCGAAAAATATTTGCATGCTTGTTATTTCAAGGTACAGTCTTAACATATAAACGATTTAAACTGTTCTTTCAAAAAAATGTGTAATCTACGATCAAGGTTAAAGTAGTTACAGTATAATTATTTTAAGGATTCAAAAATATCCAGATTGACTCTTCACGCAAGCTGTACCATACATGCTTACAAATGATAAATTCATGATATTCATTAAACACCCAAAAAATTTTTAAGCATACGATTTTCTGGTAAAGATGTCAGAATTTTGAGTAGGTAAAGATCTACAATCTCAGACACAGATAATCAAATCCGTTAAAATATTTCAGCTTTGCAAAAATGAATTAGAAAAAGTTCATTTTATCTACCCAGATTTAATTATTTGAAATAAATCTATAAATGGAATTTTTCGTACATTATACCAATGAAAAAGAAGTCTACTATTTTTATTTCAATATAACGTACATAATATCCTGTACCAAACACTGTCTAAAATGACCGATCAAATACTGAGCAATTACTTAAGATTGAATGATAGTGTTTCGCCGAAATAATAACCAAACGGAAGTAGAACGCAATGCGTATAAATAAAAGTCATTTATGATATTCTCGAGTGACTGGGAGATCAATTACTAGCTCTAAATGTTGCCATCAAAATAAATCACTTAAGCTAAATGCGTTGCCCTCAACTGCCATAATTATCAAAGAATATTTCTAATAGAAAGAAGAAAACAGTTAAATAAGGCGCTAATTATACCTCATTTCTGAAATGACTGTTTTAATGGAGTCTGGTTTTAAAAATTTGCAAACTTGAAACGAAATGCATTTAACTTACGATCGCAGTTAATTTAAGTTGCACAATTCAATATCATACAACATTCCTTACTTCTGCAGTGCTTCCAAATTAAGATACATATATGGTAAACAGTAAATGGAAGATCAGTACACCTGCATTAAATTTATTAAGTTGGAATATTCAAATTATTACTTGTGACAGTCCAAGAGTTTACACTTTCGTTACAAATTAAATGAAGAACGCTTCTTTCTCTTTTTCCTCTTAATGTTGACTTGATGTTTCCGAAAATTATAAAATCATGATTGAATAGTAAAAAAAGTTGGATTTTATTTTCCTTGAGCTGTAAAACAAAACTTTGATATTACTGATTATAAATATACTACGGACATTTCATAAACTAGAATTAAAATTGGTATGTGAAAAACAATAGGATGAACCAGAATCCAATTGGTAAGATACTCGAGAAATTCGTGTTCCGTTGAACTAAATGACAAGGTAAATTTGTAAATTTAAATAATGTGTTAACTTTTTTCTATATTCGTTGTGTTGGTGTGACTATTTAGATCCTGAAAAAGAGAAAACTCTTGGATTGCTTAAATATTTCGCAGTTTTCTTTTATGTAAATTACAGGAATACTACAGAGAAATTATTTCATATAATCAGAGTCGGTTCCGAAGTCTTAAATTACTTCATAAATTCCTTGTGCGTTTTGTTGAGTGTAAACTGTCGTTCAGCTTTCTCAAAATCCCTTAACAACTGCTGTCTATTTCTAGCACACAATTTTTATCCAAATGCACTGGGTCTTTCTTTTTCTCCTTTTAAGACGCTTGTGGAAAGACTATAAATAATTTAAATTTTCACTTAAATAAAATTACTAGAAAACACATAACATTTTCGAATGATAGATTATATAATTATTTATTCCGATAAAGCAATTATAAACCGATTGTTTTAAAGGAACAGATAAAAGTGCGGAATCACTTAAAATGTAAAACATTTCAAAGTCTTGAAATCTGTCTTATAATATTTTAAAGAAGCCTGTATGTCGAAGACAAAGACAAATTATCTTTAAGTGTGAGAAAGGCTGAAAAGCATAAACATCAAATCACTGGTAAAAGAAATAATTTCTTAGCTTTATTTTAATAGTATTTGCTGAAAACTTGAAACATATTACCGATAAACCACTTTAGTAGTTCAACGAAACAATACATCTATTACTAGATAATATGAGAACTTAATTCTTTAACAATTCTGAAGTAGTCAACAAAACTCTTTGACGTTCCTTTGAACACTAATTTGATATAAATTACTGTAAATTAAATTTTGCTTCACGCTAAATGGCATTCTAAAGTTAATTGTAAGTCTTAAATCGATGCAATTTTAAAGTATTTTGCATTTTCGTCTTGAGAAACATATCATAGGCGAGTATAATAAATTAAATATATTTTAATGATAAAGAGAGCTCTCTCTTTATTTTTTAAATATTATATTTTAAAATATTCATATTTTTAAATATAATATTTAAAAATATTATATTTAAAAATATTCAAAACTCAAAATTGAGATATTAGTTCTTGATTACAAACAAAGTCCTAATTCTTCGAATTTAAGGAGGCAAAGAAACTGGTTAAGTGTATCGCGTATATAGAAAATATTGCGAAATGACGTGTATTTAAAACGTGTACCAATTTAATATAACAAAGAACTATAGAACTTTTTATTAAACTTTTTTTCACTTGTATTTTTATAAAAGTAATAATCTCAATTAATTCACTTTTGTTGCATGAGATTGCTTAGAAATTAATTCAAAAGTGTTAGACATTTACCCAAAGTGTCGTTTCAGTGACGAAGTTATGTAAAATAAGTAGGATTTTTACCGCACTGTTAAAGAGTCTAAATGAATTATGACTTAAATTTATGCTTAATTATTTTTCTAAAATATTCCTAATTTTTATTTGCAAATGTAATACTCTGTTTTTTGAAATATCTATGAAAAATTGATATTACAAATCAAATATAAATATCATTTGTCCGTAAAACCGAAATTTAAAACCTTTAAAATACTTTTTAGAACAAACTTCTTTTCAAACTTCAAACTTTCAGTAATTAATTTGAAATCAAGTTATTTGCAAACAGCCTTCTCCTTATAAGGAGCAGGCCTGTAATATGTAGGGTGTCCAAAAAGGTGGTAATACGCTTTAATTCGTTATCTATTAGAAATAAATGGGCAATGTAAAATGAAAAATATTCAAAATAAGCTAGCAAGAAAGACTATTAAGGAAAAATTCCTAGCGTTAATTTTCAGGAAACTAAATTTTTTAATTTGTGTACGACCCCCGTACAAAAAAATATTCCGAAGTAGTAAAATGATCTATTTAATAACATACAGCTAGATGATCTTTACAGCACAACACTTGATCTATTTAATAATAGCATAAATACATTAAATTTACTAGTTTCATTCCACAAGACATACCACTAGACATACCACAAGGTGGATCTATTTCTAGTTATTTAGCCCACCGTTATCTATTTATGAGAAACATTACGATAACTCCTCACTTATATTATGTAGGTATATGGATGATATTATTATTAAATAGCATTAATATAGCATATTACCATAACACATATATCTTGCCCATTACCTATCCTGACAATTTAGTTAAAAATCCTCTGTCAAAAAATAATATTAATTTTCTTGATTTACAAATATTAATAAGTGATGATAGCCATCTTAACTTTAATATTTACTATAAGAGACATAAATTTAAATGTATATATATTTAGTAAAAAGGCTTAACTTACGAATCAGTGTAGCATCCACTCAGCAGATACAAAATTCTAAATATCCATGAAATAATAAATGATTTGATTTAGGTAAATATTCATACTTAGACAACATATCCAAATAGAGCAAAATATATGGGGGGAAAAAAGAGAAAAACGATTATATGGACGAATTGAAACAGGAAGAACGGATTGGAATAGAAAAAGGTAGTAAGCATCGATTAAGCTCGTCAGGCCCCACAAACCGAATACTTGCTACCAAAAGAAAAACAAAATAACAGGATTTCATTTTAGTTACTTAGCACAAAGAAAGCTAAATGTGTAACCACGGGGATTCTGTTAGGATATTCTATTGGATGGATATATCTACTTACGCCTTTTTGGATACGATTTTACTTTCATTGAATATATTAGAATACCATAACTGAAATGTGAATGATTCCTTGATTCGTAAGTTTAGCCATTTTACTATATATGCATATATATATATATTCTATTTTTTTAAGTGAAATAGTTTTAAGCTAGGTATCTTAGGAAAGGGAAACAAGCAGATTAAAAACTTTTCAATTTAACAGATTAGAAGTATTCTTATGGAAAAAAAAATGAAGAAAGAAGGCAAAAATATCGTTTAATTATGAACATCAAAGAAAAACAACCGAAAATAAACAGCTTTAAAAACAGATAATTATTTCTGTACAGTTTGCTTATTAATAAGTATAATTGGACGAAATATGTTAGGACATTCTAAACAGACAGAGAAGTTTTACAAAACAAAGCTTTTAATGCTAATTGGTGTTAAGTCTTACTGTTGCAAGACTTTTGCAATATCCAGCAAAACTCCGCCGGAGTTTCTTAGAGCGTTAAATTGGCATAAATTATATTGGAATTCGTTTTTATTTCTTACTAAAATAGAAACTCTACTTCTAAAACAATGCTCGCTACATTTCTTGATGAGCAACATAAGAATAACGATCATTGTAAAAACTTTTTTTTAGCATATGTTCTCCTTTTACACATTGTTTAATTGAAAAAGCATTGGCATTTTCGAACTCTCGAGTGAAATCGAAATGTTACGCTGGAGTTTTACAAAGTAATAAACTGCAGAGCTTATTAGAACAAGTTCGATTTAAAAGAATAAAAATTTATTTTAAGTAAAGAAATAAATAAGAAAATAAAATCTGAATTATGCTTTACCCATTTGTTATAAAACTCTTTTCAATCAAAAATGATAAAAGCTAAATAAACTCTTCAAGTATTCACATACGAAATATTTTAATTCAATTAGCAAAACTTCAGGTTTCAGTTTGTGAATAATAATATTAAAATAATACCAAAAATGGCCGCTAACCTACTATGTACGTAGCAAATAGGAATAGAATTAAAAGCATAATATTCAAAACGAAGAGTAAAAGTAAAGTGTTGCCGAACTCGGGCTCAAAATGATATAATGCATCAAAATCAGGTGCTATATAGAGATGAGTTCGGGCTCATTTTTTGAAGCCCGAGCCCGCCCGAGCCCGAAATTTCAGCTAAAGATAAATAAAATTCAGTTACTTCATTAATACAATCCGATAAATTTTACCGTTTGTGCAAATTAAAGACAAATAGAGTTGCAAACTCTTAATGCACTTTCTAATTCTTTATATCCATGTTTAGCAAATAATAACAATAACGTATCAATTTTTATTAAGAAATCCGTTGATTAGTCACATCAGTGTTAAACATTCGTATGTACTTAGATATATTAGATACAGAAAATTAGTAGTTATAAATCTCGTATAGTGACATTAAAAAATCTTTTATTTAAAACACGTCCAGAAAAGAGATTTTGCATAATAAATTTAAGAAATTTGCATATTTGCATAGAATTGCATAAGAATTTAGTTGGTAGGAACAAAATTATTTTTAAAAAATATTTTATGATAGGATGTGAATATATACATTTAACTAAGATAGACCAGTCAATAATGAGGCCAAAATTTTGAATGAACAGCATTTTAACACACATATGCAAATGAAATAGCACAACACACCATTTAGTAAATTATGTGAAAAAGCTAGCTTTTTACCATCAATTATTTGGTTGCAAGTCCTAGCATCCCATCAGTACGTTTATTTTTCCGATGAATCGCTTTTTAAAATCCGTTTCAAGGAGTATGTTCAATAAAGGAGACATTTTTCACGAGCCCGAGCCCGAACGCAATCGTGAATTACAGGGCCCGTGAATTACAGGGCTCGGGCTTTCGGGCTCGGGCTGAGCCCGTCTCATCTCTAGTGCTATACTATTCTTTGGAGATACTACTGACTGCAAGTATTGTAATAAAAATAATCTAGAATGAGATGAAAAAATTTAACATAACGTATAAGGTTATTACAGAAGCATAAACATTAAATTTAAAAAAGAAATGTACCTGTCATTCCATTTCTCACAAAACAATTTTAATCAACATAAAGTAGTGACAGCATAAAACTAGAATTATGAGAAATGTTGAAATTCAGTATAAGATATTAATTGGTACGATTACGTAGCATGATGTTTGTTATTGCAGGGACTATACAGTAAACAATAGACAAACATCCCTTTACTTAATGTACACTCGTAACTTTATGAACGACCTTCAGATGTAAAAAGGCCTTTGTTAACAATTACTGTTGACTTAGCTCACGTTACATCGCAAGCGCAGCAGACCGTGAAAGTATAATTCTGCTTACTATATACTCTTACTGTTTAAGCATTCAAAGGATTCTGCGAAAACTAATTAATTAAAATTAGATTCCAAAATCACACGAGCACATTTGACTACAACTACGGGAATTATTCCCTATCATAATGTTTAAACAATGGTTTAATTGAGCACTGTGTTGTTGAGAACAGCGATGTTCGTTAGTGTTTAACATTTATAAATGGTATTTTTTTTCACGTAAACATTTTTATAACATTTCAAAATTAAAAATTCACAAAAAAGTAAATTTCATACAAGGATGTTTAAAAGATGAAAGCATGTGGATAAAGGAAATAAAGTGTGTCCACATATTTATTGTTCCATTAGCATTTTTATTCATTAATAAATGCTTTTAAAAAGTTCATTTTTAATGCTTTTTTATACTTTTTTTCATTTTTACAAACTTAATTTCCTTTTTAGAAACTTTCAAATAATTTACACATAGTTAAAATGATATTCGTACCAACATTTCCATATAAAATAGCTGTCAGCAATTAGATATGAATGTATTTATTACTTTAAATTTCCAATAATTTGTTTTTCAATGTAGTGATCTAATGTAACCTTTTTCCTACCTAATTTTGAACATTGTTCCACTTGACATTGCCAATTATCTGTAATAGATAAAGAATTACCATTTTCGGGATACATTTATACATAGCATAAAGGCTCTGGTAGATTGCTTTTCAAGTCATTTTTTAGGAAGTCAATGGTATTTAATTACTGTCTTTTATTATTTTGCTTACTATTTTTTTTAATCTTTATTTTAGTACATTTCCTAATAATTGTGAAAAATAACAAATTCCATGCCAGTTATTAAAAATGTTTCATTACAAATTATAGAATAAAAAAGGAAAAGGGGTAATCACTAGACCGCGGTTTATATGCACTTAAATAATGACAAAATATGCATCAAAACATCTTAAAATATGCTCTAAAAATCTTAAAATAGGCACTAAAAATCTTAAAATATGCACTAAAAATCTAAAAATAAGCAGTAAATAACTGAAAAAATATGCGCATATTAACAGAAAATAAAAACGTATTTACTTGTAAAAGTATTTTTCTATCACTTACCTTGCAACTATGACACATTTTTTTTTCTCTCTTTGAAACTTGAAAACATCATAAAAGACAGAATGAGAAATAACGAAGGCTGTTAATGGGTTAAAGCAGAATCAATTTTTATTCACAGTAATATGAAATATGAATTAAACTGCTTTCAATATTTTTTGTTACAATACACAACTAAGTGTTTTTCTAAATTCTCAATAGTAAGACTTTGTCTTTTATCATCTAAAATCATTTTAGATGCTGAAAATGTTCTTTCAACGTCAACGATGTATCTGTGCAGTACTTATAATATTTCGCTTTGGATGGTTCTACTTCCGGTAATCCACACCCTTCACCATTAATAAAATTATTATATTATTCACTGCCGAAAATCCGGAATTTTTACTTAAAATGAAATTCAATTTCTTACTGATTTCTTCTCCTAATGACTCTGGAATCTTACCAACGCATTCCTGTACTTTTACAACTTGACTTATTTCATCACTCAGCAGCAGATTTTGAGATTTTAATTTTGCGAGAAAATTCATAGGTGGGCGTCACTACTTGATACCAGTATGGCGAAAGATAGCTTTGTTCAGGTCCTGAAAGAGGTGTGCAATAGTTCTGTGAACAATAACGAGTAGGGGAAGGAAAACGAAAAATTTTGGGCTATTTTGTTGAGAACCTGAGGTTGTATAAATTTTTCAGAGCGTGGGACTTAAAGTGTTAAAAAATTTTTTTGAAGGGAAGGTAAAAAAGAGTTACAAATTCAAAGCTAAAGCGATTGAAATATGCATCGAACAGCGAAAATACGTCATTTTATCAAAAAAAAACCCTGAAATATGCAATTGCATATCCAAATATGCAATTGCATATAATCCGCGGTCTGGTAATCACCCTTTACGGTTTCAGCACCTCATTCGGCCACTTAAATAAGTGCTTATTTAAATGTCAGAATAAATTTTAAAAACTAGGCATACTCCCATCACGCCGATCCGAATACATTTAGTGCAGACAAGTTCTTCGGAGATTTACACTTTTTCTGTCTTTTTCTACCTACAGAAATGTCTTCAAAAACAATTGCATTCAGTTAAAAACTGATACAGTTGGCTCTGTGTTTAACGACTGACAAGGAGCCGTGAAAAATCGTCCTAAGAAATCGCCCTTAAACAGAATTTGTAAAAAAAAAATAGCATTTCCCTTGACACTTTACAGGCTTAGGACTGTCCTATTTCTTAATACATAAGATTGTTTAGAAATGTCATTTTTGCTATTATTTTATTCACAAAATACATTCTTATCAAACTGTTCTGATCGACCGCATTGAATTTTCTGCCGTCTGCATTCGGATCCCGAAGCTGATTTTTGTCTTGCTTCAAGAATTTTTCTTTTTGCTTGCTAAAATACTTTTGAGAGTGGACTCAAATAGCTGAAATTGTCTTGCGAATCGGACTTTTGACATTCCAACGCTTTTTTGTAACTGTTCAATAATTTTCACCTTTTCGTGTAGCGAAGATGCATTTGGTTTTATGCCATTTTGCTCTGCTAACAAGTCTATCATTGACACATTGCAAACAACAAGGAAAGTCCTGTTTCGTTATTAAAACCAAACTTGTACCTCCACAGAAGGTTCCCCTGCTGCAGATAAGAAGTTGAAAAAAGGGTTTAGCCTGTTAAACGAAAATCGTCCTTAAACAGGAACAACACCGTCTTTGAATAGAAATTTTTTTGCTACGTAGGGGATGGGACTGTAAAATATCGTCTTTAAAAAGCGGTCGTCGTTAAACAGAGAGCCAACTGTACTATATTCAATGAGATAAAACAGGACAATGTACATAAATTTACAGGACAATGTACAGGTAAAATCGCTACGTCTTTACCTGTAAAATATTTCTCAAAATCATTTACAACAGCATTAGAAATATTTCAGATATTTCAACAGATATATAATACATTAAAACAGATTCTCATACACTCACAAATATGAACTTTAAAAAAAAAATGAGAATTCAAAACAACTGTGCAGATACTTAAAAGAATCCAACAAGTGATTCATCCAAACAGATCGTTTTTCCACACGTTATTAATACTGATTCACATTTTTAAAAAGGCAGTTGTTCCTCTCTCACCAACCAACCAACCCAATGAGAAATCAGCCGCACAGATTTAACGTGCACGGGTGCATGGTACTTTTAAATCATCCTATATTCGAAATCGGGCTCAACGGGGTCATTAGACTGAACTGAATGCATCACAAATTTGCATTTGCTCTCAGATTACTTTTTATTTTGTATCTTTTTCTTCCTTTCTTTTTGTTTGTTTGTTTCAGTTTTAAACATGATGCAATAAAAAATCTACAGCGCTGAATTTGATTCATCGAAGCGTTTGATTTCAAGTAGATACTTTTTTTTTATTTGAAGTGCAGTTAGGAAATTTAATTTCAATTTCAACTGCATTTTTTTGTGTGCGACTCAATATAAAAGGGGGCGGGAGAGAAATGTTCCAATTCACTACAGCTACTCGCGTGTAAACAAATTTTCTTTGAAATTACTCTCCAATTACTTGAAAAAATTGTTCCTTAAAATGGAAAATTGGAATGTTTTACAGGAATCAGTGTATTCCATGTTGTTTAAATATATTCTTGATTTTTCTAAAACTCGCATAAACATACTTTTGTTTTGTTTTGTTTTTTAGAATGAATTGTATAATGTAACAATTGATTCAAAACATTTTTATTCCAAAGTGAGATGTTATTGTATGTGTAGGTTTCTCAAGGCAACAAACCTACGTATTTATTAATTATAATATTTTTCAACTTTAAAGCATAAAAAACTAGTATTTAGAGCTGATTTTCTGTTTAATTATTGTTGCTTTTATCACTTATTTTTACATATAGTTGCTTGAACTCAACAGCTTGCACAGAATTTTAGAAGTTTTCCAAAAGTGTCAGTCATCCTATTGTCTTTTCGATTGTCAACCTTAAATGGATTCATAACGTGTCTGCTTCATTATCCGATAAAACGCAACGGTGAAGACTCCCGTTCTGTACTCAGTTATCCTCCCGAGACAAGGTATTAGTATGCTCCACATGGGACCGACCATTGCACTTGTGCAAGTCTTTCAGTGGAGCATTCCGGCATCCATGCTGTTATGCAATACGAGGCACAAAAGGATAACCTTCACCGCTGCGTTCTGTTCATATATGAAAGCAGACAGGTTGAATAAGCATTTAATTTTCAGGACGCAGTGATAAAGAGTCTTATTATATAATCATTTACGAGTGTATTTTTTCATTATGAGTATTACACAAAGTTCAAAAACAATGCACATTAGGTACTTGGAAAATTTAAGAATATTTCTTCACTTCTTTCTCTAATATGCACACGTGTAACCAATGACAGTTATAGAACAAAAAAATTCTGATGCATAAAATAATTTAGTGTATTTTAAGCTAACTGTTCAGCGAGATTAGATTTTTCCGACATGTTTGTCATCACTAAAACTGCACAATATAGCTTAAATTATCATTGAATCAGATTGTTTGTTTATTCAAAATCCATGTCCCATTCATTGCTTTTTCTTCGCGCAAAATTCAGGCCTAACTTCACACAAACATAACATTTATTATTACAAATTGTGAAATAAAAGTGTTTTTGGTACAGAAATTGAATGTCTCATTTTTGTATTTTTTCTAATAAATATAAATCATTTACGAAAAGTTTAGTAATATAAAAAGTAACTTACTATGAAGCAATAAACTTTTAAAATTACAAACTAGATTTATTATAAAAAAATGAGCACTTTCATCCAATAAATTCATTGATATAATTAAATAAATTTCATAAAATTATTTACGAAAAGGATTACAATATTAACTCAATCAGACTGAGAGTTTTCAGTTTAAAAAATGAAAACTTTGTATACATTTAGAAAATATTTATATTCAATTAACTCAATAAAAATTCATATAAAGAAGGAGAAGAATCAATGTTCATTATAGAAGTGTTTTTAAAAAGTCTAACTTATTTTTATAGCAAAGTAGGATTTTAAGTTCTACTGCCTCAAATTTTGAAAGAATTTAAAGTTTTACAAGGAAGTGGGGGAAGTTGTGGTACAATGAAACATGCGATCTAAAATCAATAGGAATTGTCACAGTAAAGCGAAACTCACACACCTATTATATAAATATAAGTTCCAGTTACCGATGTGATTTGGAGATGAAAATTGGTGAAAATTATTATTATTACTTTCAATGGTGAAAATTAGTGGATTTTCACCACTGAAAGTAAATTTCGTTACTAAAAGTAATTTTCTTTTACCACCTTGTTTTTATGTGTATAATTATTTGTTCTTCAAATATTGTGATGACTATGATGGTTTTCATACTGCCAAAGCCAGAATTAAAAAAAGTAAATGCTAGGAATTAGTAAAAATGCATTTAATTGGTAGCCTCAGATTTGGGCCACATAATGAAACACTATAGATGGGGTACAGTGAAACTTGTTTCATTGTAATCCGGGTGAATGCATTCACTTAAAATAAGGATTAAATATTTAGATTGTGATCTCCATAGAGCACATACAGTCAACAAGGAATTGCTTTAAAATCGAACTCTGTCTTCGTCAGACTCTGAAGAAGGTGACAATCGATATTGTCTTTCAACTAACAATCCGAACAGTGCAGATTATGAGCTATTCTCACATAACATGTATGACATTAGCTGGAACGCTCTCAATGATTATGTTTTAGTCAAGGAAGGTGAATAAGTAACCTAAATCAAACGGAATGCGAAGTTCTGTAAGTGGAACGACAAAATCCAAAACGAGAAAGATTCAAATTTATGCGTTCTTCGAAAACATATATTTTTGAAAAAAACTCAAAGTGTATGAAAACTACCACCTTCTGTTCCTTCAGGTGGTACAGAAAGCAAAGCAGAAATGCTAATTTCTGAATTTTATTTAAGTAAATTTAACATAAAATGAAAAACTATAGGCTAACCTCTAATAAAAGTATTATGGTTTCATCTTAAGCTATAACAGTTTAATTAATTTGTTTTTTCAATTTCTTATTTTTGTCTCACTAATGTTTATTATAAATGTACATAGAACATATATGCTGAAATTTGAATTTTGACTCATATTATTTGGGTGTTTGTGAAGTTTTAGTAAGTGTTTCATTGTACCCCGGTGTTTGGAGTAAAATAAATCATTGGCAGACATTTACAGTTTGTAATTTTTTAAATCCAAAAAGCTATTTATAAACTCATATAAATTCATTTAGATGGGGGAAAAGAGTGGGTTAAAAATGTCCATTCATTTTATTTTTGTAAATAGAAATTTGTGGTCAGGGGAAAAAATTGGAAATTTTCTTTCATTGTCCCCCAACTTCCCCTACAGGCCATTAAATAAGTCCTTAAATTCAAGTGTTTCATTAAATAATCGCGAATGTTGTCTAAGTAAAACTGACAATGGATCCGAAAAAAATGAAAATTTAATTTTATAATCAAAATTTATTTAATAACGTATTGCTAATAGATATTTATTGTGAAAGTCTATTTCAGGTAGAAGGAAGCGCATGTCAAGTTCATCAATTCAAAAGTTTTATTCAGTTATTTCTTCACCCCATTTAGATAGCAAAAAATTAGGGAAATTGAGTAATAATTATGCATTTACATTACGAGAAAATTAAACAGAGATTCCTGCCCAATGTCATTAAATGCCCCGAAGCGACATTCGCTGAAACTAATGAAATTTTAATGTTGTTGGACCACGGCAGAGCAAATTAGCATGAAAAGACATTATTGACTCGTGTAAGCTGAAATTTCTAGCGATCGTGAATCATCCTCGAAATTCCAATATTTTCGTGACTATAGGTGATGCATATTCGTTAAACTTTAACCTATAATTAATATAAAAACTCAGCTAATGCATATGTGTATAATAAAGCACATATTCTAATTAAATTCTATAGTGATTATGACAATTCATAAAATATATGTATCAGCAAGTATCAGAATTGCAATTTCCGAAATAAAATATCTTGTACTTTTCAGCATTTTACTTACTGAAGATGATATATTTTTGATTATCAAACTGTGTGGCGAAGGCATCAGTATTCTTGTTTTGAAACATGCACTAGCACTCGAAAATGGTAAAATATTCTCAGCGGCAGTATTTCTATTCAACAATGAAATATATAATTTAGGTATAAAAGGGAAAGTTTTTTTCCCCCTTAACTTTGACGGCAAAACGAAGTTGGAGCTGCTAAATGACTATTCTGTACAAACAGAATTGAACACGAAAACTCATTGTAGAGGGAGGCGCGCGCTGAAAACGTTCCAGTGAAAAACACCCAAATAAATAAGAACTCTCTCCAAATGATATATTTTTTAAAATAAAAATGAATACTCTTTTCTTTTTTATATATATATTTAATTGGCTAAGAAAAAATTGAACCGTGTTTGAGGAAAGATCGCTATCTTTCCTTTCCGGGGCGTTTCAAGGCGGGGAAGGAGAGTGTATGCCTTTCAGGAGGTACTTTGAAAACCGCTCTTTTGAAAATCCTTGTCTTTCGCTTTGCTGTTGTTGTTCTCATGTCCATGTATAGACGATTGCACTATCCATGGTCATAGTCCCCGAGGGGTTGGACTTCTGCTTCTGGGTCCCTCATTTTGAACTCATTCCGGATGACGGACCCACTAACACTTGAAATCGGCACCCCCAGAGGTATAGGTCTTTCTCTTTAGAGCGTATAAATATATATACGGGTCATAATAGACCATTAACCCTTTGAGGCGCAACCCTTTCCCAATGTTGAAAAAAATGGCAGCCGTGGCAATCGCTCGACTGAACGACCCGCAAGAGGGCGGACGATCGAAACGTTCATCGTGGGCCACAGATCGAGAGACCCTTTTTTGACGACAGCTGGCTGTGCGGCACAGCCAGCTGTCGTCAAAAAAGGGTCTCTCGATCTGTGGCCCACGATGAACGTTTCGATCGTCCGCCCTCTTGCGGGTCGTTAAGTCGAGCGATGGCAACGGCTGTCCTTTTTTCAGCATGTGGTAATCTATCCAGTTGTTCTCGCATTCTTCCATTTTTCAGCAAATGTCAGTGCTGTTAAAAAGAATCGTGACCATTTTTTACGGGAAATGACGTGCTAAAAATATAAGGATTCTCGTGAAGCTAGGTCACCCGCCACTATTTTTATAGAAATCAAATCTATTCTTCGTGACTGGCAACAGTCAAAACGTCCGAGTTGGGTGTTCCCAGAGCGGGAGCACTGCGCGTTAAAGGGTTAAAGGGAAAAAAGTCTTAGAACAATAAAAATTTTTAAATTAACGTTTTATTTACATAATGAAATTATTTAATGTCCGTTTTAGACACAGAGAACGAAATTATGAGGCAGATTCTGAAGCTTACGAAGACATAACATAAAACCAAAATTAAATCATATGGCATAAAAACCTTGAGAAAAGGGGAACTTTTTTTTTTCTTTTACCAATAAAACAGAATGAACTTGTATGACAGGAAGGCTTTAAGCCGGAGATACCACAAAAAAAAAAATGTGTTTATCAACAAGCTTTGAAAGTCATTGATACATGAACATTTTCCTGCTCTATTTGTGAAATGGATGAATAATAAAAGAAAGTTTCTACACTTTCTCCATTTCTACCGCTGTCATCTAAGTCAAGGTTAAAATATGAATAATTGCGTTCCAGTGTGAGAAATTTTCCTCGTTTACGAAAAATTATGAGATTAGCAACGAAATTCCAACTTTCAATGACACTCAGTAATCAATTAGAAAAAACTGAAGTAGTCCCTAATAACTATTTTTCATCCATATCTGATGTTAAATTTTTCGGAAGTTACTAATCTAATTAATAAAACGACGCAGTAAATTAGGTATGAATTTTCAAATAATATTTGAGACAGTTTTTTAAATTGAAATTGATCTAAATATATTTATAGATTTTTTTATTTAAGTATACATTTACTTACTCAAAATTGAATTTAAATGCTTTAGAAGATTTCATTTTAAAAAAAACTTGTTTGTGTGGTACTTTTTTATGCACAGAATGTGTGATGTATGTAGTGTTCTGTGAAATTTGAAATTTTCAGCATTTTTTGAAAAGATATAGTGGTATAAAAAAATATAAACATCTTCAAAACTGTTAGAAATCGTCACCTATCATGGAAGAATTCACGAAATATATTTTTTTCTAGAATATAACAGCTGTTCCAATATTAACATACCGGTTTCTCGGCTTCATTTTATTGTCTAAAACAGGAATCGTAATATTGATTCACAGATTTTTATGTTAAGCCAAGTCTATTGTATCTGGTTAATACAGATACCAGAAAACAGGCCAAGCTCTTGTAAAAACATGTTTCTTTAAAACATGATTTTCGATAGCGATTTGAACTTTTACCTCATTTTTTCCTATATTTCACTTAGCTTTATTTAATTTTATTTAATTTTCATTTTCTTATTTCATTTTCTATTGAAAGGAGAATGAAAATTTAAGCTTTCTACTTTAATTGGCCACTATAGATTCATTAACTAAATTTATGTATTTTGATATGTATTGTGTTAAAGTAGGGCTCCCGTGTAAGGCAAAAAACAAATCACTCAGTAATTGAACTTATCGAATTAGAATTTTTTAAACACATACATGACAACTTTATTGCTTATTTTTATTTAACTTTAAAATTTCCGAGATACGAAGACTGAAAATTCCGAGAATATTATAAGCATATAATCTAATTTATATCTATTTTAAATGAAAGATTACATTAAAATCCAAATGCATGTAATGACTGTCCGTAACGTAAAAGTATTTCTGAATTAATTTTACCGCTTTTCTGTTAGTTTGGTTCATTTTCACACTGCCAAAACAATAATGAAAAGCTTTCGAAGATTGATAGAAAATATCCATTTATTTTTTGGCATAGTTAATAGTTATTCAGATAACCTCTTTCATAATCACGATGATGACATGAATAAAAAAACTACCCCCCCCCCGCAGGAAAATAAATTGAAAAACCGTTTCTATTTACTATTTTTTATTTTATTATGAAACAGTTTTGCGTTTAGAGTTTTCCAAAATTTAAATATTACTTTTACATGAGCACTGTGTTCAATCCTTAACATTAAGTACCTCGGAAGAAAATATTTTAATTTGACCGGCACATTTAGATTATGCAACTTTCACCTTTTCCAATGTAAGGGCCTTAATTGGTTCGCCTGAATCGCCGGCAGAATATTTCTTGTAATTTCACGGGTTCCTGTACTTTTTTAATCATTTAATACTCATTTAGAGAGACTCAAATAAAATTTTCCTGTTTGTCAGAGGAAAGAGATCATACGTTTAACGAAAAGTTCGTCTTTACTTCTACGACTCAATAAACAAGGCGTTTAATAGTTAACTAGCCGACAAGCCGTCCAGCATCGCTGGCCCGTGTAAATTCGCTTAAAAGAATATCCGGCCAGTAAGGTAGACTTCGTGCTTCTGTTAACTGTGTCAGTCTAACGACCTATGTCTATGATTTAATTTTTTTTTAATTGCAGTCGTGTTTCAACAAGTCAACTTTGAACTCTAGAATTTCTTTCTGTTTAATCCAATATCTTAAGAAAACAAGCATAAAAAGTTTTTGCTTTTAGTTAGAGATAAAAACGTCGATTTTATCAAAATTTCAAGATGGCCGCAGATGCACCGTGAGCGATGGTCAAAAGGTCGATCGCGGAATTGTGTCGGACAGGGCTTTTATTATTTAGATTTTAAGAAAACTGCGTTAATTATACGATTGAATAAAGGGTGTTTCAAACACATAAATGAATTACCATAGTCTGATTGAAGAGTTCTGTGAGTGTTTAACCCTATCCCATGAATTTCTAGTAATTACAAAAATGAGAATAATAGTTTTGCATCTTTATTAAGGTATAAAAGATAATTCTGCCACATCAACAAATAAACTTAAAAAAAAAATATTGGTAAATAAGCTTACTTTATACAATACATGTTAATACTTTTGAAAGCAAGTCGCTTAAAGAGGACTTATTGCAGAAATAAATGATTTTCTATTTAATTTTATTATACTATATTATATATAGGCTGCTACAAAATCATTGACGTCGACTTTTATTTTTTAAATATGGTTCATAGACATGTACAGTAAATTACAAAGTTATGTAAAAAAAGGTTCAGAATTCTATGAAATCCATTAATATTGAAAGGGGACTAAATTTTATTAAATGCAAAATTTAAATTTTTATACAGCCCCCATTAAAAAATATTCTCAGTAAAATGTGCCAAATAATATATTAATTAGGTGAGGTAAAACATTTCAACCTTTCACCATGAAAAGTCTTAGCGATATATTTAGAAAAAAATGGTGAGACGTTATACATAAGGTAAGCATAAATATCATGTATTTCTGCAATCGTTTTTCTTTTTTAAGTCAGCATATAGTTATTGTTATACCTCTTCTTCTGGTATGTGAAATTCAGCATAAGTTTGAAACTGAGCTTTTGGAGTCAGATGTGTTATCATTTAAAAAGAAGTGTAAGTGTTTTTTTTTTTTCATTATACCTTTGTAACTGTAAATTTGGAGAAAAATTTACGGAGCTCATTTTGTAGATTATAAAATAATCTATAACTTTTTAGGATAAAAAGCACAAACTTTGTACATCACACACTTAGTGTGCGGGGAACATTTTACTTTCCGGAATTTTTTTTGTTCGAACGCCGTACAAAAATTTAAATTTTGTACTTACTTAAATTTACTACTCTGAAAATTTTAATCAATTTCATAAAATTCTGCATTTTTTACGTAACTTTGTAATTCATTATATATGATGTTAAATTTCCGGAAATTTTGAATTAGTGGATAAAAAAAGGTTTTTTTAGGTTTCTTTTTTTCTGGAAAAATTGAAAAAACTGACTTTTCATAAATAAAAATTTACCTTTTAGCTATGTTTTCTTAGAAAATATAAAACAATAAACATTTTAAAAATTTATACCATCTATTTTTTTTTCACTTAACATGAATGTGTAAATATATGGCTTTAAGTATTACAATTTTAGCCTTTTTGTCTCAGAATCGCCAGTACCTTTTCTTCTTCAAAACAGTATTAGTCCAGTGAAATCGTCATACAACCATGCATTTTGAGTATGTGCGATATTATTTTTTTTCTTCTGGCATGATAAATTTAACATAAGTTTGAAACTGAGCTTTTGGGATGGGGTGTGTTTTCATTTAAAAAGAAGAAATATAAATGTTATTTCATTATATCTTTTTAACTGTAAGTTTGACGAAAATTTTACGGAACTCATTTCGTTGATTATAAAATAATCTATAACTTTTCATTACAACTTCAATAATTAAAATGTTCTAAATAATGAATGATAATTTCAGAGAATAACAGTTATCATTAAAAGCTACAGTTTATACTTTCAGTTATACTTACAGTTTATAATTTTTAATTTAGTGTTTTCAAGAAAGATATTGAACGTAAAAAAGTATTTACTTAAAAAAAGCACCAGAATGTAACACAGCGAGTATCATGAAATGCTAAATGATTTATTTCATAAGCAAAATCTCAATTTTTCGATTTTTTCCAATAATAAAAGTAAAACTCTTCGGAAAAAAAAGTTTTGTTTTTTTTTTCAAAAATTTCCGTTTATTTTTTTTCTTCCGGTGCATATATATGTCTATAATCAATAAATATTTAGGGAATATAAGTCTTTAGTGTTTTATTTCCTAAATATTTATTGCTATATATTTACACATTCATATTTAGGGAATAAAAGGCGCTAGTGTTTTTGGCACACCTTATATATCTCTTTATTTTAAATAGATCTTAAACTGTCAAAATTATGTCAAAAACAGTACTCCCAAATTATTTTCCTGCACCTTAAGATATTGAAGTTTGCGAAAGTGAGAAATTCTTTATCCATTAGTTCTCTCCTGTAGCTAATTCATCATTGTAGAGAAATTTTCAATAATTAATTTCGTACTCTGAAGCTCTCGAGACAAGCGTTTCAAATACTTCGTCACAACATTATTTCGAGCAATTTTTGCTAATGAATAAAAAATTTACTCTTATGCACTATGAATGCGAATAAATATTTAATTTGACTTGCAATGAATCTTCATCGATTGCAGCGTATATTCTCCAGCGATCGGATAAGTTCTAGAGGCACTTCAGGCAGCTGTGTATTTCTTGAAAGGTTTATGAGATTTATTCTTCGTGATTTCTTGTGAGAGAATCAACCGTATTTCAAATCTTTCTTGGGGTCTATTTGCCGATGGATTTGACATGAGAAGCTCCAGTAAGCGGAATACACATGAAATTATTTGACATCGTTCATGTAAGTGAAATGTTTATGTAACTGATAACGTGCCGGAAGTAGTCAAGGAAATCCACACAACTTTTTAAAATAATTCAAATGGCAAGTAAAAATTATTAACCGCTTTTTTATTCCTAACCCGAGAATGTACTCTATATTTCGATGTGTAAGATGTTTGTAAGGTATTTTTACTGCTTTAGACTTTAAATAAGAAAACCATAAGTATAAAATTGTTTTCGGCATGTTAAGTTTGTTTTCTCATTGAAAACCTCAATGTATGCACCTCTCGGGGTGCGTGCAACGTCTGTTCTGTATTCTTGTTCGTTTCATACACGCTGCAACATTGTTTGAGAAGGTGTCTCTTCAAATCCACAGAAACTGTTCATACATTAGGATTCGGAAATAACTCAAAGAAACTTTTTTCACTTAAATTTTCGCACCCTGAAAACTTTGCATCATTTTTTAGTCGTTAAAATCTCAAGTTGTGAAACAAGTTCTTCAATTGCACCAATGGTATTTGTTTCACTTTTCAAGTCGAAGTTTGTATTTTTTCTGTCTTATGGTCTTGTCAGCTACTGACAATAGGATTGGCCGCTACGAGGGCCACAGATGTTGCTCATTTCATGAAGCGGTCGCCTAGTAGGCAAGCCAGCACTGCCCTTATGAATGGTCTCCTTATTTGAACCGGTTCCAGATGAGAGACCTAGCACTTGGAGCCCCAGAGATATAGTTTGAACATGGAGGATATTGGACCGGCCACGACCGATTTTACGTGCCCCAGTCTCACACCAGTCCAGTCGAGAGAGGTATGCCATCCTCCAAAACGCTGAACAAGGTTGGCGATATTTCGCTTATGGGAACCGAGTATAACCGTCTGGGCCACTGCTGGACAAATTCACATGCATTGAACAGAAAAAGATTAGCATTTGCTGTGAGATAAATATTCGTTTACTAGTTTTCACAACAACACTCTTACATCTTTTGGCATTTACAATAAGTTTATCGTTTTTTGTTTTCTTTTGCCTAAAAATGATATTTTGAACAGATTGTCTCTGAAATAGAGCTGCTTTTATCCAAAAATACATTTTTTATTTTTTGAAACTTATCCCGATTCATCAGCGATAATGATCTTTTACAAAAGAAACTAACGTGTTGATTATCTCATGCACATATGATAAGTGTCGTCCAATGGAGAAAACAAGATTTCAGTTTCTCCTGTACCTTTCTTTACCTGAATTGAAAAAAGAATATAGATATGAAGAAAAACGAAACAAAACTGCTTTTTATTTTATTATTATTTTTTTTAATCGCGGTATTTGTAGTCAGTATTTCTTTGGCGAGGTACCATTATTGGGTCGTACACCTCGAGAAAAAAGTTGTGTTCCATTCAAACTGGAAGAAAGAAAGTTATAAAGGATGTAGCTCTTAGTAGTTAAAGTTCTCTTTACTTTAAACGATTTATAATAAATAGAGCCTTGTGCAGTTGGACACTGAAGGGAACTGAATTTTTTCATCTTTGCAACGATGGGAGAGAATATGTTAAATTCCCATTCAGTGACCTGTAAATGGGGTAATAACTCTCCCGCTGGTTTGTGCGCAGCTCCTTGAAGCGTGAAAACACTCTAACATTTTTTTAAAAATTTCTATGATTCTCAGAATTCAGAAATACAGAATGCAAAGAGAAACGGATCAAAAAAAAAAAAAAAAAGTGTATTTGTGCTAACGAGTAAAGAAATATCCTCGTTCCTCCTCTTTATTTCAAAGACTACAGATAAAATGTGTGAATAGAAGGAAAGCATATACAACTCTCGAATTTCTGCATTATGCAGTCACGCATGTGCATACATGCGTGTGTTGTATGTACATATACAAACAGATTCACGCATCCATAATTTTCCCTTTTGCTTAGTATGCTGTTGTTAATAATAGTACAAAAGGATTCTCAAACACAGTATTGCCAAAAGAAATCAACGACGACGCGCATTGATTTAAAATTTATACTTCTCTTACTCATGTGCAAAAACACATTTAATAAAGTTGCTCTAAAATTACAGAAAACTACGATTGTATTGGGGATTCTAGGAGGAATGAAAATACTTTTCAGAAGTTTTTTTGTGTTGGTAGATATCTGGCCGTAGTATTCATCTAGGAGCGCAGCCAGAAATTTTTCATGGGGAGCGTTACGACTACTACAACTCATATATATGTATACGTGTGTGTAATAATGTAGTGAAGAATATACATTTTGTATGGCAAAAAATTCCTCATGGGGGAGGGGGTTATGACCCCCTTGGCTACGCCCTGATTACAACTATTACGTGACGGTAAGAAAGGCTTATGTAAGCAAAAGATGGCCAATGGCCTTTTATTAGAAAGGCGTAATATGTTAATATGCACGGTGAAATTACATCAGATTATGATCATTCATCAGCAATTTTTGATTCCATCATTAATGGATCTAAAATTACGCTGATTAAGCCATAAATAAATTAAGCCATAATAATAATGCGTTTTTGTTCTGTGCAGCAACCAATAGATAAACAATTCTAGATTCCTGTTGGATTTTTTTTTAATCTCCAGAAAAAAAACTGACTGTCAACCAAATGTTCCAGTGACGAAAATCTATTGATGGGACATTGAAAGACCTACTTGCAAAAATGTACTGAAAATTTTTCATGAACCCAATTTTAAGGAGATAAGTAATAACCCTTTCACTTCTTACAAAATCATACTCCTTATTTAACTATGTTGGGACATATTTATCGTATCCTACCATCATCTTTCTGTACAACTGGCATATGCTACTCTATTAGCCAATTTGTGACTCAAAGCCATTTATCAAAAAATCCGTGAAACTAAATTTGTTTCTTGAGTTTTATTCACGTAGATGAAAAATAAAGTAAAATGTCTTTTTTTTTTAAGTTTATAGTCAATGTGCTCAAATCAGAAAGTAAATAAATAAACGACTGATTTACATTCTGAGCCTCGTGAATAATTCGAACCCAGTGCAACTAAAATAAAACTCTTTGTATGACTATTGTATTGACATAAATAAATGGGATTTTCCAGTTATTTTACAAGATTTTGCAACATTTTTATTTAATTTTAAGTTAATAGAAACACACATTAAAGGTTGAAATGGCACAAACCTAAAGGATTTAGACAGTGAACGGTAAATTCTGAAGGCTTGATGGGTAATAAAAAGTTAGAAGAATCAGAGCCTGCAATTTAATTATAAGTCGCACGCTATTTTCTGAAAGTGGATAAAGGATGGATTATTACTTCGATCGATTATTTGTTATAAATTTTTCAATTTTTATTGCAGTAAGAAATTTAAGGATCAGCTAAAATTCACAGTTCATGTCATTTTAGTTCAGGTATTTCTTATAAAAGTTTAGATGTGTAATTTTTAAAGAATCTTTCTCTTAATACGTAATCATGTTATTTTAAAACAATATTCCTTAGTGATGTATTAATATCCTACAGGGGCGTAGCCAGAAATTTTTCATGGGGGGGGGATACGACTACTACAACTCCTATATATGTATATGTGTGTGTGAAGAATATACATTTTGTATGGGAAAAAATTTCTCATGGGGGGTTATGACCCCCCTAACCCCCCCCTTGGCTACGCCCCTGATATTCTACGTTGATTTCATTCTCTAGATTAATTTACCCTACGAAGAAACTCAGTGGAGTAGCTATGGGGGAGGGCGTTAGGGGGTTCTCCCATGAGGAACTTTTTTTTTTCATACAAACTATATTTTCTTCACATATACACCGGATATATATACATATATATGAGTTACAGTAGTCGTAACCCCCCCATGAAAAATTACTCTCTACGCCACTGAAGAAGATACCTAAATACTATTGAACCACTGAAAACGGTATAATAATTTATGGCAGTTTAATATTAAACTACTATATACCTATTACAATTGTTTCTATTCTCTAATTTTTCTTTGAGAGAACTGTTCTATAAGTTATCATTTTATTGTGATTGTTCTAAAATAATTCAGCACAAACAGAATTAAATATACAGACTTAATAGTTTATATTACAGAATTAATTGAATACAGTAAATTTGATTTTTTTTTCTTTTTGATTTTAATCCTTCTCTTTATCATCTTCCTATTTTCAACTATTTTTCACTGCTATAATTAAAATAGCGTCAGAAAATAAGATGATTTGGGCAAAAGCATCTTACAACTTTAAAGTTTATAATTCAATTCTGTCGGCTAAAGTCAACAATAAACTTTTCAAACGTAACAGAGACTCGCCACTCCTCTTTATGCGAGACGCTATCCAGGTGACAAGCAGCTGAGACCCATTCAAAGATATTTGGCGCGCTCTTGGCGAGATTTTTTTACATATGGCAACCTTGTAGAAACTTGCGGTGAAGCATCCAACGCTCGATTCTTCCATTATCGATTCGGATGTGCGCTGAAGGCATCACTCGCTCTCTCTCTGCGAAGATCCGATCTTCATCCTCTTTGGTTTATCTCTTGTTGGAAAGTCTTCAGAGATAAATTTGTATCAGCGACGCAAATTAGTTAATTTGTCGCTAATGGCATTATTTTTTGCGACGCATTGGTAATCAGTTATATGAAAAAAAAGATGGTAGAGAGAAAATTAAAATTCGTTCGATGACTTCCAGATTTGTGAATTTATCCGTAAAGAATAAGCCTCTAAGTGTGAAATGTGGTAGAAACATCTTTACTTTATACCCCAACATTTTCAGAGATAAGTTTGTATCAGCGGTGCAAGTTAGTCAATTTTTCAATAATGGAGTTTTTTTTTACCCGAAGAATTCGTATTTAGTTAAATAAAGGAGATGGTAGCGAAATAAAGCAGTTTCACTTGATGTATTTTCTGTAAGAGTGAATTTTTCAAATTAAGTATAAAGGAAGGAACTTGGTAAAATATACAGGGTGGTTTTAAAATAACGTAAGCTGTTAGAACCCTGTGGCGAGTACAGTATTAAAATCAAGTTGGAAGGGCGTACATAGTGGACAGTGAGATTTCGATCTTTAAGGAAAGAAAATTAGTACCAAAAGTCGCCACTAGGGAATAGGATGGCGTAGCATTACGATGAGTGCTCTCCCAGTCTTTCCTTTTACACCCATAATCGCAACAAAGACAGCGATTATACAAATTACTGCATTTTATTCCGTAAACAGCGCCAACATCTCCCTGGTGACGACTTTTGGTACTATTTCTTCCCTTTAAAAATCGAAATGCGATGGTCCACTATGTACGCCCATCAAAGTTTCGGCCAAAACTTTACTCGCTACATGATTCTAAACAGCTCACGTTATTTTATAAAAACCCTGTCTATACTTTATAATATATTAATCTTTAACATGTTAATGTTCACATTTGAGAATATAAAACTTAAAACTCACTTTCCTCCAATACAATATGTTAATTTAATGTTAAATAACTATATAAAGTCCACTAAAATAACTTTTTAAAAAAGCAGTTATAATTGAAAAGTATCTAATTTTTAAATCTAAATAGAAAAATCATGTTTCAGCCTGAAAAGGAAAAATGTACAGAAACATTTATGGTAGAAAGAGAAGGCTGACATTTGTCAAAATGACTGTTTTCGTTTAAATTCATAAATTTTCACACTAATTTACATCTAGGTTCAAATTGATAATTATATCTCGCTGTTTTCTCATTATTTAACCTGTTGGATTCTATGATACACGTTAATGAGGAGTCGATAAAGACCACTCTATAATTAAGTTGAAGCATCCTAAAAATTACGAACTTTTTCTGTTAACTGTTTTGTGGACTATGTAGATTGTCCCTAAAACACTGACTAGCTTTTATTCCTTAAATATTGATGATAGATATAAACAATAAATTACAAAGTTACGTAAAAAAGGGTACAAAATTTCATATTATGAATTCAATTTTCAGATTCAATATAAATAAGCGACAAAGATTTCTTTTACATTATGGCGTATGGGGAGAAATTCTTGAAAGTGCGCTAGCATTTAAACGGCGCATTCGCTTGAGCTTCAATTTGGTATACATGTTTGAATGATTCATCGATTTAAATTTATTTAAATGCTTGGTCATGATCTTAATCGTAAGTGTTCGGAAAGTCGATTGGAGTCACTCCAGATTTTTTTTATTTTAGAATGTTAAAAGGTATTTTTAAACGATCCATTAATACCAATTGCTTATTTTTCAATACAACATTTTTGCAGAAAGTCAGGCGTCAGATGGCACACTTTCAGACGTTAAAAAATAAATAAATAAAAAAGTTGACCTCTTTGACCATTCATTCCCGCAAGCATTCCTATCTGAAAACTGCATTTTAGCGGACACAACAACAGCAAACAAAAAGTGTCAAAATTAAAATGTTCTTTAAATTTTGAGTTTAGCTCATAATTTTTCAAGCATAAAGTGCTATTTCTTACAACATCGTGGATCGATTGGATAAACGCAACATTTACTGAGAAATGATCAGTCGCAATACGTGTTTCAGGTCTTTTACTCCAACATCGCAGATGTTTAAGCAGTGTTCATAGTTCACGCATTACCCCAATTTAATGAATGCCAGATTTTTTTTTCTTTATTCTTTTGAAGCTGAACAAAGCTGTTCGAGTTCGAGCGCAAAATCTTTTTTATTTATTTTTCGTTAAATGAAATTTTTGCAGGTATTTTTTCCTTGTACATTTTTTTTTTGTCTTTAAACGGCAACATACGCACAGTTTATGCATTAAAATGCATTTGGGCATACTTTGAATCAAATTTAAAAGTACGGTAATAAAAAGTTTACAAAAAACGCATTTACATGTTTCATGCATATTAACCAAACGTACAGAAATCGTCGAAGAAACTGAGAACAGAAATGATTAGTCTACACTAAAATGTCGTTACAACGAAATTCGTTTTTGCAAATATTTCAAACCAAAGAACAGATTATTTCTATTGTTGAAAAATGATCGGTATCTATTCAGTTATAGTAAAATTTCGCTTTAACTAACTCTTCAGAATTACCAGTTTGATCTTTGCTCCCTTGAAATTCGTTCTGCCGGGAGTATTCGGTACTCAATTCCGATTTTTCTAGCCTCTTGATTCCCATTGGTTTCCTGGTTGGGCCCGAAACATATGTATTCTTCCTTCAAATCTTTCTATATTTGCTTTTTTAACGTGTGTTTTGTGTTGATTTTTACTTTTACAGTCGAACCTCGATTTAACGAACTGATTGGGACCCACAAATCCCTTCGTTGAATCGAAGCAATTCGTTAAATCGAATATCAATTTTTGTAAAGAGTATGGTATAAAAATATCAATGCAAAATACCCTTAGATATGAAAAAAGAATGATTATTGTTTGCTACGAGCTTAAAAATTATAAGTTATATGTTAGGCGATCCATTTTTAAATTATCTAAATTCTTTAACATTACTTGCTCTTAAAATTGAATACATAATACATACATACTTATTGGCACTTTAGAAAGAAATCCTTGATAGTGCTTTGTTTTGACTTTCCAAAGTTCTTTGTCGATATTTTTTAACTTCGTATAAACACCATCATCAATCTCGTGAGATTTAAAAAAAAAAAAAATTCAAGCGTTCAAGCTGCAAACTGCATCTTGGAATGTCACCTTTTTTAATTCAATTTCCGTTTCTTTGTCATCTATTCGCTGCTTTCAGAATCTTCATTCTCTTTCTGTTCACTATCGCAGGTTCTTAGCTGTACATCGCAAGACACATAGGCTGTAAAATTTCCATTACTAGGAAAATCTTCCCATCCAAGCATTTGATTATCGTTATCCATGGCGTAATTGTATATGACTGTATCTGTATCGCTGTCTTCGTAGACACTTGCTCCGTTTGGAGAAATGAGAACAAAATTATTGTATTACACACTTGGATTAGGGTGCGAAAGATTCAAATTTTTAGTTTTATGTGCTAATTTCATTTCAGCGATTGTTGTTCGTTAAATCAAAGCTAAAAATTCGTTAAATCAGAGCATTAGCACCCTTTTTGTCGGGACAAAAAAAAAAAATATTCGTTAAATCGGAGAATTCGTTAAATCGAAGTACGTTAAATCGAGGTTCGACTGTATTTATAAACTTATTCTAATTAGTGAGAAATGTACCATAAATCTAATAATTTGAAATTAAAAATAGCAGCGATAAAAATAAGAATACATTCAACATACATTCAACGTACGTTGTAAGAATATGTACGTTGAATGTATGTTGAATGTATTCAACGTACGTTGAAATGTATGTCTGTATGAAAAAAAGTCTGTATGAAATTTTCATTTAAACTACAGGCACTTATTTGGGTTAAAAATACTCCATTTTATTTATTTATTTTATTTGTGTTATTTCGATAAGAGATATCCCTTTAGGGTACCCCTTAGGTATCCCGTATGCAATTTTACATTATCCAAACTATAAAACAAAGCTTTAATAAATTGAAATTTGAATTAAACCCACACATTATGATAGACTAAAAATCTGCACTCAAAAAAAAAAAAAAAAAAAAAAAAATCTTCTTTATAGACTAATTTATTCCTCATTTTCCCACGAATAATATCCCTACTTCTTGGAAACGTTATATTTCCGTGAATTGAAGAAATAATTTTTGAGAGTGTACATATGCTTATCAGAGCATGAGTACTGGAAAGGTTCGGAAAGTTTGAGATTCATCTTAGAATTTTAAAAATATTTAAGTAGCAGTCAAAAATGACCGAAAAATGCTACTAAAAATTCCAATTTTTGTTTTTAAGTGCATTTTAAAAGTCTTTTTTTTTTTCAGATTTTAAGGCGCAAGAGAAAATACTTAGTAACGTTCTGTTATTAAATTGGAAAATCCGAAAGTTCTAAATCCATAAGTTATTATTGTCAAGCAATCGTCCACCATCCCAGGCACGTATGACGCGAGAAGCGAGGGCCCAAAAGGTGGAAATAGTGGCGAATTTCTTCCAAAAAGGCTTGTTTACTAAGATCCAATGAATGAAATTTTGGAAAATACAGGGTCCATAGCCCACCCCTTGGCAACATCTTGATGCTACAGTCAGGTACTGCTCAAGGTAGATGCTTCTCATTTCCGAAGGGAATCGGGCCCTGACGTCTTAAGGAACAAAATATTCAAGGGTAGGAATGCAAATCCACAAAGGATAAATGTTTCCATCCCAAAGAAAAGAAAATAACAAAAAGAAAAAAATAAAAAAAAGAAAAAAATAATGAAAAAAGAAAAAAGAAAAAAATAATGAGGAAGGATGGAATGAATGAAAATTCGAACAAAATTAACTGATATGGTATAGATTCAAGCAAAAAATTAATCCTCATTAACTACAGCACTGGTTTGTAAAGCCTTTCTTCCAATAAAAATCTTCATTTTGTTTTCCTTTGCACTTTGGCAAACATAATCATAAATTTAACATTCATCTGAAGCAGGCAGTGATCGCTTTCAAATCCAAGACGTATTCATAAATATAAATCTTTTTCATAGAAAGAGAAATACTGTCAGAGTAACGTCCAATATTTAATATTTCTTTCTTTTCACAATACCATTTAAAGCTGAATTCGTGATAAATACGATGCTAATAGCTAAAAAAGAAAAAAAAACGAGTCTGCACGTTTTAACGCTCTTAGGACTCCGATATGAGTTGTGAAAGCACACTAGGTCCGAAATTTTCTATTCTTTCAACAATACCTGATTTCTCAAAAAATAGTGCCATAAATTCGGTTTTATTCGCTTACGAATGTGGTTTTCGTTATTGTTTGACCTATCCCACAGCATAGAAAGGATTTAGGTCACCGTATTTTATGCCACTGCATAAAAATATCGTAAATACGCGTGGATTTCTTTCTGTACTCGCTTACCGTTTCTGTAAGAATGTTTCAAACGGACAGTCACGGCAGTGTTGCTTTTAACACCCTCACACCTCAATGAAAGAAATTTGTTTTCTTCAGATATTGCATTTTCCAGTTCTGATCGCTGTGAGATTTCTGTCAGAAACTTTGGAGCGAGGAAATGAAACTTGAATCTTCAACTCCACCCTTTTTCAGTCCACAATGAGTTCAAGAAGGTGTCAAGTTTAGGGATTTAATCGCCCATAAATGGCAGGCAAAATAATCAGAACTTTTCTAGTGAAACCCTGCTTGCAATAAATAAATAAATACCCATCAGTGACAAAGCAAACTGATTTTTAACCAGCTTCAGAAAATGAGGAGATTCTCAATTCGTCGGAATGTTTCTTTCTTTTTTATGTTATGTCATTTTTTACGAGTGACCGATTTTGATAAGTCTTTTTTATTTAAGAAAAAGATACTTTAGGGATGTCCTCATATTAATTTGATCAGCCTCTGATGGTAGAATCAATGACAAAATAATGTAGCTCGTCAGTTCTCGTGAGCACATAAACGATACTCGAGCAAATCAAAAAGGTGTCCAGATATTTGAGTTACCGTAATATCGTTGTGGTAAAAGTGATGGATTTCTAAGAAAAGGAGAATTCTAAATCTTTTCTGTTCTCATTTTTTCTGCCATTTCGGCTTTTAAATCTATATATTCGCTTTTCCCGTATGCATTATTCCTGATTGTTCATTTCTCTACATCAGACCTGGAGGCGTCATTCTGAAATAGATTATATTACGTCCGTTTGCAATCGCTACAAACTTTTTGCTTCCCCTCTTGGAATCCTGCTGGCGTATGTTATTTTCTGTTGCCCTGCTTCTTCTTTAAAATTATTTGCTCACGATTCCGTCATTTTAATTTTATTGGATTAAGTTTTAGGGTTGCTCTGGAATTGGCGTTATTTGTCTCAACCAAGTGTTTGTTCTCGCCAATGTGTCATTCTCTGCTGGTGTAATTTCAATCCATTCCATCTTAATTTCACTGTCCATATAGGACGTATTTTTAATTCGCTGAGCCACCACCATCACCCCCGTTGTAATAAGTTTATGTTTTCAATAGTATCTTTTAAATAAAATAGTTTAAGTATTCTATGTCTTTTTATTGCAACTAAGTGTATACAACCTGGATTTCTAACCTCTACAACGCAATTTAATAATTCAACAATAGACAATCAAATATCTCCCGTCATAGTAAAGTTATCGTGATTCTTGAACCTGACGATGACAATAACGCACCTCAACGGCTTACAGTAAGATTTTATCCTGTGGTATGATTTCTAACCGATTGTAATCAAATGGATGTCCCGTGAATTTAGTCTATTAAATAATACAAATAAACTATCTTCGATATTGAATTTATTTGGTGATTCTCTTAGCTGCTTTCGATCCCACACTGGACCAGAAAATTCCCAAACTTTTAAAATTGCGCCCCTCCCCCCCCCGCACACACCAACAAAGGATAGGATTATAGGATATAATATATAGGAAAGAATTGAACGGTATTAGAATAACGCCCCCTCCCTCCCATTCCTTAGCAAACATCCAGTTTTTTATTCGCCATCAATGAGCATTGAGTCGCCTTTTCTACAAAATGTTGTTTGCCAAGTTAGAAGAAACATTTGATGCGAAAACAGACACGTTTTGGTCTCAAAATAAGAATAAATAAAATCATTTTTGAAACATGCATTACCATTGTTCTTTGGCCCTTTTTCTAACGCCCCCCATTTTGGGAACTGTTGCTACAGACAATTACTTCATTGAATTAGGCAATTATATCAAGTTAGAAATCACTTCAAGTTAGGTTTTTAAAGCTTGCTTTGCATTTCTTAATAGAATTTAGCCGTATTTTATTACTGGAAAAACATGTAGAAAAATCTTTTTTTATATTTTGCTAAATTGTTTATATGTAAAGACTTGCAACCGTGTGAAATCTTTATGACTCTCAAAATATTGTCAGTGAAAGAATGTTTTCTTCCATCGTTCCGTAATCCTAATTTTAAAACTAAATAAAAGAACTACGCATTCAGAAGGGAAGAAATCTTTCTTCAAATCCTCGGTAAATATATTTCTCGTCGAAAAGTTTTTTAACTTATTGGACTGTATCCATGGAGAAAAAGATTTTGCAGAAATGTCAATAAAATTTCCTTGGAATTTCCATTTTATTGAAGTCATGCTGCTTGAAAATGCGACTGTATATCTTACAGTGAATAATATTATATATTGAACAGATGCAGCAAAGGTCTTACTAGAAATCAATAACAGTAACGCTATAGAAACAATATTTATAAATATTGAAGGTTTCTTTTAAATCGAAAATAGATATACACAATCTTGACAATACCGCGTGCCTATGATTGTATAACGGGTGTTTTGAACTGTTTGAAGAGGGAGGCACTTTTTAAACTAGTTACATTTGCACTATACTTCTAGGTAGAAAATTTTCCTCATGACATGCAACTACATTTTTGCCATAAATTTAAAAGGAGGCCATTTATATTTTTTAAAAATAAAAACAGAAACTTTTTAGATTAATCCTGTATATATATATATATATATATATATATATATATATATATATATATATATATATATATATATATATATATATATATATATATTTAAAACCTTACTACAAATATGAGGCCCGACTTCTAAAAGCTAATAAAAAGCTTGAAATAAAAGTAAAATGTTAATTCATATGCATACAAATCAAGCGTTTATGGAATTTCACTATAGACATATGATTAATGAATAAAAATGAAAAACCGGATCACAAGTTAGGACTGAATGCTTGATCAATAACAACTATTTTCAACATCAACAGTCATAAAATATGTTTTAAAAAATTATACGATTCAAAAAAATGTCTGATGAAAGAAATTTTACGGTAGTCGTGAACATTGCACTTATTATTGATCGCCTGTACTTTAGCATGCAGCGCAAATACCCTGTATAATCCCAAAAAGCGAATCAATAATTTCTTATGTTACACTCCCAGCTTAAAACACCCACAAAGTAATAAATATTTTAAATCCGCTTTATATATCACACATAACCCTTGTTGCTAAAATTAGCCACTGCTGCCTTGCTTACTATCAGCAGAAGGGGAAAGCTAGAGGAAACTGTATCAGCGCAATATCCGGTTATTGACATAGCAAGTGAGTGTAATTTCTCTACAAATATTGATAAATACATCCGACAGGTTTCAAGAGGAAATAATTTCACCTCCAAGGAAAAATATATAAATAAATAAACTTTTTCTTTCTATTAAACTGCAGAAATGTTTTAATAGTACGAAAAACTTTTTAAACTAGAAATAACTTTTCTCTTAAATATGTGCAAGAATTAAATACTAGGTTTCGAGGTACATCAGAGTTCGTTGTGCTTCACTAGCGTAGTATCAAAGAAACTCTCAACGCAATCAGAATTAATATGCAATGGTTTTGAAATTTCTTTTAAAAAGTTTAATGAGTATTTTTCACTATTATTAAAGCAGTTTTAAATAATCTAATGTAACATCGATTGACTGATGCCTTGCGCATACATTTTTTGTTTTAAAAATACTTAGATTATAGCTAAGGTACAATAAATTACATAAAAAAAACATTTTCGTGGCTGTAATTATTTTTGTTTCTCAATTTCATCGTATTTCCTCATGTAGTATTTATTGTAAGCGGGGGAAAAAATAGTGTAATAACATCAAAGAGGAAAATCACCCTGAGTAAATATTTTAATGTTTGTCTACAATGATCAGTTATAAAGAAATATTTCTCGAGCTTTATAAACAGTAGTGTTTCCTTTCTTTTTTCTTTAACTGTGCAGTTTATCCGTTAAACAACTTTAAAGCAAAAGCATAAATGAAAAACTTATTCAAGCAAGCAAGGAAAACGTACTAAGCAAACTACTTTATTAAATAGATTTCATTTAAATATAACTTATAGCACCAGGGCTCTTGTTCCCTATACCTCAATATGATTTCATGTATTTTATTAAGAATGAACTTAACTAGTGACTCTTCATGAAACCGTTTAAAACGTTTGTTGGCGCTGGGTGTTATAAAAGGCCACAGAAAGGTATTTGAAATTGAATGAAAACGATACACTACTGGCCAAAAGTATTGCAAGTTTCAGAAATCTAAACCTTTTCAAGATTAAGCCCCGTCTTCTCCGTCAAAATTAAAAATCAATATACTTGATATTTTTTAATGTCAACATGTTCAATTAGTTACTTCAAAGACAACATAGCATTCAGTTAAAGAACAAAAATAATTATTTATTAAAGGAAAAAGTAACATAAAAATACATAAGTTATAATAGAAATCCTAATCCATTTTGGCTCGCCCGAATAAAATTCAATAAAGAATTCATTTCAAGTTATTCTGCAAAAAGAGGATAATAAATGAATGCAATTAAACTAAAGATCATTTATTATGTTGCGGAGCAGCCTTGACTTGGATCACAACAGCCACTCTTTTAGATATGGAATCCACCATGTTTTACAACACTTCCTTCGGTGTTTCAAGGCGGCAACTTAAATTATAGGCTCCCGAAGCTCTCATTTTGTCTTTTGGCGATATTCAGATGTATTCTTTCCAATTATAACTACATTAAATCTGGCAAATTTTCTGTCCATTTTTCCTGGGCTCATTCTTGAAACGATAGTTAGATTTCTAAAGCTTGCAATACTTTAGGACAGTAGTGTAACTTTGCCTGCATATTGTTGGCGGTTGTATTTGAAAAAATGTTCTCTAGAAAAGTTTACTCTCTCGGGACCTTGAGTGAACTGAAGGAATGATAGTTGTGAATCTCTTTTACTTCTATCGTAAAATAAATTGCCGATTACTTATTCGGCACATCTACCACGATTTAGACAGCCTTCCTTATACGTAGGCTAATCTTCGAATTGACGCTGGCAACGTTCAACATCTTCAAGTTCCCTAAGACACTACATGGCAGAATCTTCTAGAAGAACTATTTTCTACTCTCTACCACCATAAACTTTAGTTTTCAAATGACGTAATTAAAAAGTAATTAAGAAAATAGGACTGTGCTATAAACATTGGGTAACATTCCCCGAAAAATATGGATCAAAACACGGAGGAAATTTTGCAGGTTACTCTGGACTACGCATTTTTGTGAAAAACAAATTTATTATTTCTTGAAACGATAGCAGAAAATGTAACTAATATTTCGTTTTTTTCTCTCAAAATGTGAAAATGTAATTGGCTCTGTAAAACGGAGAAACTAAATAATCTTTTCTAAGAAGGAAAATGACATATAATCTCTAAAGAATTAAATATTCAGTTTCCCATAGAAGTTGAGAGTAGAAACCTGATGAAGGAACATTAACTCTCTGCAAAATAATTTGGCTAAAAGGAGTCAATTTTGACACTCTCAATGAGTAGATTCATTCCTTAAGAAATTAATGTTTTGATTGTCACTTTACTACTTATGAGTGATTAGACACTTTTTCAGTCTACGCACAGTGCATGTTAAAGCGAGCAGTGGATTATACGAACGCTTTTCTCAAAAACTTTATTTATTTATTTATTTACCTGGATTTTCAAATAAATTTATAGATGTGAAAGAAGATTGCGCTCATCGGTCATCCTATGCTTAGGGGAACAAAAAAATAAAATTTTCAAAATTTATTTAGAAATGCTTAATATATAGATTTTTAATATACAGTATATATTATATATATATATATATACAGTATATATATATTATTTAATACACAGTACATATTTTAAATTATTTTGACTAGTAACGTAAGTGACTAATACTGTGTAACCTAAGTGACTAAATACTAATTTTTTTCCTAAGTCTCATTAAATTTCCTAAGTCTCATCATTCCCTATCTCATTAAATAAATAAAAATGTTTTGTAATTCTCCGAATAGTTGTCCATCCTATTTAAAAGTCGTGAATTTTAAACATGAATAAAGAACAGAAATAAAATAATAAGTTTCAGTATTACAAAATCTTTTGTGTCTGTGTGTAACGTAAGTGACAGTGACATTTTTTTTTTTCTGTATATGTGCACACAGTTAAAAATCCAAAACCACAGTAGATATAAAAGTTTGATCCATTCTACTGAAATTTATCATAATATTCAACTACGATGGTCACATAATCACCACGCCGTATGTTAGCCCTTTGAGGCGCAACCCTTTCCCAAAGCTGAAAAAAGGGCAGCCGGCACAGCCAGCTGTCGTCAAAAAAAGGGTCTCTAGATCTGTGGCACGCGATGAACGCTTCGATCGTCCGTCCTCTTGCGGGTCGTTAAGTCGAGCGATGGCAGCAGCTGCCCTTTTTTAAGCATTGGGCAACCTATCCAGCTGTTCTCGCATTCTACCATTTTTCAGCAGATGTCAGTGCTGCTCAAAATAATCATGACCATTTTTTGACGGGAAAGGACGTGCTAAAAACTAAAAGATTCTCGTGGAGCTATGTCACCCGCCACTATTTTTATAGAAATCCAATCTATTCTTCGTGACTGGCAACAGTCAAAATGTCAGAGTTTGGTGTTCCCAGAGCGGGAACATTGCGCGTTAAAGGGTTAAACAGTAAAAATGCTATCCATATGTAACGTAAGTGACCGTGGAATGACTCCCGTGTTTAATTAATGATGTAAATTTTTAGAAAATGAAACTTATGACGTGATTTCATGACACAGCATTTGAGCTGACGCGACGACAGATTTAACCCCACTACAAATGATGGCAAATCTACCTACCACGATTGAAAAGAAAATACAGACAGTTTGCTCTATTTTTCTAATTAGTCATAAATTAAACAACAGCTAACTTTTCAGGTACAATACCTACTCATTCAATTCGTATATACAGGATGTCCCAAAATGGTGGTAATAGTTTTAATTCTTTATCTGTTAGAGATAAGTGAGAAATGTAAATTGAAGAAATGTTCAGAATAAAATCGTTAAGTAAAAATTCCTCTCATTCCTTTTCAAAACGTTACACTTCTTAAATTTATATACGACCCCCATAAAGAAAATTCCCAATGAGTAAAATGCCATACGCTAATGAGGTAATATACAGAATTTCAGTCTTTAATTGCAAAGAGTCTCAGAGATATATTTAATGAAAGGTGATCGGAGGCTACTCATCATTTTGAATGGAAACGCTTATTGGTAGTGTTAAAAAAAGACAAAAAAAACATTTTCTTTCGTAATATCTGTACGATCCCTTCAATGCGATCATTCGACATCATTCTTTACCTTCGAGAGCCATTGTAAAGTGGTTTAAGTCAGCCTATTTTTCGTCTTCACATATCTGACACTTTTTCAAATAAAATTCTCAAATTGTGTACATCACCTCACTAGTGTATGGGTCACATTTTAGCAACTGGGAATAGTTTTCGCACGGGAGGTTGTATACAAATTTAAAAAGCGTAACTTTTGGGAAATTTACAAGAGGATTTTTTTCTTAACCGAGTCTTACGACCTTATTTTGAACATTTTTTCAATTTACACTGCTCACTTATCTGTAACAGATAAAAAATGAAAGCCCATTACCACCTTTTTGGGACATCCTGTACAGGGGCGTAGCGAAGGGGAGGGGGGGTCAGGGGGGTCATAGCCCCTCCCCCCACGAGGAATTTTTTGACACACAAAATGTATATTCTTCACTCCCTTATCACACACATGTATGTTATATGTGAGTTGCAGTAGTCGTAATCCCCCCCCCCATGAAAATTTTCTGGCTACGCCCCCGATCCTGTATAATGGTTTAAGCGGAATTTTTGCTGTTAGGAATACATTAATCGTGTTTCATAAAAAAGCTTACCATACCTTTTTTCATGATTTTTAACGTCGAGGATGACTCAAAAAGTAAGGTAACAAGTCCTTTAATCAATTAAGTTTATTGACGAAATCCAAGAGGTATACAGACATACTAAGCCATCCGTTACAGATTATTTTTCAACATAATATCCATGGGAATCCAAGCATTTGTTCCATCTGTATACCCATCTAACGAAACCGGCGTTGAAAAAATTGCGTCATCGTTTTGGAAATGCCGTTTGTCCAGGTGCTTCTTAAACAGCTCGAGGAGATACAAATCACAGCTTTCGATATCCCGGTTATAGGGAGGATGATCCAATAAGTTGCATAGGAAGCACTGTTGCATCGGAAGCACCAACTACGTATAACCGAGGCTGCATTCAACCTGTCGTGTAACATGAAGACACCGCACCTCACGAGCTTTCGGGAGGTTTTCTTTAACCGCAAGACTCGTATTGCATTTCGCACTTCAATAGCCGGCCATGTATACGTGGACGCTTTTATCTTCTATCTCAAATTTCGGAGCCTTACGCCACCATACTAGTTCCAACTATAGTCTGTTCGCGGAAACGAGAGAACGAAAGTAAACAAACGGGTTACCAAAGAATTACATATTTTTTCACCAATCTCTAGTTTGGAGTTAAGAAAGGTTAAATGCGCCTAACAGCGTAAATGGAAGAAAGCAGAAATTCATACTGTGTTTGGCGCTTTGGCAAAATGCCAGGTGCTTACTCTTCGCCAGTTTACATGTTCCATTATTTAGTTTCGTTCTCTCGACTCGGCGAACAGACTATAGTGGCATTGGATTGTTCTGATCGTCTGTTGTACCTAGACATGGACGCTCGTTTTTTTTGTTCTTTCCTTGAATATGTGCACCCTGAGAGCTCTTGTTTCCTAACTTTTTGAACTTCCTACGTACTTTTCACTCCCAGTACAAATTATCTGCATTGATCTCACATTGACGGAAATAACACTGTAGGTACGAAAATAATGAATTAGGATCCTGTTTTTACCCGTAGTTTCGAATGAGGTTGCAAGTAAATTTTAGGTTTCGAATTTCATACATACCTAAAAGTAAATAAATTTCCTTTCGTATCATAATTGATTAGTAGCTGTTTCATTTTTAGCTAAATTCGAGTTCATTTGAATAAAATTTCTACAAACTGTTCCTTGCTAATATTCATCTTTCAGAGCTAACTCTCTATCGTTAAGTATATCTGTATCGTAAAAGTTTCGCAATTTAAGTAAGGATATATAATTGGGCTATTTTTAAATTCCACTGGACTATCAGAAAGTAGCATCCACGCCCAGATATTGTTGACACGCTTGTTAGCATTTCTTCTTCATTCTTAAATTTTTACTTGATTTTTTTAAATAACCAACATTTCGAAAGTTCGATTTGGTTGGATATTTTGTTTCATTCTGGATCTCACCAAATTCAATATTATCGATCTATGTGAACTGCTTCTTTCGCGAAATTCTTCTGCAACTGGCCCTGGCACTTGTATTATTACGCATCGTCGCCACCACTTAGAAAGTATCTTAACCCTTTAACGCGCAGTGTTCCCGCTCTGGGAACACCCAACTCTGACGTTTTGAATGTTGCCAGTCACGAAGAATAGATTGGATTTCTATAAAAATAGTTGTGGGTGACCTACATCCACGAGAATCCTTTACTTTTTAGCACGTCCTTTCCCGTCAAAAAAGGGTCACGATTCTTTTGAACAGCACTGACATCTGCTGAAAAATGGAAGAATGCGAGAACAGCTGGATAGGTTGCCCAATGCTGAAAAAAGGGCAGCCGTTGCCATCGCTCGACTGAACGACCCGCAAGAGGGCGGACGATCGAAACGTTCATCGCGGCCACAGATCTAGAGACCTTTTTTTGACGACAGCGGCTGTCGTAAAAAAAAAGTCGATCGTCTGCCATCTTGCTGGTAGTTAAGTCGAGCGATGGCAACGGCTGCCCTTTTTTCAGCATTGGGAAAGGGTTGCGCGTCAAAGGTTAAATGATACAAGAAACTCAACTAATTCCGAAAAGTAGAGTGATAGCGAGCTTGCATCCGTTTTTCGTTTTATTTCGAGAATGGTATTTATTGAGCGTCATAATAATACCTACAAGCTTTCACTTCATAGGGCAGTGAATTATAGGGTGCTTTAGGAGTGAATATGAGTTGCATTTCAACGGACTTTTTGATGGGCAAATCGTGCTCTTTTACAAAAGAAGCTAAACTTTTTGATTGAATAAATGTCTCACAGACCACACGCACATTTGCTAAGAAATCATTCTCGAAAGTCTCTTCCAATGAGACAAAATTGATTTCAGTTTCTTATTACGTTTCTTTATTTGAGTGATAAGAAGAACATATCTGTGAAAACATCCATGAAAAAAAGGCTATAGTAGATTAAAAGACATATAAAAAAGGGAACTGCTTATTTCTTAATTTTATGACAGTATTGGGATTGAACGATATTATTTTCCTTATGGGGTGCCATTACTTCGTGACACACGAATATTAATTCATTGATAGTATAAGATTGGAGTAATTAGTGTAATTAGATAAGAATCATTAATGAGATTTAAATGAGTAAAATGTCAGTCATAGTACTTCAACTCTAAAGGACTCAATATTCAATCTTCATAAAATAATGTTAAATGCTCTGTTAGACGTAAACTGTTTGGAATTAACAAATTGATAAAATTAATGTTGCGCTTTCACAAACCAATTACACACTTTGAAAAATTTTCTTTGCTACTAGATTCAATTTATCTGAAAAAATAATGTTATGTTCAGAATTTAAGTTTAGACAATCGAATTTCCCGCACGCTCTCCAGACCTTACGCAGCTCAATTTTTCTTATGTGCCACAATGAAAAAGATAAGGTGTGCCATCGTAAGCCACTTAATCAGGGCATACTTTAGGATACTATAGGATACTACCTTCAGGAACGGCCTACTTATTTGGTTTAAAGCCTGTTTTAGTTCCTGAAGTGTCCTACTGTCCTGCTGAACCCTAGCCGCAGGCTCAGGTCCAGCAAGCAGCGATTTCCCTCATTTTTATTTTTTTTTAGAGCAGAATTTTTGGATTACAATTGGTAAAATACATATATTTTACAAATTATTTTATAGCCTTATTTTTTCAAGAAATTCAACCTTGTTATAAGAAAAGTCAATTTTCTGAGATAGTTCAAAGTGCGCGAACATTTTTTTCATACATCCTGTATTTATACTTCTAGAGGTTGAATGCTTTGACTGACGTTTCACTCCTTAGAGGTGACTAGTCACCCTTTACTTTTTTCACTAGATGGTATATTACTTCAAGTTCTCTTTATGTTTTTATAAATAATGTAGAGCCTCACCATGGCACAGTGGTTATGTCACTGAAAATGGTAGACGGTCGAAGTGTGAAGGTCCCGGGTTCGGGTCCCATCGCGCTGCTGTCGATTTAACGGTCTGGAATTTCGGTAGTTTTTCTCCAGATGTAACGTGAATACGCGTTAGAACTCCTTAGAAAATCATCCTACCAAGGCACCCCCCATCCTTGGCAGATCGCCCTAGCGTAGCGTTTCCATAATCTCACCAACAAACATAAATAATGTAGCAATTATAGGTATACATTTATATAAAAGAAATGGCATTACTCTATTTCAATCTCCAGCTTCAATTCCAGTATTTCGCGGCCCTGGCATAACCGCTTTACGCTCACGTGTTTAAAAGTTGCCGTCACCAGTAACGGAAACCCAAAAAGTAGTTTGTTGGGGGGAGGGGATGTCAACATTTTTTATTTTATTTTATTTTTTTCAAACAAAAAGAAAAAGGAAAACGCCTACTTTTTGATCACGCGACAGCTCCTACGAGTTGGGAACGCCCAACCGTCACATAGTGCCACTATTAATTTACAGCAACATCGACAGATAAAAGAAAAATAAAGCTTATACCTAAAAAACTTTATTTACAGGAAATAAGATTTGTTAGAGTGAACAAAAATTGGGTAAAAAGTAAAAGATCGCAGTCACAGTATCAGAATAATATAGAATCTGTTAGCTCGGAAGAATCACGTTTCACTGGCTCTGAGGGAATTGAAATTTTATCTGTTTGCTTAGTTGAATCCAGTATAAAACTATGAATGCATACAGCGGACGCAGATAAAGCAAAAGGAATGTACCGTTAAATAAATGTCACTTTTTGTATGCGTTTTCGAAAACTTAACAACGTACTGCATTTATTTTTCATCCATTCATGCGATGTTATTCCTCTTTATTGTATTTTTGAGCAAAACTTTTCTCATACTAAATAATGCGAATCGTGAAAAGCGAGAAATTTTTTCAAGTAAAAATTGTTCGGCTAATGAAGCTTTTAAATTGTTCTTTTTAAATATTTATCAATGTAATATTTAAGTAATCTCTGAGTCTATACAAAATTATCACCTTGGAATTGAAAAAATACTCTAGTATATATATATATATATATATATATATACAGTCGAACCTCGATTCAACGAATTCATTGGGACCCACAAACCCGTTCGTTAAATCGAAGCAATTCGTTAAATCGAATATCAATTTTTGTGAAGAGTATGGTATAAAAATATTAATGCAAAATACCCTTAGATATAGATATGAAAAAAAGAATGATTATTGTTTACTACGAGCTTAAAAATTATAACTTATACGCTACAGGATCAACTTTAAACTAATCTAAATTCTTTAATGTTACTGGCTCTTAAAACTTAATACACAATACATACATACTTATTGGCATTTTGGAAAGAAATCTTTTATAGTGCTTTGTTTTGACTTTCCAAAGTTCTTTGTTTATATTTTCTAACTTCATAAGAACAACATCATCTACCTCGTGAGACAAAAAAAAAATTTTTTTAAGCGTTCAAGCTGCTTTTTGGAATGTCACTCTTTTTAATTCTATTTATGTTTTTTCTTCGGACTGCTTTCAGAATCTTCATTCTCTTTCTGTTCATCATCGCAGGTACTCAACTGTGCATCGCAAGACACATATGCTGTAAAATTTCCATTACTAGGAACATCTTCCCATCCAGCCACTTGATCATGGTTATCCCCGGCGTAATTGTAAATAACTGTTTCTGTATCGCTGTATTCTTGCTACGTTTGGAGAAATGAGGAAAAAAAATTATTGTATTACCCACTTGTATTAGGGTGTGAAAGATTCAAAATTTTGTGTACGAAAAATTCAAAGTTTTAGTTTTATGTCCGAATTTTACTTCGGCGATTGTTGTTCGTTAAATCAAAGCTAAAAATTCCTTAAATGAGAGCATTTTAGCACCCTTTTTGTCGGGACCAAAAAAAGATTCGTTCAATCAGAGAATTCGTTGAATCAAAGTACGTTAAATCGAGGTTCGACTGTATATACATAAATACATATAGAGGGTGTTCATAATGAATGCCTCCTTTACAACGAAAACGGCTGGTCAGATTGCTACGAAATGAGAATACTACCTAAACGAGACCATGTATGTATGGTCTCGTTTAGGAGTATGTAAGATTTGTGTGAAAAAAAATTCGAAAAATCCTCACCCAGTGGCTTCTTTCAACGTTTTAGTACGGATAAAACCGACGAGTAATCACTCTCAAGCGAAGAAAATAATGAAGAGTTTTTTTGTGGTACTGTATATACAGTACCCCCTCCCCCCGAAAAAAAGGTTTACATTATAGTTTTGCAGCAATAATAAATTTTGCTCTAAAACACCTATTGCATGTTTTATAGAAATTCCGAGTGTGGATAAAGATTATGCGATTAGATGGTGAAGAGGAGGATGAGATGGTGAGAGGTTTTGGGATGGTGAGAGGTTTTTTTTGTTTTGTTTTGCTTTATTTTTGTATATATGGCGTTGCCGCGGGTCAAGAAAACCCTGTAAACCCTGGAATACTCAGGAAATAGTATTTTAACGGAAAAGTCAAAGAAAATTGAGAATTTTTTGTAAAAAGCAGAAAATTTTTGAAATGTGAGGTGGAAAAATACCTCAAGTCAGCATTTATAAATGATTTTACATTTTGCCCGATATCTGAATTGCTCCAAATATTACTTGACATAGGTGTACATCAGTGACGAATACAGAAATTTTTTGAGGCGAGCCTAGTTTTAAAAAAGAGAAAAAATTTATTTAACCCCAAAAAAGTACACAATAAAAAAAATATTACGCTAAATTATTATTATTATTATTTGTTTATTTAACTAGGCTCTGCCCCCCCCAAAAAAAAAAAGTTTATATGCCACTGTTGCGCACCTTCATCAAGTTCAAATTTAGAGCATTTCAGACTTACGACACATGTAAAATTATTTTCAAATTCAGAGTTCGGAAATTTTCCAAATCCCATTTCCAAATTTTCCTCGCTTTATCAAAAATTTACAACTTTCCTTCACTTTTTCTATTAAAAAATTTTTCCTGACTGTTCCAGGTTTTCCTTAACATGTGACAACCCAGTATATGCAAAAAACCTCCCAGCTTCCCAAACATGATCATCATCCACACTCGCACTTCCATGAAAACATGCAATAGGATTTTTGGCGCCCAATTTAACTGCCAACATTGTTACTGTCAAATTATGTACAATGCTGAAGCTTTTTTAACATTGTACGTGTGTGTGGCTATGTGTATATATATACAAAATCTAATTTGGTGAATGGATTGGCTAAACTTTAAAAAAAGCCAGTATGGACCGCTGGTATTAGTATATATATATATGTATATATATATATATATATATGAGAAGTCAGATATTTCAAGTAAAGTTTGAGAGTTAAGGCAGGTAATATGGTTTATTGAACATTACATTTAAGTTACAATTTAGAATGAGAAGAGGGGAGGGGAGACGGGTACAAGAATCAGCGTGGACTCATTAAGCAGTTCCAGTGGCAGAAGTCCCTCGATTTTCGATGTGTGGTAGTATTTACGCTTACCACACCACGTGGTCTGCGAAGACATAACTCCGCCTCTCTCTTATCTCTGACCGAACCACACACATTTACCAACATGACCCGCATCCGGGGCTACAAGGGCGTGGGGACACGTGTACATATAAAGAACTCAGAATCGAGGGCCTGATGTCTGGCAAATAACAAAATAAATAAAACATAGCTCCAGAGCGCGCGTGGCAAGCATGACAGGAAAGCAAAACTTACAGTGAAAGTACCGGTTTGAACAATAATCAAACTAGTAAAACCCAAATTACCTTTTTATACATTACATATATATATATATATATATATATATACAGTCACACACATATATATACTCAACACTGAGGTATTTAAAGAGGGTAACTTTTTAAATAAAACTGATTCATAATCTAAATTACGTTTTAATGGTAAAGCAGAGCTGCCAAGTCTCCGGCTTTTTTCGGGAGATTTCCCACCACTAATTTTTACTCACAAATTTATGGTTAAAAAGTCCAAATATTTAATCCTAAATAAAACTGTCTAAAAATTGTGGTGGGAAATCTCCCGGAAAAAGGTAAAGCAGTAAGAAAAAACTGGGATGACACATGACTATTTGTTGGCAGCTTGGGCAGGAGTTTGTTTGTTTGTTTTTTTCTGGCTGAGGGGATGGGGTTAGCATAGACAAAGGGGCTTGACCCTGTCCGGCTTTCGACCTTCGTATGCCACCTTCAGAACAACTCAGATCTTAGATATACAACAGCAAGTTGGTAGTTACTGTGAATATCAAAAGTATGAATACATTGCTACACATCCAAAAAAATTACATGATGGTTTTTAATTCAAGACTCTTCATAATTCAGTAGGCATAACAAAAGCTGGCCGTACAGACTTAAGCATACCTGCTGTGAAAGAAATTTCCTTTGCCGCCTCTTTTAAAAGGAACTTTCTTCTCCAAAGTAAGAACTTAAAATTTATTATAAAATTTTCGAACACTGCTCCTTCCCTGTCATTCAGTGTGTATTGTTTATTATTTGAAAGTGATATGAAAATGTATTGGAACTCCGAATATTGAACTTGTTTAAAATGCACTCATTACGAAAAACGCAGTCAAAACTAGTTTACAAGACGTTTATTATAAAGTTTTCGGATCTAAACACTGTAAATGGCACGAAATATTATTGAATTTTCCATTCTAAATATTGAGCGCGTTCTTTGTCAGGGCGAAAACCTCAAAGAGGAATCACCCATCCCATATCAATGTTAAATGCTCCTTTAGGAAGAAGCGTTAACCCTTTAACGCGCAGTTTTCCCGCTCTGGGAACACCAAATTCTGACATTTTGACAGTTGCCAGTCACGAAGAACAGATTTGATTTCTATAAAAATAGTGGCGGGTGACATAGCTCCACGAGAATCCTTTACTTTTTAGCACGTCCTTTCCCGTCAAAAAAGGGTCACGATTATTTGTAACAGCACTGACCTCTGCTGAAAAATGGAAGAATGCGAGAACAGCTGGATAGATTGTCCTATGCTGAAAAAAAACAGCCGTTGCCATCTCTCGACTTAACTACCAGCAAGATCGGTGGAATGATCGAGTGGCTCCAAAAACACTGACAACGCTCCTGAAACTTCATTTTTTCTCTTCCAAAGACATTGAAAAGTGGTTCAAGTCGGCCTCTATTTATTTTCAGATCCCCGACAGTGAGTTATTAAGTCATAACTCACTGTACTGGAGCTCTCTATTCAGACTTTGTACATCAATTAATGAATGTCATTTTACTAATTGGGAATTTTTTTCTAATAGGGCCGTATAAAAATTGAAAATTTTTATTGACACTCTCTGAAAAATTCGCCTTTATACACTCATTTATCCGTCATTTTTCAACGAATAATTTCCGTAAACCTTGGAAACATAATATTTCCGTGTATTCTTCTTCCTACTATCTGTAGAAGAGGGGGGGAAAATCATGAGATTTTACGCTTTTTATTATTATTATTATTATTATTATTATCATTATTATTTTAACCCACAAAAGAAATTCCGATGCGTTACAACTGGGATTCTATAAAATGCTCGTAGCATTGATGGTTACACTAGCATGTTCCCTATATATACAGTATTTGTGTGCAAATATTTTAAAGCTCTTTTTCGGGTAGACACGAGATAATTTACACAGTTTACACTTCACTTGAAATGGAAAAAGTCGATACGTATTCTTTTACTTACTTATTTTGAGTATAGGTAAAGATTTAAATAAGGTATAGTTGCAAAACTTTTCAACAGCATTTTTGTTTCATTTAACAATCACACCTTTTTAAGTGCATACTTTATTATTCAGTTCACTTACGAGCATTTTCTTTCTTTTTTTTAGGTAAGTGTGATTTCATTCCACACAATGTTGAAAGTATTTGTGTCAAAGCTCAGCAGATGTGGATACGGGATCTTACAGTAAGTTTTTATTTTCCTTGCTTATAAGTACTCGTATACAGGCTGACCTAGTATGATCAAAGAACTGTCATTTTTGCTCCTGTACTCGTTACAGTTCGTATTTCAAATCGACAGTTAATCTAAGACAATCCAAGCTGACACATTAACGTAATCGGAAACATAGGCGTAGAGTTATATGGGCCCGTGGGGCTCAAGCCACCCCAATAAATTGTGAATAGGGGCTGAGCCCACCCAATAATTTATCACTCAATACAGACAACTAATTTATACTAACATAAAAAAAAATATTCACGCCATTTACAAACGTTTAAAAAAACCTTTACTTTAAAAAATTTTCTTCTTTTGATTTCAATCATGATTTAGTATTCATGTGTAGTGACGCCACTTAGTAGTGACGCCACGTAACACACAATGTTACTATAAGCTGCCCTCGCCAGGCTCTGGTTCATTAAAATCAGATTATGCAATGTAATGTATGAAATGAAGAAAAGTTCAGATGTGTCTAAAATGCACTATCTCATGGAATTTTTTTTTCCCTCCTTTGGACTTTTTACTTTGCTTCTAATTTTAACATGGTAGGAAGATACTAATATGGATACTTACCTTACATAGGTGTAGAATTCTATGGACCCATAGAGAGCTCGAGCGCCTCCAATAATTTACACTTATGCATAGTAAGTCATAGCTGCCAACTACTACGGAATATAATAACCACTTTTTGTAAACAGTATATTTTTTAATTATTTTTTTCAAAATAGTAACCAGCTTGCACGCGCAGCACAAAAATTTTGCTATATTTTAAGCCGAAAAATCATCTAAAAAAAGTGGTCAACTATATACTGTAGTAGTTGGTAGCTATGAGTAATTTATATGTACGTGAATCAGTAGCGTAGCCTGAAATTTTTCATGGGGGGGGGGGGGTACGACCCCCTTAACCTCCCTTTGACTACACCACTCACGTGAATATGTGTGGTTGTGGGGTCCGGCCCCCCCAATAATTTTGAAAACTTTACGCTTGTGATCGGAAAGCTTTCGAAAAATTAAGTACACAAATATATGCACGTACTCAGAATTTTAAATACTCATGGAATAACAAATCAAACACGATGCAGCATACTTTGTATTCATAAACCTTCCACGAAAAAATTGTTTGGAATAGAAATGATTTACTAAGAAATTTATTTCCCGTTGTTTTAACTCTCTGAATATCGAGCAAAAGGGCAAAATTGTGGAATTGTTTTCATCCATAATAACTTTAGGCAGTTGGCGTTCGTAAGAAAGGGTGTTCTAGTGAAATTTAACCTACTACTGAACATAGATTTAACCTTTTCACACATAATAAAGACAAAAAGAAGACAAAATGAAAGACTCCCTTTCATTGCGCAGTATTCGATCTCAGCAAAACCTTCAGTAACGTCTGGCGCGTAGCAACCCCTATCCAAAAAGAAATCTCCAACGTTGCATCGTTTCTTTTATAACAGTAAAAAGGTCAAATCGAAGTTCAAAATTAAAACGGATATTTCCTTTAGAATTTACATACACTACTAAGTTGAAGCAAAATTAAAAAGCGCATTTAGATAAAAAATAACAAAATAAGTTCTCAATCTAAAAGTTGAAATACCATATAAGTCGTGACACAATCAAACACCTTTAAGATATATTTTGTGGTGTGGTAGAATGGCTACTACATAACCTGGGGGGCGCAAAATAATTCTCAATGCAATCACTAATATCTAGATGACGAGCATTTTAAATGAGAAATAAAGCCGTGTACCTTAGATAACGATTAGGGATGGACGCGAGACGAGACAGAGATTTACAATTTTTTTGCGAGACGAGACAAACATTTTTAACATTATGATACAGGGATTTTTGCGAGACGAGACAAGCTTTTCGGCTGTTTTGCGAGACGCGAGACGCCAATTTTTCGTCTCGCGTCCATTAGAGATGAGTTCGGGCTCATTTTTTGAAGCCCGAGCCCGCCCGATCCCGAAGACTTTTAATCCGAGCCCGCCCGAGCCCGAGCAATATTATTAAAGTTGGAGCCCGAGCCCGCCCGAGCCCGAAATTTCAGCTAAATACAAATAAAATTAACTACTTCATTAAGAGGATACAATAAATTTTGGAGCTTCACACACCTTCTAGTCCCTCCGTGCCGCTATTTTTTGAAATAAGTACGTCTATTTATCCCATGAATCACTTTTTAAATCTGTTTCAAGGAGTATGTTCAACAAAGGAGAAATTTTTCACGAGCCCGAGCCCGCCCGAGCCCGAACGCAATCTTGAATTACAGAGCCCGAGCCCGAGTCGGGCCCGGGCTCGGGCTCGGGCTTTCGGGCTCGGGCTGAGCCCGTCTCATCTCTAGCGTCCATCCCTAATAACGATGTACATATCGGCTCATTTTTTCCGATGGTTCGAACAGCGTTCATTTTTAACAGGGCTTCTCGTTAACTCGACCTTTACAAGCAGATACTCGGTTTTAAGTTGAAAATATTTTGCGTTCTTACAATACATTTTTATATTAAAAGCTATGGCAGCTCCTCCATCCGCGGGAAGAATTCTATGAAAAAATTTACAAGCACTCCAGATTTTTTGTTCTCCCTCTGAAAAGAAAATCGAACAGCTCAATAATATTTTCTATAAGCTTAATTTCTGATTTCTTTTATAAAGTAATATCCCTTTAAAATAGATTTGTATAATTTTTATATGACTAATGCGTCACACTATGTTCAGACCTTTCATACTATCGTAATACAGGATTTCAAAATAATTACTTTATCTATCTTCTGTCCATATTAAAACACACCTGTAAAAATTTAGATATCGAGGTTGTAACGAAAGTTTTCCGCCAGATTTGCTTGATTCAGCTCACGCGGTACCCAGCTATTGACCTTATATGCCAATTTAATGCGATGCTTAACGCGACTATGGACATGGCACTAAAGTCTAACTCTTTTAGCTAACTCTCGAGTGGATAAATATTTTATCGTCTTCCAGAGATTGTCGTAGGCGGGTCTCATCAGCATCATTAGGCCGGCCAAAGCGCTCTGCTTCTTTAATGTCCCAGTCCTCTTTTTTGAACTTTCGGTACCAAATCTTCACAGTGTCATATGCTACAACACTAGTGCCTTAAGCTGTACACATCATTCGGTGTCATTCTGTAGCTGACTTTTTGCAACAGAACTGAGAGTAAAGGATGGTTCAATCTGGTAGCGTGATAGTTCCATTTCAGACACCTTATACTTAATCATAACGATATTTTTTTACAGATTTCACAACACAGTGCTGTAAAACAAGTCTTTTTCTTTCAAATAACAAAAATTGTTTCGCAAAATATTAGCAAAGACACCAACGCGAACTGCTTGTGCAGGCAATACTTGCAGTGGCGGAAAACTTTCGTTACAACCTAATATTTTAAAAACATTAAAAGGTTACTTTGTCCTCTTTGTTACTTTCAATCTTTGCTCCCCAGAAAATATAAATTGAGAAATCCGAATATGCTGTAATTTAGATCCTAATTTTTAAATGGTGATATGTATTTTCCTTTCAAACATAATAATTCTTATACGGAAAATTTATAACACAAATGATGATAATAATAATCGTGTGTGTAAAAAAATACATACAGTTTATAACATACAAAGCTAACAAAGTAATAAAATCTTGTATGTAATAAAAATCAAAAATCAAAATAATAATAATGCATCGCTCCAATTTCTTTAGTGCTTATGCGTTTCTTTCTTTTGAATCTTTAGAAACGAATACTAAAACGGTTTACAAGACAATTATAGAATCGCTAAAGGCATTGCAAAGGCTCTTAATTATTTCATGAATTCTTCAACCTGAAACAACGTATTACAATCTTGATTTGGTTCAGACATTTAACGCTGCAGACTCTAAACTCATCCATTTTGATATAAAGTATTTCTTTTATTCCGCATTTTCCCGTGTTAAATGTAGCCGTATTCCCGAATGGTTGGCTCCTGCCCAACTAGCTGATTATTTTGTTGTTCATTCAATTCTGCTTGACCTTTCTTACCTACATTAAGGGAGTAAATACCAGGCTGAGAAATTATAAATTTGTTTTAGCACAGAAAGAGAACAATGGATTTAGTTCCCGTAATAGCAGATTTTGCTAGCCCTCCCCCCCCCCCAAAAAAAAACCGTTCAATGTTGCTAGGAATTTAATGTTCAACTACTATTTAACATGTACTGAAAGTCTCATATAAAAATTCGTTAAAGCAGAAATATTGCTTGAAATATATGGCTGTAATACAATGTGTACTGTCATTAATAACATATTTCGGCATTGTGCATATTTAAAATAATTAATCTGTCCGATAAATGGCGTTGATTATTAAGAAAATTGTTATATATTTTAAAGGTTAGAAAAATTAATTAAGTTTTAGGTTTCATATGAAATCGTATGCAATGAAAATGCTCTCTATTATGTTTTCCTAGAGTTTATTCAATAAGAATATTTTTTTTACAATTTTTTCCCTAATAAACTCTCGATTGTTCGCTGGCAGATTATCTGCAATTCATTATGGATATTTATCATGTTTATAAACAACACAATACATTACTTTGCCCACGGAGTTCATAATTACTAAATATTTCAAGAAAACTAATTACAATTTTGATAGTTGGGCTAAGATAATTACTTCCTTGTACTTCGTACAAGTACGTACGTACATATATACGTATGTATGTAACTCGTGTATCTCAAAAACTATCAGTCGCAGAATGTTGAAATTTTATATTTAAGGTTGTTGTAACATCTAGATGAGCATCGCTCTTTTTGGTTTCAATCGACTGGGTAGTTTATTTACAGGGCGACCCAAAATACTTTCCATACATTACGCTCTATTACCAGAAATTCATTAAAGCCTATTTCAGAGGTATTAAGTTATTTCAAACGAATCAAAAGTGATATATATTGTTAATGATAACAAAATCGATCTCTCCATCGAAAATAGTGGCTGTATCATAGATAGTACTTCGACAGGAACACTCAAAAAAATTCCAACGCATTACTGCCAATGGCGATTTTAGAGATATACATCCATTTCAAGACAATACCACCCTACCATGCAGTTAGATAATGGTTCGACGACGGTCATGTGTTTCCCTCAAAAACTGCGGCAAAAATTGTGGTGTACGCATGTTTGCATGTAATTGGCATATCTCAAAACTATTGGTCGTAGATTGTTGAAATTTTCCAAATAAGATTGTTGTAACATCTAGTTGCACGCCTCGACTTTTGGTTCCAATCTACTGGAGAGTTTATTTACAGGACCACCCAAAAGAATTTCAATACATTTGTGTCTATATATTATGTCATCTTCAATATATTATGTCTGTAGTCAGTAATTGTTTGGTCCATGCCCAAATGGACCAAATATCATCGACCATGGCGAGTTTTACCGAAATATCACCAAATTTCAAGCCAAAAATAATTACGTATTTCGCAGCATTCTAAAACTTTTAACCGTAAAAAGTTGAAATTTTGTATTTAGAATTATTGTAACAACTAACTGCGCATCCCTTTTCTGATTGCAATCAACTGGGTCATTTATTTACAGGGTCACTCAAAAGGCTTTAAATACATTAAGGTCTATGGATACCTTGAATTCATTAAAAGTAATTAAGTGCAAAAACAAATCTTTGAAAGGAAACGCAGCTCTGCGATATCTCAAATTTTTGGCTAAAAATTGCTAAACCTTTGTACTTTATCTCTTTCAAACAGAATAAGTTTAGATGAAGTGCACCGAAAATATTTATGATTTAATAGACGTACAGGGAAGTCATGTTGTGTCCACATTAATTAAAACTGATGTTTCTATCTAATATCATTTTTCTGGGTTGAATACAATAGGAAGACAGTAGGAGAATCTGCGCAAAGAGGATGTGCTGTCGGCTGCATTTTATGATCAGATGACGTCACGGAAATGTCACGCCGAAATGCTGCCATGACGTGTGATGTTCCTTTTATGTATATATCGCAAATCGTTCTGAAGGCGGTAAATCGCACTTATCAAAACGGATACGTAGTAGCATAATTTTTCATTGGTGCTTTTCGTTTGACTCAATTTTTCAATAAGTAAATGATATTGTCTCATATAATTGATTTTAGATATCGACATGTAAATCGCATTTTTACTAACCACCATAATATTATAAAACAATTTTTAAATCCAGACTTGTTGCACTAAGAACATATCTGGAGTCACAAAGCAAAACAAACAAGTAAAAAAGAAAGAAAAAACGCCGTGCTATTAATAAACCTCTGCGTGATTGTGCAAAATAACCACACCTATTTTTAATCAGAAAGTTCCCAGTTGTCCTTTTTTTTTCCTTTTTTGAATGTAAAAGTCACGTTTTACCAAGTTTACGTATTAAAACCTAGTCACACAAACATCACCGGATTTACCAGGAATTAAAATTAAACGTACATTTAAGTTTAATACTAATTTTAAATAAATGTTTATGTAAAATTATCTGACTCGAAAATAGGCCGTAAAATTTATAACTCGTGCGCGTAGCAAAAAGAAATGTATCTGCAATGCATTAAAAAGTAAAACATTATAAATTTTAAGAGCTATATGAGAGGGACTTTTTTATATTTAAATTTACAAATGTAGCAAATTCAGAATTCGTTACTTTGTTTAGCGTCAACCTTCAATCAAATGAAAAAGTTATTAAATACTAAATTTATGCAAAAAGCTTTTCTGTAGCGTTAGCCTCTTACAGTATGATATGAATACATACGTACATATATATACAGGGGCGTAGCCAGGGTGGGGGTATATCTGGATATATTCCACCCACCCCCGAAACTTTTGGATTAGTGATGAAATTCCGTCTATTTATACACATATAAGTTCATATCGCCCCCCCCGAAAAGTTTTCCAGACGCATATCCCCCTCCGAAAAATTTTCCTGGCTACGCGCCTGTATATATATATATATGCAGGGTGAATCTAAACTCTTGGGCAAAACTTTAAGGGGTGATAGGGCACATAATAAGGAATCAGAATCACATAGCAATGTGGGGTCGGCAACGACGTCTTCGTGTAGCTATTAATAATCACTTTAGATAAAACTGCCTAAACAACAGTGCACTTTCCGACCCTTGTTCGTTAGAAACGAATGTATTTTTCTCCGGAAACAGAAGACTAAAATTCATAGTTTAAAAAGTTTATTTTATTTCATGGATGAAATTTTCGGTGACGATCCTATTGTTTATGAAACTTGGTTAAGAAATTAGACGGACACTTCGATGCTTTTCCAAAAGTGATTATTACCGGGTAAGTTGAAACTGCGTTTTTCACCCCAGACTGCTATGTGATTACGATTCCTGTGATGTGATTACGATGTGATTACGTCATGTGGTGCCCTATCACACCTTAAATTTTTGCCCAAGAGTTTAGATTCACCCTGTAAAGATATATATATATATATATATATATATCTTTTAATTATATGTATATATATATACACACACACACACACACATATGTATAATTAAAATTATATATATATATATAATTAAAAGAATACTAATGTATTTTTTTCTCTATTAGTTCTATTAATTATAATCTTACCGGTATAATCTAACCGGTTAAAAAATACTTCTTTTGGCCTTCATAACATTTTTAAGAGCCCATATTCATGTTTTATTTCTTTTCTTTTCTTTTAACTGACATTTTACCAAGATAAAAACTGCGTAGTGAAAAGTAAGTGTCTGCCAGTCTAAACTTTAAAAGTCCGTCGCTTTAATCTATACAAAACAAAAAACTAAAAGAGTCCGACGAATACAGATGAAGCTGTCCAAACAAAACAAAAAAAAACTTTTAAGCCTTTTTATCAGAGTTTCGCCTCATTAAGTCCGGTTATCAAGCATACTTTGGAAGTTCGGATATTTAGGGCGCTTTTTAAAAGTTTACTAAAACGTGAAAATTTTGTTGAAAAGCTTTTGTGTGGCTGAATGGTAATAAATGAAAAAAAGAAAAAAAAATATGTACACTTTTATAAAAGAAAGTGGTGAAACGGAAAATTGTGCATTTTCAATATAAGAGTTTGCTTTTATTTCAAGTAATGAATTCGGGAGTGCAGAAAAGTGGGTCATTGAATCAAAAGTATTTTACAGCATTTCAAAACTGTGCTTGAGAGTCATCTTTTGTTGAGCAGAGAGGTACCTACACTCGATTCTAAAAGTACAGCACTTCGGAAAATTGATTATAATTAAAAATACATGGATCAAAATTGAACGAAAATGGGTAATAATAACTGTACAGCACTCATAACTTAAGGAATTATTACGGTCAATGGCAGTTTGAGAGACATTGATCGATTTCAAGCACAAAACCATCCTATCATACCGTTAGGTAATGGTCTGACGACGGTCATGTGACGCCCTTGAAAATTGCGCCAAAAATCGCCAAGCTAGAGGACTTATGTATTTATGTAACATCTAGTTGTGCACCTCGATTTTTTGTTCCAATCTACTGGAGAGTTTATTTACAGGACCACCCAAAATAATTTCAGTACATTAACCCATTTACGCCTAGCGTCCCTTTTTTGAGACGGCATTTTCGCTATCAATCGAAAACGTTATTTATTTTTCCTAGCCTCTTTACTCATTTCATGTTGGCATTTCAATTTTTATACATCATGATTTTAAAAGCAATCATCCCTTGTCCAAGAAGTTGACATGAGAAATTTAGCTATTATTGCTGATATTAGCAAAAATCGAAGAAAGTCCCAAACATACCTGGGCACAAATGGGTTATTGTCTATGGACATCTTCAATTTATTACGTGTGTAGTCAGTCATTGTTAAAGCCATGCCCAAAATGTCGCCAACTATCATTAAACTTCGCAAGCTTTTCCGAAATATCGCCCAATTTGGCACCAAAAATGAATACATATTTCGTATACCTCTAAAACTTGTTTTTCGTAAAATGTTGAGACTTTGTATTTAGATTTTATTGTAACATACAATTGTGCAATTCTTTTTTAATGCAATCGAATGGGTAACTTATTTACAGGATCAACCAAAAGACTTTAAATACATTAGAGGGTGTTTGGATATATTCAGTCCATTGAAACTCTGTAGTCAATGACTACTCTGGCTAGCCCAAAATCTCGCAAACTATCTCAAGCTTGCCGGCTTTTTTCGAAATATCGCCCAATTAAGTGCCAAAAACAAATCTTTGAAATCGAACGCAGTTCGGCGATATCTCAAATATTTGGCTTAGAATCGCTGAACTTTAGTATTATTGCATTATTTTATCTCTTTCAAACAAAATAAGTTTCGATGGACGGCACCGAAAATATTTATGAGTTAACAGACGTGCAAGGAAGCCTTGTGGTGTCCACATTATTTTTTTAAGTATGGGACATCCTTTTTTCGTATTAATCTGAAATCCACAATTTAACCAGTTTTCGCCTATCCTTGAAAGCACTCAAGGATAAAAATTCTCTTTCTGGGCCTCCTAGTATGGGTGTTCGAGATATCCTTTGGGAGCCAATCACGATTTCTTTTGAAACATGGGAGTGAATCCGTAAAACTCTATCCAAAGGTGCATTAAACGGCACAACAACTCCCTCCTGTAATGTACACAAATGCCTGGACTTGTTGAGTAAAAATTCTATTCTTTTTCCGTAACACATTAAAAAAAAATCTGCGACTTTCAACATCAATGAGTGCTGGCTGTGCGGCACAGCCAGCTGCCGTCAAAAAAGGGTCTCTCGATCTGTGGAGCGCGATGAACGTTTCGATCGTCCGCCATCTTGCGGGTCGTTAAGTCGAGTGATGGCAACGGCTGCCCGTTTTTCAGGATTGGACAATCTATCCGGCTGTTCTCGCATTCTTCCATTTTTCAGCAGATGTCAGGGCTGTTAAAAATAATCGTGACAATTTTTTGACGGAAAATGACGTGCTCAAAAGTAAAGCATTCTCGTGTAGCTATGTCACCCGCAACTATTTTTATAGAAATCCAATCTATTCTTCGTGACTGGCAACAGTCAAACCGTCAGAGTTGGGTGTTCCCAGAATGGGATCACTGCGCTTTAAAGGGTTAAAGAAACTTTTTCACATTCAACGAAATTTTTTCCTCTTCTTCAGATTTTCCGGAAGAATTCGCGGAAATATATCTTTCCAGGGAGTACAGAAAGGATTCGTTGAAAAATGAGGAATAAATGAGTGTACTAGGATGACGCACTCAAAAATTATTTCTTCCATTCACGGACATTTTTCTGGTAGCAGTTCTGCCGGAATATCTCCATTAATGGACGAATATCTGTTTCTTTTTTTTTACTTTCCGAACATGTACCCTGTAAGGAAAGTATTGTAATCGTGAAAAAATTCGACTTCGAGATTTGGGTGTATGGACACGTTTTGAGGTCTTCTGAATTCATGGATGCTATTTTTACGAAATGTATGTGTGTGTGTGTGAATGAATACGATATCGCTTAACGGGGCTTTCAATTGAGCTCAACTTGGGTAAATAGGTTATAAACCACGGTCGCAAGACCGGTATTGATGTTGGTGTGTACAGGACTTATAGTTTTTCTACAGGGCTACGACAAAGATTTCTTTTACGTTATAGCCTATGGGGGGAAATTCTTGAAAATGCGTTAGCGTTTAAATCATACATTCGACTGAGCTTCAATTTGGTATATAGGTTATAGACCACTGTCACAAGACCGGTATTGATTTTGGTATGTACATGCTTAAATCTACTGAGTAAAATAATAATCAAACGGAGTCAGGGGCGTAGCCAGAAATTTTTCATGGGGGGGGGGGGGGGTTTACGACTACTGCAACTCACATATATGCATACATGTGTGTGATAAGGGAGTGAAGAATATACATTTTGAAAGGCAAAAATTTCCTCATGGGGGGGGGGTTATGACCCCCTAACCCCCCCCGTGGCTACGCCCCTGAACGGAGTATATTTTTACTCAATTTTTGACTTCAAACACCCATTCTCCCGATTGAGTAAAATTGGCTGCATTCATCGACAAAAATCAATGGAGTGAAAAATTCTCAATTTTTGAGCATTATACAACAGCTCCATTTAGCCTAAATAATCATCAAAAAAGAGGAATGTTTTTACAAAATGTGTCCCATTTTGATTAATATAACTGTACTCAATTATGATTATTTTTTACGCTATAGAAGGAGTGTTTTTACAAAATCTGTCCATTTTTGATTAATATAACTGTACTCAATTATGATTATTATTTAAGCTATAGAATGAGCGTTTTAACAAAATCAGTCCTTTTTTTTATTAGTATATCTGTACTCAATTAAGATTATTATTTTAAGCTATAAAAAGGGTGTTTTAAGAAAATTTGCTGTTTTTGATTAATATATTACACTAGAATTTGTTATTTGAGGCTGTAAAATTGGTGTTTTCTAGTATTTTCTTTTTTTCTGACATTAATTGTTCACGTTGCAATTTTAAGTTGAGTAATGATTAATATGTTGATTACACATCTTAATCATGCGGGGGAATGGGGGTGGCACGCCCCCGCATGTCGAATTAAGTTTTGATTACAAAATATTGACTTTTTCTGTCAATTCACATGCATTTATAAATGGAGACAAAAAATTATGCGCCCTCATCTGTGGGGGGGGGGGGGGTCCTCCTATGCTGAACTTTTCTGCATTATTTTAGTACTGAAAGTAAGTATTTGAAAGCCGGAGATGAGCCCCCCCCCCCTCACAACTACTCATGGGGAGACATTGGTACATAAATGTACATATAATGCTATAAATAGTGCACAGTTAAAAATATATTTGAATTATTCGTTTTCTTCATTTTTTATTATCAGAGTTGTAATCTATGATTATAAGCCCGAAAAAATAAATTTTAAATCAAGGCAAATACATTACATATATCTTCATACACTATACAAAAAGTATTTTTATTTAATAAATAGAATATAATTTCACTATAGTCTCTAGTTATAAAACGAATTCACAGTACAGTCAGAATAGAGAAATGCAATCATGGTTAAACCAGCTGTAAGATTTTATTAAAGCAGCAACCAAATTTATTTACATGAAAAAGGTAAAATAGTACTTACTCACTTTGAGTGGAGATATCCTAACTTCATTTGTTTTACAACAGCTTTTTATAATGCAATCGTAAGAAACTATGTCATTAAAGCGAAATCTTTACCTAAAGCATCTCCTCCATATCTAGGCTGAATTTATTTCACAACTCTGAATATGGAAAAGATGCATTTGGTATTCGGATATAAAATAAAATTATCACAAGCGAATACACATACGACTAAGCACCCACAACAAAAGGACTTAGCAATAAGTAAACTGCATCCAGCATCCTCTTCAGAAATTCTTTTTCTTCAAATTTTGATAACGACATGCTTGTCTTTCGCGAGGTGACTATGGCAAAGAATCCGTTGGAGAGCGTTGGTCACGTGATAGTAATACGACACCTACCAGGCATTTCTTTTCGTGGGGAAGTCAGAATACTTAAATAGACAAGATTTAAGTGAAAAATAGAGCTAAGTAGAATCTAGCGAATCGGGAACATTAAGGCAAATTGAGGAGTTCACAAATTATTGTATTTAAAGAGTCTTTTTCGGAAATTTTTAGCGTAAAAGGATTTAAATAAGCCGATAATAAATTTAATCAATAAAGGAGTGTTAGTTTTAATCAATAGATTTAAGCGTGTGTAGGATTAATACTTTTTTAGAGGGCTTCAAAAAGGAATTGTTTTGCATTACGGCATGTGGACGGAAATACAGGGTGGCCATAATTAAACTGCAAGTGTTCAAGGGGTGCTGGAGAGAAAACTACAGAGAATATTCCAGTGAAATTTGGTATCTACACGTTTCAGAAAATGCGCAATTCAAATATGCAAAAAAAAATCGTCATTTTCACCCGATAGATGGCGCTGTACCGTATTTCAAAGGTCACCGGTAGCATATACAACTTCCAAAACCGATAGACAGAGCATAGTGACATCCTAAGAGGCATATAAACAATGTAAAATATCATTTACAGTTTATCAAAATTCCATACAATTCGCTTCAGTAATTACATTTTTACAGTAACTGTAATCAAAAATTAACATATCACAAATTAAACATTTCATAAAGACGCTTTGGAAAACAATTAAACCCTTATTTATTCTCATTGACACTCATTGGACCTCTTCTTAATCGCTTCACACGCCGGTATTCTTTCAGAGTAGCCGAATAATTGCTACCATTCTGATAGAATATCTTCACTAACAATGCACGTTCCTTCTTATTCATTGACCATTACTCAATGTGGTCTTGTTTTTACACTGTTCAGTGGGCTTAAAATTTGCATATATGACTTCCATAAGCATTGAAACACGATATAGCGCCATCTATCGGGTGAAAATGGCCATTTTTTAAAATTGCATATTTGACTTGCGCATGTTCTGAAACGTGTAGATACTAAGTTTCACTGGACTATTCCTGGTAGTTTTCTCTCCAGCACCCCTTGAACACTTGCAGTTTAATTATGGCCACCCTCTACTTAAAAGTGCGCTAGCATAGATAACGGTCTCATGATCTGCAATGATTTTTGTACGTGTAGAGCTGATAGTTTTATCACAGACTTGCAAGAAGTAATTCTCATATATTACGGCTTAAGCACGCAAATCATTTAAATTGAGCTTGTGTCTAAAGGGTGCATTTAGTTGACATCTGATTCCGTACGCATATCATAGGTCATTGTGCTACATACAGCTTAAATTTTAGCGAATGTAAGCTGTTCAGATTTTTTGCAGGGCTATAAGAAAGAATTCTTATACATTGCGGCCTATACACTGAAATCATTTTAAGTGCACTAGATTCGATTGAATTGATTGAAATTTATTTAAACGCTTGAAACCAAGTGTTCGGAAAGTCGAGTGGAGTCACTCCAGAAGTTTTTTCTTTGTTCCTTTCCTTTTTTGAATGGACAACTGTTGTCCTACGTACTTGCCATTAGAAAAAGGAATACCTGCTGCGCAAAGAAAGTGCGTATTACATAAAAATTGGCAGCAACGTAGATGCCTCAATGCCGGAAGCCCAACATCGGCAGATCTTACGTTAGCACAGACACTGTAACACCGGAAGCACAGTTTCATTTTCACAGAGTAAAACTATTTAAAATATCTGGTGAATTTTCTCACGCACAAACAATTTTAATGATTTAAGATAAAAATATGTAATTTCATTATAAAAGACAATTTTTAAACATACTTTTTACTTTTATATAATAGGATACAGAAATAGATGGTAATGAATTTTTGTACCAGAAGGGTGTTTTACTTTTTATTTGTAACTTCAGATATTTCTAATATTTGCCGCATTCGCCAGAAGTTCTAAATAGTTTAACTTTCTAAAAATAAAACCGTATTATGTGTGTGTGTTAGTTTTTGTGTGTATGTGAGTGTACACGATAGCTCCTAAACGGGGCTTCCATTGAGCTTATATTTTGTATATATGATATAAACCACCATCGTAAGACCGGTCTAGATTTTGATGTCTATAGGACTTATAGTTTTTCTACAGGGCAACGACAAAGATTTCTTTTACATTATGGCAACGGCATATAAGGAGAAATTCTTGAAAGTGCGCTAGCGTTTAAAAGCGTGCATTCAATTGAGCTTCAATTTGGTATATATGTTACAGACCACTGTCACAAGACCGGTATTGATTTTGGTATGCATAGCATTAATAGTTTTTTACAGGGCTTCAATAAAGAATTGTTTTGCATTACGGCAAGCGAACGAAAATTCTTGAAAGTGCGCTAGCATAGGTATATAATATGATACAGAAAGAGATGGTAATGAATTTTGTACCAGAAGGGTGTTTTACTTTTTATTTGTAACTAAAGATAATTTCTAATATTGGTAGCATTCGCCAGAAGTTCGAAACAGTTTAACTTTCTAAAAGTAAAATTGCAATGAAGCTAAAGCCGCTGTTGCTACGTTTTCCTTTACATAGAACGTTGATCAGACAAAATATCATTCAAAACTAACGTGGCTTTCTACTTATTACATACGTGCTATCACAAGCTGATAGCATCAGCGGAGCATTCAGCAATTAAACGGACCATGACAAGAATCTCAACAAGAAAAGATTTTTTTTTAAATATATAAATATTTTAGTTTTCTGGTTGTGAATATTTAAGCAATCGCTTCGAAAGGATTTTCTAATGTATATGTTGAACAATACAGACATCATCGTTGGGAGTTTAGAATGGCACACGTTTAGAAAATATACTCAAGTCTTCTTTCAAAATTTGACGTTTATTACTCTCGAACATGTACCATGTAAGGAAAGTATTGTAAACATGAAAAAATTATACTTCGAGATTTCAGTGTATTGACTCGTTTTGAGGTCTTCTGAATTCACACATGCTATTTTTACGAGATGTATGTATGTATGTGTGTTTGTGTATGTGAGTGAACACGATAGTCTTTAACGGGGCTTGATTGAGCTCAAATTGGGTATAAAAGTTATAAACCGCTATCTCAAGAACGGTATTGATTTTGGTGTGTATAGGACTAATAGTTTTTCTACAGGGCTACGACAAAGATTTCTTTTACATTATGGCCTATAGGGAGAAATTCTTGAAAGTGCGCTATCGTTTATTTAAAAGCTTGGTAATGGCCTTAAGCGTAAGTGTTCGGAAAGACGAGTGGAATCAATCCAATTTTTTTTTACTTTCTGAACATGTACCATCTAAAGAAAGTATTGTATTCATGAAAAAATTCGACTTCGAGATTTTAGTGTATAGACACGTTTTGAGGTCTTCTGAATTCATTTATGCTATTTTTACGAGATGTATGTTAGTATGTGTGTGTGTGTTTGTGTGTATGTTAGTGAACACGATAGCTCCTAAACGGGGCTTCCAATTGAGCTTAAATTTTGTATATATGTTATAAACCACCACCGTAAGACAGGCATTGATTTTGATGTCTATAGGACTTATAGATTTTCCACAGGGCAACGACAAAGATTTCTTTTACATTATGGCAACGGCATATAGGGAGACATTCTTGAAAGTGCGCTAGCGTTTAAAAGCGTGCATTCAATTGAGCTTCAATTTGGTATATATGTTACAGACCACTGTCACAAGACCGGTATTGATTTTGGTATGCATAGGATTACTAGTTTTTTTACAGGGCTTCAATAAAGAATTGTTTTCCACTACGGCAAGTGAACGGAAATTCTTGAAAGTTCGCTAGCATAGGTATATAATATGATACAGAAATAGATGGTAATGAATTTTTGTACCGGAAGGGTGTTTTACTTTTTATTAAGATAATTTGAAATATTCGTAGCATTCGCCAGAAGTTCTAAATAGTTTAACTTTCTAACAATAAAACTTTAATGAAACTAAAGCTGCTGTTGTAATGTTTTCTGCACCTAGAACGTTGATAAGGAAAAATTTTACTCAATTCTAACGCGGCTTTCTACTTATTATGTACATGCTATCACAAGCTGATAGCATCAGCGTGAGCATTCATTATGCCGTAATGATGAGAACACGGGGTCTCAACGAGAAAAGAATTTTTTTTTAAATATATAAATATTTCTTAGTTTTCTGGTTGTGAACATTTAAGGAATCGCTTCGAAAGGATTTTCTAATGCATGTATTTGAACAATTTAGACATCATCGTTGAGTGTTTGGAATGGCACGCGTTTAGAAAATATACTGAAGTCTTCTTTCAAAATTTCACGTTTATTACTCTCGAACATGTACCATGTAAGGAAAGTATTGTAATCATGAAAAAATTCGACTCCGAGATTTTAGTGTATTCACACATTTTGAGGTCTTCTCAATTCATTTATGCTATTTTTACGAGATGTATGTTAGTATGTGTGTGTGTGTGTTTGTGTGTATGTGAGTGAACTCGATTGCTCCTAAACGGGGCTTCCCATTGAGCTTAAATTTTGTATTTATGTTATAAACCACCATCGTAAGACCGGTATTGATTTCCATGTGTATAGGACTTATAGTTTTTCTACAGGGAAACGACCAAGATTTCTTTTACATTATGGCAAAGGTATATTGGGAGAAATACTTGAAAGTGCGCTAGCGTGTAAAAGCGTGCATTCACTTGAGCTTTAATTTGGTATATATGTTACAGACCACTGCCACAAGACCGGTATTGATTTTGGTATGTATAGGATTAATAGTTTTTTCACAGGGCTTCAATAAAGAATTGTGTTGCATTACGGCAAGTGAACGGAAATTCTTGAAAGTGCGCTAGAATAGGTATATAATATGATACAGAAATAGATGGTAATGAATTTTTGTACCAGAAGGGTGTTTTACTTTTTATTTGTAACTTAAGATAATTTCTAATATATGTAGCATTCGCCAGAAGCTCTAAATAGTTTAACTTTCTAAAAATAAAACTGTAATGGAGTTAAAACTGCTGCTGTTACGTTTTCTGTACCTAGAACGTTGATCAGTATTATTCAATTCTATCGCGGCTTTCTACTTATTATACACATGCTATCACAAGCTGATAGCATCAGCGTGAGCATTCGGATACACAGCCTGAAAGACAGCAGGCTCAACGAGAAAATAATTTTTTTAAAAATATATAAATATTTCTCTGTTTTCTGGTTGTGAACATTTAAGCAATCGCTTCGAAAGGATTTTCTAATGTATATATTCAACAATATAGTCATCATCGTTCAGAGTTTGGAATGGCACGCGTTTAGAAAAGATACTGAAGTCTTCTTTCAAAATTTGACGTTTATTATTCTCGAACATGTACCATGTAATGAAAGTATTGTAATCATGAAAAAATTCAACTTCGAAATTTTAGAGGATTGACTCGTTTTGAGGTCTTCACAATTCATTCATGCTATTTTTACGAGATGTGTGTATGTATGTGTGTTTGTGTATGTGGGTGAACACGATAGCCTTTAACGGGGTTTGATTGAGCTCAAATTGGGTATATAAGTTATAAACCGCTGTCTCAAGACCGGTATTAATTTTGGTGTGTATAGCACTTATAGTTTTTCTACAGGGCTATGACAAAAATTTCTTTTACATTATGGCCTATGGGGTGAAATTCTTGAAAGTGCGGTATCGTTTATTTAAATGCTTGGTAATAATCTTAATCGTAAGTTTTCGGAAAGTCGAGTGGAGTCAATCCAGATTTTTATTACTTTCTGAACATGTACCATGTAAAGATAGTACTGTAATCATGAAAAAATTCGACTTCGAGATATTAGTGTATTTACACGTTTTGGGGTCTTCTGAATTCATTTTTGCTATTTTTACGAGATGTATCTATGTATGTGTGTGTGTGTGTGTGCGTGTGTGTGTGTGTGTGTGTTTGTGTTTTGTTTTTGTGTGTATGTGATTGAACACGATAGCTCCTAAACGGGGCTTCCCATTGGGCTTCAATTTTGTATAGATATTATAAACCACCATCGTAAGACTGATATTGATTTTGATGTGTATAGGACTTGTAGTTTTTCTACAGGGTCACGACGAAGATTTCTTTTACATTATGGCAACGGCATATAGGGAGAAATTCTTGAAAGTGCGCTAGCGTTTAAAAGCGTGCATTCAATTGAGCTTCAATTTGGTATATATGTTACAGACCACTGTCACAAGACCGGTATTGATTTTGGTATGTATAGGATTAATAATTCTTTTACAGGGCTTCAAAAAAGTATTGTTTTGCATTACGGCAAGTGGACGGAAATTCTTGAAAGTGCGCTAGCATCGGTAACGGTCTCATGATCTGCATAGATTTTTGTATGTGTAGAGCTGATAGTTTGTTCACAGACTTGCAAGAAGTAATTCTCATATATTACGGCTTAAGCAGGCAAATCATTTAAAGTTAACTAGCGTCTAAAGGGTGCATTGGGTTGACATCTGATTCCGTACGCATATTATAGGTCATTGTCCTACATACTGCTTAATTTTTAGCGAATGTAAGATGTTCAGTTTTTTCGCAGGGCTACAAGAAAGTATTCTTATATTTTGAGCGAGTACACTCAAATCATTTTAAGCGCACTAGTGCCTCAACACTATATTTTATTGAAATTTATCTAAACGCTTGGTATCAAGTGTTCGGAAGGTCGAGTGGAGTCACACCAGATTTTTTTTCGTTGTTCCTTTCCTTTTTTGTTGAGTCATCTGTTGTCCTATGCACTTGCCATTACAAAAAAAAAAAAAAAAAAATGCACGCTGTGTACAGAAAGTACATATCACATGAAGATTGGCTGCTACGTACATGTCTCAATGTAGGAAGCCAAACATCTGCAGATCTTATTTTCACTGGTACATTGGAAGCATAGTTTCGTTTTCCCACAGTAAAACCATTTAAAATATCTGGTCAATTTTCTCACACACAAACAATTTTAATGATTTAAGATAACAAAATGTAATTTCATTATAAAAGGCAATTTTTAATCTTATTTCTTACTTTTACATAATAGGATACAGAAATAGATGGGAATGAATTTTTGTACCAGAAGGGTGTTTTAGTTTTTATTTGTAACTTAAGATAATTTCTTATATTCGTCGCATTCGGCAGAAGTTCTAAATAGAAATAATTTCTAAAAATAAGACTGTGGTGAACGTAACGCTGCTGCTGTTAGGTTTTCTAAAACGAGAACGTTGATCAGAAAATATATTATTCAATTTTAACGCGGTTTCCTACTTATTACAGTCATGTTGCCATTAACTGATAGCATCAGCATGAGCACTCAGGGTTTGAGACATGCGTGGTACCAGAACCAGAAAAGCATTTTTTAAAAATATGTAAATATTTCTTAGTTTTCTGGTTGTGAACATTTAAGCAATCGCTTCGGAAGGATTTTCTAATGTATATATCTAACAATATAGACATCATCGTTGAGAGTTTGGAATGGCGCACGTTTAGAAAATAGACTGAAGTCGTCTTTCAAAATTTGACGTTTATTACTCTCCGAACATGTACCATGTAATGAAAGTATTGTAATCATGAAAAACATGGACTTCGAGATTTTAGTGTATTGACACATTTTGAGGTCTTCTGAATTCATGTATGTTATTTTTACGAGATGTGTGGTTGTATGTGTGTGTGTCTGTGTGTGTGTGTGTATGTGAGTGAACACGGTAGCTCCTAAAGGGGTCATTCGATTGAGCTCAAATTGGGTATATATGTTATAAACCGCCGTCTCAAGACCGGTATTGATTTTGGTGTGTATAGGACTTATAGCTTTTCTACAGGGCGACGACAGAGATTTTTTTTACATTATGGCCTATGGGAGGAAATTCTTGTAAGTGCGCTATCGTTTATTTAAATGCTTGGTAATGATCTTAATTTAGATCTATAGTGTTCGAAAAGTCGAATGGAGTCACTCCAGATTATTATTTCTTTCCCAACATGTACCATGTAAGGAAAGTATTGTAATCATAAAAATTCCACTTCGAGATTTTAGTATATTGACACGTTTTGAGGTCTTCTGAATTCATTTATGCTATTTTTACGAGATGTATGTGTGTTTCTGTGTGTTTTGTGTGTATGTGAGTGAACACGATAGCACCTAAACGGAGCATCCGATCGAGCTTAAATTTTGTATATATGTTATAAACCACTATCTTAAGACCGTTATTGATTTTGATGTGTACAGGACTTATAGTTTTTCTACAGGGCTACGACAAATATTTCTTTTACATTATGGAATATGGGGAAAAATTCTTGAAATTGCGCTGTATATATGTTACAGACCACTGTCACAGGACTGTATTGATTTTGGTATGTATACGCTTAATAGTTTTTTTACAGGGCTTCATTAAAGAATTGTTTTGCATTACGGCAAGTGAACGGAAATTCTTGAAAGTACGCTAGCATAGGTATATAATATGATACAGAAATAGATTGTAATGAATTTTTGTAACAGAAGCGTGTTTTACTTTTTATTTGTAACTTAAGATAATTTCTAATATTTGTAGCATTCGCCAGAAGCTCTAAATAGTTTAACTTTCTAAAAATAAAAATGTAATGAAGCTAAAGCTGCGGTTGTTACGTTTTCTGTACCTAGAACGTTGATCAGAGAAAATATTGTTTAATTCTAACGCGGCTTTCTACTTATTATACACATGCCATCAAAAGCTGACAGCATCAGCGTGAGCATTCGAGCACTCGTAGAAAGAGAGACGAACCTCAACAAGTAAAGAATTTTTTTTTAATGTATAAATATTTCTTAGTTTTCTGGTTGTGAACCTTTAAGCAATCGCTTCGAAAGGATTTTCTAATGTTGAACAATGTAGACATCATCGTTGAGAGTTTGGAATGGCACGCGTTTAGAAAATTTACTGAAGTCTTGTTTCAAAATTTCATGTTCATTACTCTCGAACATGTACCATGTAAGGAAAGTATTGTAATCATGAAAAAATTCGACTTCGAGATTTTAGTGTATTGACTCGTTTTGAGATCTTCTGAAATCAGTTATGCTATTTTTAAGAGATGTATGTATGTATGTGTGTTTGTGTATGTGAGTGAACACGATAGCCTTTAATGGGGTTCGATTGAGCTGAAATTGGGTATATAAGTTATAAATCGCTGTCTCAAGACCGGTATTGATGTTGGTGTGTATAGGACTTATAGTTTTTCTACAGGGGTACGAAAGAGATTTCTTTTACATTATGGCTTATGGGGAGAAATTTTTGAAAGTGCTCTATCGTTTATTTAAATGCTTAGTAATGACCTTAATCGCAAGTGTTCGGAAAGTCGAATGAAGTCAATCCAGATTTTTATTACTTTCTGAAGATGTAGCATGTAAAGAAAGTATTGTATTAATGAAAAAATTCGACTTCGAGATTTTAGTGTATGACATGTTTTCAGGTCTTCTGAATTCATTGATGCTATTTTTATGAGATGTATGTATGTGTGTGTGAGGGGGGGGGGGAGTGAATACGATAGCTCCTAAACGGGGCATTCGATTGAGCTCAAAACTGGTACATTTGTATTGATGTGGGTGTGTATGGGACTTATAGTTTTTCTACAGGTCTACGACAAGGATTTGTTTTACATCATGGCCTATGAGGGGGAAATTCTTGAAAGTGCGCAAGCGTTTAAACAGTACATTCGATTGAGCTCATATTGGGCATATAGGTTACAAACCACCATCGTAAGACGAGTATTGATTTTTTTGTGTATAGGATTTATAGTTTTTCTACAGGGCTACGACAAAGATTTCTTTTACATTATGGCATATGTGGAGAAATTCTTGAAAGTGCGCTAGCGTTTAAACGGCACATTCGATTGAGCTTCAATTTGGTATATATTTTTGAATTATCCATCGATTAAAATTTATTCAAATGCTTGGTAATTATCTTAATCGTATAAGTGTTCGGAAAGTCGAGTGGAGTCACTCCAGATTTTTTTTCTCCTGCCAAAGGAAAAAACTTCTACAGTTTCAACGAATTTTTTCCCTCTTTTTCAGATTTCTGAAAGAGGAATCCTCTAAAACACTACGTTTCCATAGAGTACAGAAATTATTCGTTGAAATGTAAGGGATACTACTGTAAGAAGGCTAGTTTTTCTGAGACTGTCCCCTAGTAGGGTGCGTAGCCGTAAACCCTAATCCTGTGAGTACAAGCGACAACGCTGTCGCAAAGATTTTACGAGCAGATTAAACATCATGACGAAGGTCTTTTAGCATAAAGTATGTCACACTTTTCGATAAACTTATTATATTAAAATACCTATATTACTTCGCAGCGGCGTAGTGAGGAGGGCCTGGTTGGGTGTCAGACCCACCCCCCGTAAAATTGAGCAGGGCTCTATGATTGACAGGAACAGCGGGATCCACAATGCATTTCAATTTACAAAATAAGTCAATCTTTTATTGAGTATCGTCAGTTTGTTCTGTCCATATCAGTTATCTAATTGATTGAACGATTCGTCTAGGCGGGCAGGGGCACGTGCCCCTGCCTCCCGATCCGCCAATGGGGGAGGGATGTACACGTACAGATCCTAAAGATTTATCTCCACTGGCAGAATTCGAAAAGAAAAAACACGCATTTTCCGTCTTGAGAACAAGGATGTAAACGGATGTCAAAGGATGTAAGCGGTTGTATTACGTTTTAAAGAGCTAAAATGTCTTTCGCGATCGTACGCAATAGATCTCCAGCCCCCAGCGAAGTGACCACATAGTGACCGCCTGCGAAAAGCTCTGGGTTGTTCTCTAAATCGTCAAAGCTATTAGTTTAAATAGAAACTTTTTGCTTCTCATCAGCGAAAGTAGGAGTACCTCCGTTCCTGTACCCATATCTATGTCAATCCGGGCAGACTCTGTGAAAATGGTATGTGTTTATGTGTTGAGGGGAGAGGGGGGGGGGGGGGGTCGGGTGATCACTCACCACAGAAATATCCGAGTAACTCGATCACGTATCCAGAAAAACCTTTTGGATGGGGGGGAGGGAGTCCATAAATTTCGAAGGGGGTCCAAATGGTAAAAAAGGCAGACTTTTTCACAAAAAGACTACATCATTATCATTTTAGTAACAAAAATCAAAATTTCGGGGGGTCCGGACCCCCTGGACCCTACGTCCCCTAAAATACGTCCTTGAGTACCATGTTTGTTGGTGACTATTTATTTAGACGTCCTTAAGCTGTGGTGTTAGGTTTAGGTCAGTGTGTTAGGTGTGTGTTAGGTTTAGGTCAGTGGCTGTAGACATCCCCTACTTTTTACACTTGAGCTCATACATCTCATCATTGTTTTAAAGGGTGTCCCATTGGGGGGACATTCAAGGCTTTCTTTAACGTATTAAAATTTTCCTTTTGTGATTCGTCGTTGGTAAAGAAACCAAACGGAGCCCTTTGAAAAACCTACGTTTGGATAAGACTCGCTTACAATCCCTTTGTTAAGCTAATTAATATTTGTACGCCGAGCGATAAGACACTGAACATTCGGAGATCGCTGAAGTGTGCAGTTCCAGGGTTCTGGCCTCTCGCGGCAATGTCGATCTTAAGTCCTTATTACACGAATGAATTTTCGTGCGATTGGGTTGCTGCAACCCGTTGCAGAAACCTCTTTCCTGGAAATTTCCCTCGGTTACCTAGGGAACAGTTTTCTGTTCTTTTGTACCAATTTTTTCGTCCAGAGGCGAAAAAATGGCAGGTTGTTGGAAATCCAGCCAATCGTAGTGCTTCCTATTTCTGCGTCACAACACAAGAGGGCGGAAGAGTCAGCGTCAGCCATACAGTTCGTAGTGAAATGGATGAGCGTGTGCGAAAACAAAATGTCCGTGAAATGGAATATCGAGATGCAATTGATTTGATTGAAGAAAAGAAAAATAAACATTAATCCTATCCGAAGATACAGGAGGTATTTATAATTACATGCTCTAGCAACCGCCCATTCGGCGAATCTCTGACGTTTGTGAACACAGCAGGGTTTGTTGACTATGGCAACCCTGCGCGGTCATCTGGGCTCCCTGACTTGCGGGAATGAATTGCAGCAGCTGGTTTCTGCAACCAAAATTGCTCTAAATTCTGTCCGTGTAATAAGGCCTTTACAGTCTGGAATTTTGGGTGGTTTCTCCAGATGTAACGTGAATAGGAGGCTGTACCCAGGGGTTGAGGGTCGAGGAGGTCCTCACCGTGCCCGAAATTTCGGTTTTTGTTAATAAAATAATAATGATGACGCGTTTTCGTAAAATATTCGGCCTTTACCACCGTTCTGGCCTTCTCTGAATTTTTTTTTTCTGGGTGCGGGCCTGAATGAATACGCGTTAGAACCCCTTTAAAGATTATCCACCCAAGGCAACCCCCATTAAAATGATAGCCCTCACATGTGGATTTCTCTTAATCGCAACAAACAAACACTATGCAATTATAGTCTTCATTTCTATGTATCTTTATTTTTTCTTCATTAGTATTTTTTAGAAGAAAAGAGACCCTTTCCTTCTCCTTAGAAATAAAATAAGTTAATTTTCTTTGGAAGTAGAATGCGAAAACTATTGCATATTTGGCAGTAGAATAAATTTGCTGCATTAGCTGCCACGGTAAGAATTTGTTTATTAAAAGAAGAGCTACTACTTTGGAAGAAAAAAAAAATCAGCCTTCGATCCCAGAATTCTTTCTGCTCACATTTCAAATGTATGCTGGTCTTGGGAAATAATTTAACTATTCATCAGTGTCAATGAATGAATACCATTAGCTTAGCAGTTCAGCACAGTGCCTCCTGGCTAAGTTTGCCCTTTAGGTCTGTACTGGTCTACTTTTGGGGATTCTATAGTTAATGTTGGAAAGCAAACTATTTCGGAAAGTTATCCAAAAATTAACTGTAAAATTATTTTAAAACAAAGTTTATATAATAGGCCTATTTTATTTTTATAGTTTTTCAACTCATTTTTCTCATAAAAGTAGAAAATCACAGTCGAAAAAAAATCTTGGAGGGGGGGGATGGAATTTTGCCCCTCCCGACATTGAGGTTTAGAAATGTCCTGATTTTGGGTTCAGAAAATTGGTCTCTTTATCTATGACAGTGACATCCAGGTACCTTAATTAATTGTGATTGGCGAAATGATTCGTCAGCACAAAAAATTATTGCGTGAAGAAACATGTCCTCAAAATGCAATAGAGTGCAGTTTGTGATAAGGGTATTTTCCCATTCGTGTACGGACTTTTACAACTTTTGACTATTTTGCCTGTAACAACGGCATCCACTGAAAGATCTTTTCTTATTTTAAGTGTTTTAAAAAACTACTAAGAAATAGCACGACTCAAAGCCGCTTAATTGGTCTGGAATTACTGTTTGTACGCATGAGAAATCCAATTTTTCCAGACGAAGTGTTGGATGAAATGTCGCTTACAATTTTTGTAATAATTTTTGCGAGAATAAATTTCATCCATATATTTTTTCCCCTTTTCGACCAGGTGAAATTTTAACCTGGAAATTTTTAGAATCGTGTCACTTCAACTGCGCGCTTCTAAGTGAGGAGGTAAAGCTAATCGAAAAATAATATTTCAAGAAGGAGTCTTACTATAAAACGTGAATTACGTTTCCTTCAAGAGCACATTTTAAATTTTCTGACTTTTTTAAGAGATTTCTTTAAAATAAAATATCCTTTAAAAATATTTTTTAAAGGTTATTTTATTTTAAAAACACACTAGTACAATTTTTATTGACAGTGCTCAAAATCTTTTTATTTTATTTATTTATCTGTCCCATCTGGCTTAAAGAAAAACTTCAGTATCAATTTATAATTTTTAAAAACCTCAAGCAGATAGAATGTATCGATAAAATTCAATCAGAGGGAATAAAAATGACGGACTGAAACAGTCTACTTTTAATGGATTACATTTTTATTTCACAATTTAATAATTTGCTCATGCGTATCTTTAATCGAATACTTTAAAACTAAAAGTAATTGAAAATAGTTTCACAAGTTTTCTTCCCTTTTTTATCTTCATATTGCCCGTTTTTCTTGATATAAATTTTCGAAAAATAGTGAAAGCACATAGGACTCCGGCATTTAATCTCAGGGGTTATTTCTTTGAACTTATGCTAAAAGAAATTCATAAATGCAGTCAACATCCAAAAGCTAAACGCTGCTGTTGGGGCACGGCTGAGGTTGCTGGTGATCTGAATAAAGAGTCTTTTTGCACCCTAAAAAGAGCCTCTTTTTCGAGTTTATATATAATATTCATTAATTTAATATACGCTATATACAGTGAAACTGCTCGGGTGCGACCACTCCCCGTTCCGCGAAAAATGGGTCGCTAAGAGAGGGGGTCGCCCAAACAAGTCAAAACATTTATTAATCCATTAAAAAAAAAGCCAAGAAATGTTGTTTGTGAAATTGCATACTAATACGTAAGTCATTAAACAAATCTATTTTTAAATTTTAATAAAATATTTAGAAATTTTAGATTATTTCATTCCTTTTTCTCTCTCCGAGAGCAGTTCTGTGTACTTTAATTTTTACATCCAACAAAAGAGCATTTGTCCTCATATTCTGAATTGGACAGAATAAAATTTGATATTTGGATTTCCCACATCCAAAAGTAACCGCCAACATCCTCTCCGAATTTCCTTTTTCGTGTGACTGGATCCTATCCATTCGCTGGCCCAACAGTAAAATCACTCGTTTCTTAGACATATCTCTTCTTTAACCCCTTGAGGCGCAACCCTTTCCCAATGCTGAAAAAAGATCAGCCGTTGCCATCGCTCGACTTAAAAACCAGAAAGATGGCGGACGATCGAAATGTTCATCGCGTGCCACAGATCGAGAGACCCTTTTTTGACACAGCTGGCTGTGCCGCACAGTTAAGTCGAGCGATGGCAACGGCTGCCCTTTTTTTCAGCATTGGGCAATCTATCCAGCTGTTCTCGCATTCTTCCATTTTTCAGCAGCTGTCAGCGCTGTTAAAAATAATGGTGACCCTTTTTTGACGGGAAATGACGTACTAAAGAGTAAAGGATTCTCGTGGAGCTAGGTCACCCGTAACTATTTTTATAGAAATCCAATCTATTCTTCGTGACTGGCAACAGTCCAAACGTCCGAGTTTGGTGTTCCTAGAGCGGGTACACTTCGCGTTAAAGGGTTAATGGAGGTGGTCAATCATAGAAGTTTCACTATATAGATATACTTCGGAATCTTCAGGTTATCCTTTACATCAGTGCCTAAAACCCCCTCTAAATTTTTTTTTTCCTGTTACTTCGTCGATTTCAACTCATTCCTAATTATTCAAAGCTTGTTTGACAAAGTCCATTCATCATCCTTACGCTTTTTCCCGACGTTTCCACCCCCAGTTCATTTATCTATTGAAAGTTTATTGAAGCTGAACGCTTATTTTACAATCTAGTTTGCCCCTTCTTTGTTTTTCCACTGATATAATCAATAATACTGTAGAAGTCAGTTTTCAAAAAACGTGCTAAAAGAAATATTTCTTTAAGAAAAGAAATGTCTCTTTCAGAACTTCCAGAATTATATTTCACGTTGATTTTTTTTATCGTCTATTGGTATCGTCATTTTATTAGATTACGATCTTTAGTTGTCGCTTCTGGCTGGCTAGAAAATGCTTTTAAAAAACTGTGGCCAGTTTAGGATTTCTGTAATAGGAATACTTTAACTGCCAAGTTAGATTATCGTGATTTCATTCATTTTATGAATATTAATTAGTTAAATTAATTTTGACGATCAGCGTTAGCAAAATACTCTGTTTTACGTATTAAAAGCAAAAGAAATGTAGTAAAGAGAATAACTATAAAATGAATATTTACATTGCCAGTCGTTAAACTATTTATATAACAATACATTATTATTTGTAGTAGTCAATGCACTTATTGAAAATGCATCCACAGCGTTTGTAACGTTATGTAAAGTGTGCAAAAATTTAAAAAATAAAATAAAGCCGAAACTATACAGTCTATTGAGTTTTAACTGTCAAAGAAGTAAGCTTATTAAATTCTTGTTTATGGTTCAGTGTTTCCCATACTTCTACATGGATTTGAACGTTTTGAGGGGCTGTATTCGTTTTTACTTTTTGCTTAACTTTTAAATTTTTAGTACAAACCATTATTATTTTTTCTTTACTTACTGACTCGTTTTCTTGAGCCTCAGTAAGCCCAGATATGAAATTTCATTGCTCTGCTGTAAAAATGGGGTAAGTTTTTAAAAGGGAACTGCATTATTACTTAGCTGCGAACCACCCAGGGGCGTTATACACTGCTCAATTCAATTTTAACAAGCTGTCCTATCGCATTATTCAATTTTTTAATTCCTTTTTCCCCCCCGAGTTGCAATACTTTTATTAAAACGTCTCATTTTTCCAAGAAATCTCCAAATATTTTCGGATTTTAAAAGTCCGGCTGCAAGAAAAACTAACTAAGCTTCAATTGTTTGAAAAGAATTGTAGAAAGAAACTAAATTCGGCCTTTTCACAGACAAACTTACTCATTCGATCTCAAATATTCTTTTCCCTTTGGAAAAGATTTAATCTTCGATTCTGTTACAGTAAAGAAGCTTGGTTATCTATTTCTTTGCCTTCAGATTCTAATCCGCCAGTAGCTGTAATGGTATGTCTGCGTGGGAAAGGGTATTTGAAATGGTTTTGTTGTAATCTGTTTTGCCCGTTTATACCGCATGTCGAAATGTACAAATAGTTTCAATATTTATTCAATAGGTCTTGAGCATTTATGAACTCATTGGGGTCCTTTTTCGAGATGTTTTCACCATGCAAAGTGCCACCTGCAGGACTTTTTTGAACTAAACTTCTTAAAAAACTTCCTTCGGCGTATCTTGTGTAGAGTCCATTTTCCAAATTTGGCAGCAATCGGCCCACCCGTTTCAGCTGCAGAATGCTGTTTATAGAGGAAGTTTAATTATAACCGCGTTGTATATGTATGTATTAAACAAGCAGATGGAGATTCTTACGAAAGTGCCCATATTGTCCATACTATGCCTGGAACGATGGGTTGCTTTTCCTGACGACTTTCTTCTATTGGGAAGCGTACTAGAGATGAGACGGGCTCAGCCCGAGCCCGAGCCCGGGCCCGAACCGGGCTCGGGCTCTGTAATTCACAATTGTGTTCGGGCTCGGGCTCGTGAAAAATTTTTCTTTTATTGAACATACTGCTTGAAACAGATTTTAAAAAGTGATTCATGAGGAAAATAAAAGTACTTATAAAAAATAAATAAATAAATAAAAATAGCGGTACGGGCGCCTAGAAGGTGCGTGAAGCTCTTTGGGTATTTTAGAACGGCGGTTTATATTCCTTAGTTAGTCAAGAGATCCTACATTTTTTGATAAAGGATGGATACAAAGAATTAGAAAGTGCATTGGGAGTTTGCAACTCTATTTGTCTTTAATTTGCACAAACTATAAAATTTATTGTATTCTATCAATGAAGTAATTGAATTTTTGTTTTTTATCTTTAGTTGAAATTTCGGGCTCGGGCTCCGACTTTAATAATATTGCTCGGGCTCGGGCGGGCTCGGATTAGAAGTCCTCGGGCTCGGGCGGGCTCGGATTAGAAGTCCTCGGGCTCGGGCGGGCTCGGGCTTCAAAAAATGAGCCCGAACTCATCTCTAAAGCGTACGTGCAGCTTGTCCTCACTTCTGTGACCACTTTAGAGCTATCTCTTACATCGAATAGGAATTGGGGGAGGGAGGGGGGGCGTCTTTCGCATATACCCACCTTATCCGGATTTACATTGTATATGCTTCTTCCAATTTTATTTTCTACTCAAAGTGACCTTACAACAGGCAGGGCAGAAGGTGCTCGAAGCGTGTTGGGACAGCTTTTATAGTGTAGAAACGTGCAGATAATAGTTCATACAGGGGTCGCGCTGGCTTCTTTTAAAGTTTCGCCAATTCGATTTCGCCGGACATCATTAAGAAATGAAATTGCCAATCTTTTCGCCAAATCGTATTTTCTTTCGCCAAACTAATTTTTTTATCGCAATTTGCGACGTTGGCGATCGATAGCGCGACCCCTGGTTAATAGAGTCATTATTGTACGGTCATTTCGGGATAGATGGACTAGCCAAATTATTGAGTGAATGCGCCTCTCCCTATAGGGCGAAGTATCTCAGTGAGACATTTACAGTGATTTTATAAGGCGTGCTACTATTGGCTACTCAAAAAACATAATAATTTTTCAGCTAATGATCATTGTTGCCGTTGGTGAGTCAAATAATTTTTTCATATGGTTATAATTCTACATTTGAAAGTTTTATTTTATATTTGATCTATTTAGTTTTGATGATGTAATCTCGGGAAACATGTAGCCTTCCAAATAATCTAAAATGGCGACGCGAAATCCACAATGTAGAGTCAATGTGGGTTGTACTTGTCATTCGGACGATCGGGAGAGATGGACTAGGTTTTGTGTCAATCTTTAAGTCATAGCACATAAAAACAATTTCATATATATTAAATGTCACAAAGTGATTCATGTAAACGTAATAAATTAATTAAAATTAATTGAACTGCAAGTTAGTTTATTTTAATTTTCATGTAATGAAAATAAACATTTATAAATTTAATACATGTACAACTTTTCCATTATTTTATGGTGGTCCATCTCACCCGGAGTAGCCCGTATGAGAGGAGCCACATAGTAAGTATTTTTAAAAATCATGTGAAAAGAATTCCTTTACTTATATGATCTTCTGCATTAGGATTTTTGTAAGAAATATCATACACTATATATACTGTGAAAAGTGAAATATATTTAAATATATGGCTTTTAGAGAACGTAAAAAAAAAAAATAGCCCACCTCTCCTGGAATGACCCTAAGCCATTTTCGGGCACTTGAATCACTACTAAGTGAAGCCTTTTGAAAATTTTGTCAAAGTTGCTAAATTTCTGAGTACGCTCCGAACAAACAGTTCCTTAACATTCGTTTGTAACTACATTAGCTGAAATTTTCTAAGCGGTTGGGTTAAATAGAACCAAAATTTATCTTCTAGCATTTGAATTAAACTGATAGCAACGAAAATAATATATGAACCTGTTTATGATTTTTTGAAATATGGCTTAATAAATTACGATTCATATAAAAGTGATTAAACATCCATAAAAAAGACGTTATTGAGACCGTTGGTCTTTTATAAATTATATTTTGAATGAAATGCATTCAATATTTTCAGAGAGAGAGATTTATAGCTAAAATTTTAACTTTCGTAACAATAGAGTCGTTTTAGTGATTTGTGATTCATACACTTAAATTATCAAAATTTGAATTTTGAGTTTTTTGATAGGGTGGTTTCAAATACTAAGTGAGAAGATGTAATCACCATTGAAATTATAAACCTCGGATTCTGAAATTATAAACGTCTGTTTTAACATGCGAAACAACACCTAAAATAAAAATGGCTACGTAATAATAGAACACGTTTACCGAAACGAAACAATATTTTTCTTTCGTCTGTGCGTCATTCAATTAAAACTCGAAGCCTCCTTTAACCCTTTAACGCGCAGTGTTCCCGCTCTGGGAACACCCAGGGTGACTATACAGGGGGTGCTATTTTGGGTGACTATACCGAGGCAACTACGAGTCAACGTTAAGTCAAACTCGCAATTTCGTCCCATAATCCCTGAAGAAAAGAGTAATGGGGAAAAAAACGAAATTAGATTAAAAAGGAGATATTTAACAGAAAAGAGACCAAACTATCATTTTAAAGAAAAGTATGTAATCGTCTCTACAGCATACTTCATCCATAGTGAAAAAAATAATTGTGAAATCCAAATAATATTGTACCTGAAATGTCTAAAATTTCAAGGTATTCAATGATTAGAGTGTCACATTTAACTCATTTTCAGATATATTAGGATGTCTTTTAACCCTTTAACGCGCAATGTTCCCGCTCTGGGAACACCCAACTCGGACGGTTTGACTGTTGCCAGTCACGAAGCATAGATTGGATTTCTGTAAAAATAGTGGCGAGTGACAGAGCTCCACCAGAATCCTTTACTTTTGAGCACGTCCTTTCCCGTCAAAAAAGGGTCACGATTCTTTATAACAGCACTGACATCTTCTGAAAAATGGAAGAATACGAGAACAGCCGGATAGATGGCCCCATGCTGAAAAGAGGGCAGCCGTTGCCATCGTCCGATTTAACGACCACCAAGAGGGCGGACGATCGAAACGTTTATCGCGTGCCACCGATCGAGAGACCCTTTTTTGACGACAGCCAGCTGTTGTCAAAAAAGGGTCTCTCGATCTGTGGCACGCGATGAACGTTTCGATCGTCCGCCTTCTTGCGGGTCGTTCAGTCGAGCGATGGCAACGGCTGCCCTTTTTTCAGCATTGGGAAAGGGTTGCGCCTCTAAGGGTTAAACTCCATCCAACTCGAAGCCTCCTTTTGTTCAGATTTTTATTTTCCTGACTGGACATTTAACATCATTTTTTTAGCTTTTAAACATTTTTATATTTATTAACTTGGCCGTTATATTTTCACGTTAAAAAGAATTTTACACGTGAACCCTAAGAGCCATTTTCTGTAAACGTGTTGTCTTCTTCTCTATGTGATACGTCTCCTATCTGAGATCAGCGTGACATCCAATCTCAAAGACTCCAGACTTAAACTACTTAGCAAAAACAGCATTCAACTCAACAGCAAAACAGAAAAGAACGATACTAACAGGAAATGAACTAAGCTAAAAGAGTTTCAATGACCAAAAGAGAAAAAAAAAAAAAAAAAAAGACTGAAGGTCGTTCTTACGGAATAGGGAAAATTTAATGTACTTAAAGTCACGATGATCGCTAAAAGAAATGATAAAAGAATTTTTTAGTTCAGTTCATATTTCAGGTTATTTATCTCAAAATAATCTTGCCTCGGTCTTGTAAGAGATGGTTTCGAGAAAATATAATAAATATGCGTGCAATCTTACAGACACATTAATTATTTTCTTTTTTTTTATTGGATTTAGATTGAAATTAGAATGAGCCAACGAATTATGAGAATAAGCCGACGATTTCGGATTTGAATAAAGAAATGAAAAGATATACTGGCAACAGGCCAATGAGTCCTTGTTTTAACTGATTTTTTTACAAAATCGTTTCATATTCACATCATTTTATTATTTTATTTTTAAAGATGGGGAACAAGAAGCATCACTCTCGGCGTATCCTGTTTTCGAGAAACAAAGTGCAACTGAAACGGAGAATAAAATGTGTCGGGGTTCGGAAAAGGTGTTGTGACTGCTCGAACTTGTCGAGAGGGGTTTGAGAAGTTTCGTAACAGAGAATTGCTCATTGGAAAGTGCACTCCTTTGTTAAAACAATTGAGGCTGAAATCCGAATTGAAAAAAAAGCGATACTATAATGAGCTGATCAAAAATAAATGTCATTTACACCAGCCAATTGGGGAGAAAAGAAAAAAAAAAGATCAAACTTTTTGGCCAACCAGTAGATGCAGATATAGAAGATATATAACGCAGGTAGATAAGAAGAAAAATAGCAATCAATAGATATTAACTGATAGATGTTTCATAGATATCCATGTGAAAATAAAAAAGTGATAGAAATCACCCTTTCATGTATATTTTTCAGTTCCTTTCTACATGAGAGAGCTGAAACCGATATCACAGCAAATTGACTCGGTGCAATTGTCAGTGTCGGTTCTATTCTGTATCATTTTTTCATACTCTTTGACATCCGAAGAGTATTTTATGTGAGCGGGGGATATTCTCTGGATAAGACAAACCTGGATTTATTTCCCCATAGAGTTTTGACTTCCGGAAATATGTAATAGTGGACAGGTTCTAATACAACTTGTTTTTATCCAATCACTACGCTGTTCTATTTCATTAAGATTCTCATTTTCGGTATGAAAGGTATTCCATGTGTCTATTCATTTTAATTGATAACTTATAACTCTTTTTTTTTTGTTTGTTTGTTTGAGCTTTTTTTTTAACCTATTGGAGACAAATTATGCCTACTTGCTGAATAGGAGGTGGAAGTATATTTATGCAAATAAGACTAAAGAGTCAAACGTTGCCAATAATATTACATAATTAGTAATTGATACTTACATGCAAGTAATTGATACAGGTAAAGTGAAAACTGCAATAGAACAAGTATAGCTAAAAGTTCCTTTAGATTTTTGTAAATGTCATTTCGTTCTGTAATTACATGAAATACGATCCCAACAAATGTATTAGAAATACTGTACAACGGACTTAGTCAAGCCGTCCCCTTGAATGCCAAGAAAAAGACCAAATATGTAAAGTTGGCTTTACTCCACAAGTTTAGGCAGTTGCGTAAACAAAACTAACTTAAATTTTAGTGACGATATTTAATTTAAAAAGTCAGCTTTTAATACTACTCTTTCATATTTAAATTTTAAAAATAATAAATGATGATGCTAAGATTTTAGTAAATAAATATATAGGTGTAGTGCAGTCAAAACTAGTTGAGTGAACCAATTTTTACGTGTCAGAATCTTAGCTGGATAACAGCGATAATAAGCTGAACTAGTATATAAGCTGGCCCCGTTCGCTGGATAACAGCGAACCATAAATACAATTACAGTATTGGAAACAACACCATACGGGAAAGATAAAAAATGAGTAAGAAAGAACTTGTTTAAAGTTATTCTAGGTTATGGCAAAAGTCTTCTAGAGTTCTAAGAAATAAACTAATACTTTTCATAATCTGAATGATAACCTTGTTTGCCACTGCAATCATACTGTGATTTGATTAGGACTCTTCACGCATGATACGCATACTGTGCCATGTCATACAAGCTACACTCCATTTATATGTGTTAGCGTAAAATACACGTTGTTCTTCTAAATGTAGTCAATACCACCTAAAATGCATATTTTCTTTGATTCTAGATAGCTTAGTGTCTTTAGAATGTAAATTATCAGAACTGTTTAGAAAGTCTGATTTAGTTAGCAGACTAAAGTTATCTTAATGGCATGCATCATAAATATTGCAGCTGGATATATACTCTAAATTTTATATTCTAAGATTGAATCGCATTTTACGTAATCAGCAAAGACAACTATCACTTTACATAAAAGCTTCGTAACTGGAGGCACTCTATCCTAGCTATAATAATGCAGTGCATTATGGTGTAGGTTTATCTTTCTCCAGAGGCAGGAAAATTGTCCTCAGCTTCTGAAGCCTTAACAAATGAAGCTACTTACTGGCGCTTAATGAATGTCTCTCCCGTATCCATTTTACGAAGCAAAAGTTGAACGTGGTTTACTTCTTTTTGTCTGTCGGGCTCTTTCTGCTTTTTTTTTCTATATCTGACGAGTCTCTCAATCGGCAAGACCTTCGCAATTTACTCTAAATTTTATATTCTAAGATTGAATCGCATTTTACGTAATCAGCAAAGACAACTAACTATCACTTTACATAAAAGCTTTACTTCGTAACTGGAGGCACTCTATCCTAGCTATAATAATGCAGTGCATTATGGTGTAGGTTTATCTTTCTCCAGAGGCAGGAAAATTGTCCTCAGCTTCTGAAGCCTTAACAAATGAAGCTACTTACTGGCGCTTAATGAATGTCTCTCCCGTATCCATTTTACGAAGCAAAAGTTGAACGTGTTTTACTTCTTTTTGTCTGTCGGTCTCTCTCTGCTTTTTTTTTCTATATCTGTCGAGTCTGTCAATCGGCAAGACCTTCGCAATTTACCTTTAACAGTTTTAAAAAGTGGCAAATGACTTTTCACTGATTTGTATTAAACTTAATAATTGGACTCTTCCGACGACTATGACGTCATCACGTGAAACACAGATCCACTACTCTGTTAGTGCATTAGTAATGTTTACGCGTGTCATTTGAAATGAGTAGTGCTCTTTGGATGGGTGAGGAACCGTTGCTCTTAATGACATGTGATTAGACTTTACATATGCACTATTTATTGACTTAATTCAATTATCTGTATTCAGTTAAAAGCCTGCATTAGAAATTGAATGCACTAAGCATCGGATTTTGTGAATCTGATTACGTCAATCTACGAACTTCCCATTCCATTAAAATATACTTAAGCTGACATTGTGAGATGGCGCGCGAATATATTTGACAGCAAATTTCATGTAGTAAGCATAGGCGTAGAGTTATATGGGCCCGTGGGGCTCGAGCCCCCCCAATAAATTGTGAATAGGGGCTGAGCCCACCCAATAATTTACCTCTAAATACAGAAAACTAATTTATACTAACATAAAAAAAGTGTTCACGCCATTTGCAAACGTTTAAAAAAACCTTTACTTGTACTTTAAAAAATTTTCTTCTTTTGATTTCAATCATGATTTAGTATTCATTGTGACGTCACGTAACACGCAATGTTACTATAAGCAGCCTCGCCAGGGTCTGGTTAATTAAAATCAGATTATGCAATGTGAAGTATGAAATGAAGAAAAGTTCAGATGTGTGTAAAATGCACTATCTCATCGAAAATGGTTTTTTTTTCCTCCTTTGATTTTTTACTGTGATACTATTTTTAACTTATAACATGGTAGGAAGATACTAACATGGATACTTACCTTACATAGGTGCAGAATTCTATGGACCCATAGAGCTCGGGCGCCTCCAATAATTTACACTTACATATAGTAAGTCATAGCTGCCAACTACTACGGAATATAATTAACCACTTTTTGTTAACAGTATATTTTTTATTTATTTTTTTCAAAATAGTAACCAGCTCGCGCGCGCAGCACAAAAATTTTGCTATATTTTAAGCCGAGAAATCATGTAGAAAAAGTGGTTAATTATATTCCGTAGTAGTTGGCAGCTATGAGTAAGTTATATGTACGTGAATCAGTGGCGTAGCCAGAAATTTTTCATGGGGGGGGGTTACGACTTCTGCCACTCACATATATGTATATGTGAGTGTATGATAAGGGAGTGAAGAATATACATTTTGTGTGGCAAAAAATTCCTCGTGGGGGGTGGTTATGACCCCCTAACCCCCCCCTTGGCTACGCCACTGACGTGAATATATTTGGTTGTGGGGCCCAGCCCCCCCAATAATTTTGAAAACTTTACGCTTATGGTAGTAAGTTAAGGGCTTTTAGTGAGTAGACTGGTTTATGAAAATACTTTTCATCTCGCGATCGACATTGGAAATTGGATACGAGTTCTGGACTCCAATTAAGAATTTTCTTTTTGAGTGACTCTTCTAAAGGAAAACACTTTTACTATCTCGCTATTCTAAACGCATAACAAACATTTAAATGCACCCAGTTTCTAAAAAAGTCCCATCCAATAGTTTTGCCTTACAAAAGACTCAATGTGTAGAAAGTCTACTTGATTATTATTTCAAAGTCGAGTGACTCCACTCGACTTTCCGAACACTTGCGATTAAGAACATGACCAAGCATTTAAATAAATTTTAATCGATAATTAATTCAAACAAATATACCAAACTGAAGATCAATCGAATGCGCCGTTTAAACGCTAGCTCACTTTCAATAATTTCTCCACATATGCTATAATGTAAAAGAAATCTTTGTCGTAGCCCTGTAGAAAAACTATAAGTCCCATACATATCAAAATCAATACCGGTCTTACGACTTTGATTTATAACATACATACCCAATTTGAGCTCAATCGAATGTACCGTCTAAACGTTAGCACACCTTCAAAAATTTTCCCCCCCCCCATACGCCCAAGGGCGGATCCAGACACTTTTTTCGGAGGGGGCGCAAATCGTGAATACTCATTTTATCTAGTGTAAAGCCGACTTAATATTGCTGAAAGCCACATTTATCTAGTGTAAATATATTTTTCTCGGAGGGGGCGCTCGCCCCTTGCGCCCTCCCCCTGGATCCGCCTTTGCATACGCCATCATGTAAAAGAAATCTTTGTCTTAGCCCTGTAGAAAAACTATAAGTCCTATTACACACCCAAGTCGATACCGGTCTTGCGACGGTGGTTTATAACCTATATACCCAATTGGAGCTCAATCGAATGCCCCGTTTAGGAGCTATCGTGTTCACTCACAAACGCACACACACACACATACACATATACATACATACATCTCGTAAAAATCGCATAAATGAATTCAGAAGACCTCAAAACGTGTCAATACACCAAGCTCTCGAAGTCGAATTTTTCATGATTACAATACTTTCCTTATATAGTACATGTTCGGGAAGTAAAAATGATCGTTTCAAAAGACTTTTTGTCTGGAAGACAACAACTAAACCTATGCTATTACACGTTTCGAATGAATACCCTACGAAGGCAGACCCGCTTATAGGAGTCGAATGGTGTAAACATTCATTGAGTGGTTATTCAAACACTTTCTATTAACTCTAGTCCTTTGTGTGTTTTCTAATAACATGCTTCTACCTCTCTTGACGGTGTAAAATGGCTTCTAATCCTAACATCCATTACGATAGCCTCTATAATATCACTTACAAAGGCCATTCAGAAGCCTTTTACTCTACTAATGACGATCCAAATTTTCGAAGTGAATCCATTTAATAAACAAACCTCTCAAATGAGCGAAAAAAATAAAACTGTTCTGACAAAATTTTCAAAAAGGATGACCTATAAAAATAGGAATAAATATCGTAAAAGGAACTCAGTCTTTGAAATGGATCCCTAAAGAATGTGTTACGTAAGCAAGTATTCGCTTCGTTATTTTCTTTGAAAGTACTGCCTGAGAAAACTTATTTCAACAGTATCGTGTGTATAGAAGTTGCCTATTTCATTCTTCCCTTCGTGAAGGAAATAAACTTTATGAAGCGACAGGGAAGAAAGAGAGTTACACAAGAGTCTGTTTATGGAGGGATATCTCGAGTGATAAAACCAGCAATTCATACAAGTGGATGGCTTAATATTTGCTGCCTACTCTTAAGAAAATGGATATTCTATCATAGAAGTAGTACACACGCGCACACACATATATATATATATATACATACAGGGTGTCCTTAAAACACTGATCTAGGCTTTTATTCCTTAAATATTGATTAAGAGACATACGCAATGAATGACAATGAAAAAAAAAAGGTACACAATTTTATGGTATCGATTAATATTTTCAGGAGAATTAATCTAAATACGTATAAAATTAAAAATTTTATACGACCCCCATAAGAAAAAATCCCTACTTAGGAAAATACATCGATGAGTGATGCACAAAATATAGGCCTTTCATCATAAAAAGGCTCAGAGATGCGTTTAAACAAAGTGGATAAGAGGCTATACAATGTCAATAACAGAAGAAATTTATCACTTATGCAATTATTGTTTTCTTTCATAATTTATATAAAGCTCCACTTCGACAGCCATTGAAAAAGGGTTTAAGTCGACCTATATTTATCACATCTCTGAGCCTTTTAAGGATGAAAGGTTAAAATTTTGTCCATCCCCTACTTAATGTACGGTGCATATTTACTAAATGAGAATGTTTTCGTACCGGGGACGTAGAAAAATTTAAATTTTGTTTTTGTTTAGCTTTAATCTCTTCAAAAATCTAATTCGTGACATAAAATTCTTAGCCTCTTTGTAATTTATTGCATATGCCTGGTATCCATATTTAAGGAATAAAATCCTAGGTCGGTGTTTTTGGGACAGCCTGTATGTATACAGGGTGAATCTAAACTCTTGGGCAAAACTTTAAGGGGTGATAGGGCACATAATAAAGAATCAGAATCACATAGCAATGTGGGGTCAAAACGCAGAACTATGAATTTTAGTCTTCTGTTTTCGGAGAAAAATACATTCGTTTCTGACGAACAAGGGTCAGAAAGTGCACTGTTGTTTCGGCACTTTTTCCAAAGTGATTATTAACAGCTACACGAAGACGATGTTGCCGACCCCACATTGCTATGTGATTCTCATTCCTTATTATGTGCCCTATCACCTCTTAAAGTTTTGTCCAAGAGTTTAGATTCACCTGTATATATATATATATATATATATTATGTATCTTTGAATTTGTTCTTTGAAATAACAATGCATATCACTTGAATAGTTAGAAAGTAAACAAATTATGTCATTCATTCATTCCTAATACAGTGAAACTTGGAGAATTCGAAATTGTCGCTCGATCGCTAGATATCTTTTTTGTTTATCTCTTCTCTTTCAGAGAATACGTGTAATTCAAATTTTTGGATATTTCGAACTTATCTCTAGTCCCTTCAACTTCGAATTATCCATATTTGACTGCACTCATTCGCTAGTTATTCTATGTACTCTTCCAACAAATAAACCTACTTTTAACTATATTTATAGTAAATGAAAAGTGGGGCAACGCATATTAATGTGAATCCAACAAGGAAAGTTTAAAGGAATTTTCGGATACTATAGTGTACTAATAAATATTTTTGCAAGAAAAATGTACGAACATACACGGAAATTGTTGTTTTTAAACGTTTTTAAAATTTCTTGATTGCTCCAGTTGGTTTAAAATAACATGCTAATAACGTGAGTCTGGTATTTCAGTAACTGTAACGTTCAAACAAATGAGAACTATAAACGAAGTAAAATGCAAAAGCGCTGAAATATCTAATGATTTTACTAATTTAATTTTTTTACCCTGCTTGAATAAACGCATAGTCGAAACAGAGTTTTTTTTTTCTATTAATATTTATATATTCAATATTTGCATTCCTTCGTAAATTTAATTTTATCTACTTTCTGTTATTCATTAATATTCAGCTACATTTGTAAAAGAATGGATTCAAAAAATGTTTAGTGTACAAATTATTCTCTAAATTAAAGTTTTATACTTTATTTAATTTTTTTTCTGTACATTGTTGTAATTTTACACATGCCATTTTAAACGTGATGGGGCATCGGCTTGGAAATGCCGACCTGCCAGATTCTTCTTAAACGAGATGGAAATTACAGCGTGCGTTAACCAGGCTGTAGGGAGGATGTACCAATACGTACGAGCGTTGTCATGCAACAAGATGATACTTTCACTAGTTCACGACAAATTTCTGCTGAAGAAGTCTTTTTCACAACTAAAATCGAATTATACTTCACACATCCATAACTGAGAATGCATCCAACGCCTTCGTCTGTTCTATCTCAAATTGCGGAGCTTTACGACACTACTACATTCATTTGGTAGCACTGTATTGTTGTGATCGTCTGTTGTATCTATAGTCTGTTCGCCGAGTCGAGAGAACGAAACTAAATAATGGCACATGTAAACTGGCGAAGAGTAAGCACCTGGCATTTTGCCAAAGCGCCAAACACAGTATGAATTTCTGCTTTCTTCCATTTACGCTGTTAGGCGCATTTAACCTTTCTTAACTCCAAACTAGAGATTGGTGAAAAAATATGTAGTTCTTTGGTAACCCGTTTGTTTACTTTCGTTCTCTCGTTTCCGCGAACAGACTATAGACATGGAATTTCATTCGCTTAGGAAACATGTGCAACAATGAGAGCCACCTGACATTTTGAATCGCCTGTTTAGATAACATTTTGAAATGGAATTAAATTAAGTCCTTTTAAAAAGTAATCGTATTAATCTAAATTTTCTACTATAAGAAACCTCCGATGTTATATGACATTTTAAAGAAGGAAGAATAAAAAATAGCAATTTTCTAAAAGAAACCAAGTAGAAATAAAAGCTGGTTGCTTTACGGATGTAAGTATTGAAAACTTACGTGTTAAAAAAAAATGTACTACTTGTACGTGACTAGACTTCCATTTAACTAGTATAATCAAGATTAAATTATCTTCGGAACATTCAATTTTATTTTTTCATCAGCTTTTTTTTGCTTGTTGTTGTTGTTCCCTGGAATTGCTGGATTTGAAGCTCTGTTTCCTGGTAAAAGTTATTTCCTCAACCATTGCTTGGTTAGAAAAGGTCTGTCAATTCCTCAAGTATTTACAATTTCTTAGAATCTAGAATATTAACAATCTACAATTTCATAATATTCTAAATTCTAAAATATTTACAAATTGTAGTTACTTTCTAATCCAATAGAATAAGACAGATGGGATTATCACCTGGGAGGCAGGGGATAATCTCTTCAGAGATATTCTCCTGAACTATCCATTGCTGTTTCTGATACTTAATTGTGCGGGTCCCTTTCATGTAAATAGTTGTCATGTCATTGACTAAATAGAGTTACTTAAGAAAGAACTTTGCTTCTACAATGCTTCCCTGCCTACCGTTCTTATGTCACATATATGTAGAGGATAGGGCCGTCAGTGTAGACTAAAGTCCTTAGCTTCACCCAAAGAGAGTTTTTACAGCAATTTTTTGAGCGGCGGATTTCATTTAGCAGGTGTTTGAGTGGAAAACATCGTGTGTTTTTTTCTTTTTCTTTTTGGGCGTATTCAAAGCATTTAGTTTTGGCAGTTTTCCTGTAATGCGAATAAATTCTTGGGTGGTGTCAGAGCTATGCTGGTCATGGAGTTCTTTAAATTATTTTCTCTTCATTTACTCAGATTTTGCATAATCGGGATTATGCAATTTCGAAACAGACGCTGTATTGTCAACACCGCGATCGAAAAATCATGCTCATAATCATGATGGGTAGAACCTGACTACTCAAAATTTGCAATGGGCGACCTAGACAACGGCCAAACCTGACGACCTTCTATATATATATACAGGGTGGCCATAAAAAACAGGGTCAATATATGGACCTCTAGGGGTCAGTCTGTTCAACCGAGCGAGACGAAATTTACAAGATAGTCATTCTGAGGTAGGGGTTCTAGATTCTGTGACTGGTAAGCAAATGGAACTCACGGTTTCGGATATAGGTACAGAAGCTGAAAATTTTTCATAGGCGAAACCTTTTTTCTCCGTCGCAAAACGATCAACGCCTGCTGAACCCCTTGAGTTCGTTGGAACGGTACGTGCATCACAAAAAACAAACGCCTTATGCACCCAGAAAAAACACGGTGTAGCTGCTGGACCGCTCATCATGGTATGCTGTGTTTGTCCAACGGCTAACCCGCGACTGCCGCCTGTTGCATAGGAGGAATCCTTCGACTTGAGAATTGAAAAGATATGTTAATTTAGCACAGGTATGCACGGAGAAAGAAAACGTCGTATAAAGGTCATGTGCAAACTTTCATCAGGACGCATATATTCTTCATTCGGGAGCTCGTACATGCCGACGATAGGACTCTACTAGCGAAAGTTATTTGTGAATGGGTCGAACTAAATTATCCAAATGGGGTGAATGGCTCGGAAACCTTGTGTTTCCAAAAACGTGGCCCATGTGCCTCGCAAGCATTTAGTAAAGAAATTCGAAAAAAATTCATCCGTGATAGGCAGTGATCCGGACGACCTCAGACCGTTCTTACGGAATAGTGCATCACATATTGCATCACATAGTGACTCACATAGTGCATCACATAGTGATTTCAGGTCATGCAACAAGTGCAGCTTTAGGGTTAGTTATGCCGAAGTTACGGTTCTTAAAGCTACTGTTCTCTGTACTCCGCATGTCTCCTTACCAGTTCCAGATATTGGAAGCAGGGGACCATCAACATCGCATCGACTTTGCAAATGAATATAGGGGTGAGTGGCCCAAAACGGGGTAGGTCGCCCAAAGCGGGTAGGCATTCGTATGCTGTCGCATAGTGCGCATGCGCTAATATCGGCATGTGCCGTGAGTACCCGAACCCTCCCAAGTTTCACCCAGTCCCAACGGTCCACCGGTGTAGCAACATGGCGTAACGAGACACAAAATAAAATAATTGGGGAATTCGTTAAAAAAACTGAAGATATGTCATTCTTGACTAGTCGAAAACCAGCTTATTATTTTTATTGCCAATATTACTACATTATTTTGATGCTATCTACCTATAAAATACCATGATGGTTCTGTTTTTTTTTTAATTTTTTTTTTTTTTTGAGGTCATTATTCTTCAAATAAAAATGTGCTTTCGGGCAAAGCGGGTATCTGCCGAGTAGATACTCGCTTTGCCTAGTCTAGTGACTTAATCATTTTTTATTTTTTTATTTTATTGACAAATATATCAAATGAGATTTTAAATTTTAATGAGATAATTATAACTTAAAAAGTTATTTTTGTATAATGACAGTTAACTAGTCTGATGATTTAGTCATTTTTGAATTTTTTGTTTTATTAATAGACATACCAAATGAGATTTTGAATATTAATGACATAAGTATAACTTGAAAGGTTATTTTTTCATATTGAAAGTTAACTAATCTAATAATTTAATCATTTGTTACTTTATATTTAATTAACAACTGCACCCAATCAAAATAAGTTAATGTGATAATCCTTTATATCACTGAGACCTTTAATAAGGCTGATAAAATAAGTCAACAATTGTTCTATGAAGGTTATTTTGAATGATAATTATAAGTTCAATTAAAGTTTCAATAGTAATCCTTAAGGAAATTAATATGTGCTCAGATTTGTAAAGTATATTGTACTTACCCGCTTTGCCCGAACGGCTTACTCGCTTTAGGCCCCCTTGTAGGGCAAAGTGGTTTTTTTAAGCATTTTTAATTTTTGATAATAAAGAATTATTCTAAATAAAATAACGCAATACTCATTTTTTGTTTTGAAATTTAAGAAATAAATCAATCATGTTTATGATAAAAGCCCCAAAACGACTATTTTTGGATATTTATCGTTAGCCTACCCGCTTTAGGCCACTCTCCCCTATTATCCGATAGGATGGCGATAATATTCTGGACGGACGAGGCGCATTTCACCTTAACTAGCAAGGTCAGCATCGCAAAATGTGTGCACTAGCCACAGACTAATCCACAGTTACCTTTATGCTAAGTTACTCCGTGGTGCGGCAGAACAAAGCGAACTGAAGCGTAATCCTTCAACAAGTGCTCGCGTTGTACCTCGAGACACCCACATCACCTGACCTACCGTCCAGCGCATTGCAGTACATGAAGGGCTGCATCCTTTCATTTACAACTCCTTCAGGCAGACTACAATAAACGAATTGAATTTGGGAGATGGTTCTTGCAAGCAAATCTTGCAGACAGGGAAAAAAAAAAAAGTGCTCTCTTTACTGATGAGGCTACGTTCTCACTAGAGGGTCTGATGAACGATCACAGCTTGCATACTTCGGCGGATGACAACCCACCCGCAAGCCTCACGACGCAAATTTGCCCTTTACGCGATATCTGGCATTGTAAGGGACTTTTTACTGGGTCCGTACATTCATCTAGAAAGACTTACTTGTTGCATTTATCTTACATCATTGTGAGATGTTCTCCCGGAACAGGCTAAACGAGGCTCCTATGCCTATTAGCCGATTCATTGGATTTCAGCTCGATGGAACTCCCGCACATTTCAGCCCAGTGAGTTAACCAATGCATGGCGACTATCGCATGGCGGTGAACCAATCGCATGGCGACTATGATCACCAGATCTGTCTCTAATTCATTTTTTCTTCTGGGACTTTTTAAAAGGATTGGTTTATGAAACACGTGCGTCATCTCTGAAAGACGTAGAAGCGACAATTATTGCGACAGCAAGTAATTATTGCGACAGCAGGATGTGTTCGAAATAGACCTGGTATCTTTTGCACAATGTCCCATTCAATGTAGCGTCAATCTTAGCCATGTCTGGATGCATGTTGAAACCTCCTGTAATGAGAAAAGAACACTCAAAAGAAACTGCTATTTAAAAGTTAAAATAACTAAAACTTTGTAAAATAACTCACATAAAAGGTACTTATTAATCTGTACCCGAGTTTCGGTCGAAAAAAAAATTGATCTTCGTCAGTAGCAGCTCGTACATTTGCAGCATGTGACTAATGTAAATAAATGAACTGAAATGGTTTTGTTTTTTGTGTTTGTATTACGTATTATTTCGAACACCCTCTGGTAGCTACGGATAGCATTTGCGACCCTATGTTCCTACGAGATCGTTTAATTCTTGTTGTATAGCTGATTTGCCACGTCATTTTTTATTTAACTTTTTTTAATCACCTTGCATTATTTTAATTTTTTTTTTCAAATTTCAATCTTCTTCATTTTCAAAAAGCTATGTTTATCTAAAATACCGTACAAAAACACCAACGGGAAAAACATTTTTAGAACGTCAAATTCCGGCTAGGCTTCTGTTTACAAAACATTCATAATAAATGAAGAAAAAAAAAAAGCCATGCTGTTTACTTTCACTTACTTGTTTTTATGTGACGTGAAGCCAAAGGATAAATGACTTCGCTTATGATGAAAGTACATTTCGATACAATCCTAATAGTCAATCCAGTAATAGGTTTTAAAACGGTAATGTATTCATAATGATGTGTCATGTACATATTAAACATACTAAAACTTTTTCTCCGAAGTCACGCATTATTGTAATATATTGGTCATGGCAGCGAAACATGACATTACAAAATGAAAGCATTCTCGTTGTTTAAAATAAGTAGAGTTATCTCTGAATAGTATCAGTTACATTTTAAAACATACGCAGTTATGAATAATTTTTTACTGTCATTTTGTGGTAAGTTTTCTTGATGAGGAGAGTTTCTTTTCGTGTTTATTATTAATATTTTATTTAGAACTTGTATGCATTTGTATAAATAAATCATTATATAGGAATAAGTATGAATTAAAATATTTTCCTATGCATTGAAACATCTCACGCTATTATGTAATTATATCTAAGCACAATTACATAGGTTATACCGGGTGATTCAAAATAGATGTTACGGCGATTATTTTTTAAACCGTAAGTGAGCGAAACATACTTCCCCTTAGAAAAGTTCGTCCAATTAAGAGTAGCTTTCAGATTTGTTATTTTTTTTACTGGGGATTGTATACATATTAAAATACGAAATTTAATTTTTATACGGTCCCTCCTTTCCTACCCTTTATATTTAGAAGAATGTGGCTCTTCGCCTAAGAAAATGAATACAACAAACCCCGTGTCTCTACGTGGAATAGTTTCCGCGATATATATGAGACGTCAGATATTTCAAGTAAAGTTTCAGAGTTAAGGCAGGTAATATGGTTTATTGAACATTACATTTAAGTTACAATTTAGAATGAGAAGAAGGGAGGGGAGACGGGTACAAGAATCAGCGTGGACTCATTAAGCAGTTCCAGTGGCAGAAGTCTCTCGATTTTCGATGTGCGGGAGTATTTACGCTTACCACACCACGTGGTTTGCGAAGACATAACTCCGCCTCTCTCTTATCTCTGATCGAACCACACACATTTACCAACATGACCCGCATCCGGGGCTACAAGGGCGTGGGGACACGTGTACATCTAAAGAACTCAGAATCGACGGCCTGATGTCTGGCAAATAACAAAATAAATAAAACATAGCTCCAGAGCGCGCGTGGCAAGTATGACAGGAAAGCAAAACTTACAGTGAAAGTACCGGTTTGAACAATACCCAAACTAGTAAAACCCAAATTACCTTTTTATACATTACATATATATTTGAAAATTTTGGCATTGGTCGCCAAGCACTAAGGGGATGTCTCCAAAGTGAGTAAAATGTAACTACTTTTCAACCGTGGTTAATTCGTGTTAATAGTCACTAGATAGACATAGTTGGCTCCTCAAATCCTAATTTAGCTAGAATTTTCCGGTAACGTATGTATGGCAGCTTCTAGTGAAAGTTACCCACACCATAGTAACTTACACCATTATTTTGTCATTCTCTTTTACACTTTAAAATTCCTTCTCTAGAAGCGTGATGTAATTACTGGATGACCCCTCAAAAGACTAAATTAGCGCTCATTTGATAAATCAGTACCGATCATTTTACGTAAAATTGCACCTGTTCATTTCACACATTAATTGCTTTTTCCTAACAATGGGATCTTTATTTATTTTTTATCAACTCATAGTTGTCCCCTAAAGTAAAGATTTTTTCGCCTGAAAACTGACGCCAACATAGTGGGTAAAGCGGGTCAGCATTTTCAAAATTAATTTTCTCGCCAACTAGTCCACGCAGAGACACGGGATTTGTTGTATTCATTTTCTTAGGCAAAGAGCCACATTCTTCTAACTATAAAGAGTAGGAAAGGAGAGACCGTATAAAAATTAAATTTCGTATTTTAATATGTATAGAACCCCCAGTAAAAAAAATGCCACATCCGAAAGCTACTCTTAATTTGAGGAACTTTTCTAATTGGAAGTATGTTTCGATCAGTTGCGGTTTAAAAAATAATCGCCTTAATATCTATTTTGAATCACCCGGTTCAATTCACTTAAGATCTCAACCAATTAAAACATTCCAAGTTGACAATGACTAAAAATCATGGAATACTAAACTTGATAACTGTTAGTTTTAACTGTACGAAAGTGGAACTTTTTCTTAATTCTACATGTTAATATGTAAATATTTCTTACCAAATAACTGCATACTGAATCGATAAATTGTACAAAATTTTTCATTTTAATTTTTTTAGAAATAATTTCTTTGAGTTTGGTTTAAGGCATTAAAGATAATTCTTCATGGCCTATTTCATATGTTTTTCTCATTAGAGATACACGTTTCCAACTAACGCTTTAGAGAGTAGCTACTGATGATTGTGAAGACTGTATATATATAGACCTTGTATATATAGACGATAAATATACTGATTGATGGATAGACGGACAGATAAGTCAATAATAATAATACGTTAAATTATATTTAGAGTGAAAGTTTCACGAGCCATTTTGATATAGTTCCTATTCATGAATTGTACATGATTTTACCGCCTCGAATAAGCATAAGCTTTCGTGTTCTCACTTCCCCTTTAGGTTCGAAACAACATGCATGTTCTTTCCCATAATCTATTGGATCCTCAGATTGTGTAGCTTGGTTTCTGGCCAACTTAGATATCGATCCATGTTTCCATTTCAGCTGATACTCTTAATCTCATAAGGACATTTCCCTTTCAGAAAGATTCCAAAACAATGATCAGTTCCTCAAAAAATGACTCCAGGTAATTTGGCCCATCTCGGTTCTTCGAATAATTCATTGGTTTTGAAAATAAGAACAGAGCTCAGCGTATTTGAAGGAACTTTATTCATTCATTTTAACCCTCTCGTCACCCTGAACCTCATAGGAGGCTCCTACTTCAAATAGCAGTATTTAGAGAGAGAAAAAAATTGAATTTAGTATTTTTTCTTTCAGTGATATCAATATCATCAATTCATGTAGAAAGTATAGGAGGCGCTTAACTAGATGCATAAATCGTGCCTAAATTGCAGTACTAGTCCATTTAGATCATTTTTTACAGTTTTCGCTTCATTGTTTCAGGAGAAAAATTAAGAAAATATTGACGCCGATTTTTAACAGTTTTTTTTTCTTTTTAAGGTAAGTATAGTTTTTTTCTTATTCCTCAACCTTTACCTAATATGTGCATCCTTTTAAATTAATTTTAGCATAACAAAATGCTTCGAATATGCAAAAATTAATATTAGAAATGCATGATTTATAATAGTATTTCAGATGCATTAAATGCTAGACAGATTTTTTTTCTCTGATTTTTTATAATTCGGTGACGAGAGGGTTAAAGGTTCACTTTTCTTGCTAGAAATATATGTCAGCAAGACATGAAAATTTGTAGTTTTCGAATAGGGGAGTCACAAAATTAAATTATTAATGATGCTTTATTTTATTCACAAGAATTGAAAGTTTTAAAATTCAAAAAAATGTGTAACATTTGAATTAATAAGAATAGTAAAACACCTTTTTAATTTATGCAACACGAGTATCTTTGCATTCAATATTTTAAGTCGTTATTTAACAGTTCTAATATGTTTTGTATGAACTAATCTTAAAGGGTGTCGTATTTTGATTAATATAATATCCGTATTGCATTTCACGGATTAAGAACTCTTTTATTCTAACACATTAATAGTGGTTGAAGGTTCTAATCTACAGCAAAAGTTGGGTGGTTAAAAAGTTAACGATGAGGACCCATTAAGCTGATGTTCAAGATAGTCTATCTTTTCTTTCCTTTTTTTTTTTTTTTTTTTTTTTTTTTTTTTGATATAATGTCAATATGTGCCAGATCTTTCAAAAATACCTGCAATGATGTCTTCCTCTTCTAAACTCATATCTATTAAGTAAAAGATAGGAACTTTAACTCTTTTTACGATTTCCAATATGTTCATGGATTTTCGCAGGAAAAAGTGCGTGTTGCCCTTCGAAATGTTCGAAATTTTTTCGCTGCAACCGCAAACATAAGAGCTCTATTATTTTAAATCACTCAAACATCCTATCATCCTGAACACGTTTTTTCCCCCTTCCCTAAAATAGGGATATTTTATTTCTCAAAACCAAATGCGCGTCAGCTCACGCTCTTTATTTAAAAAACACGGCAAATAATACACTATAGCTGGGTTGGTATTTTATACGCTTTATTGTAGACTGGCTGAAGTACCCGTCCTCGACGGGTTAGTGAATGCAAATTTCCAAAAAGCAAGAACTTTCGTCAGCATTGTAGGAGTACACAGAATGGATGTAGTATGTTGCCAAAGAAAGCGAAGTTATAATTTTTACGTATTGTTAAAATATTACAGGTTAGAGAGTCACTAAGTAATATCATTTCATTCGCTTGAGTCGTAATTATGTGATGCGCGAACGAATATTTACGCATATTGAAATAATTTTCGCAAAATCTCAAAATTTAATCAACATTTTTGAAAAATTGGAAGCCTAGAATTTAAGTTGAGTGACAACCTACCATGTCACCCAAATTCGTTTCATTCCCTGCAGTCTTTATTTCGTGATGCTGGAACAAATTTCAGCATTTTAAAACGATTTTCGCAAAATCTCAAAATGTAATCAAAATATTTTAAAAATTCAACGCCTATAAATTAAGATTAGCCACTACCTATCCTATCACTAAATTTCGTATCATTCGTATGATTCGTTATTACGTGATGTTTGAAGAAATATAAACGTATTTTGAGAGAATTTTCACAAAATCTAATAAAAATGTTTAAAAAATTGGACTCCTATAGTTTATGTTGAGCAACCATCTATCGTGTGACCCAATTTCATTTCATTCGCTTTAGTCGTTATTACGTAATGCGGGAACAAAGATTCACTCAGTTTTAAACGATTTTCACAAAATCTCGAAATCTGATCGATTTTTTTTTTTAATTAGATGCTTATAGTTTAAGGTGAGTGGCCACTTATCATTTCACCCTATATCATTTTTTCACCTTTGCAGTTATTACGTGATGTGCGAACACAAATTTACGAAGTTTGAACTTATTTTCGCAAAATTTCAAAATCTAATCAGGATTTTTTTTAATTCGACCCCTATGTTTTAAGTTGAGTGACCACCTATCATGACACCCAATTTCATATCATTCGCTTCAGTCGTTTTTACGCGATGCTTGAACACAAATTTACGCAGTTTGAAAGGATTTTCGCAAAATCACAAAATCCAATCAAGATTTGATCCTGATTATTCATCAAATCCGCATTTCATGGAAACAAGCGATAGTTTTTTTTCCAGTACTTTCAACAGTATTACTGTCCTATTAAAATGTCAACTTTTTTTTGGCCGGCACTGTACAGTGATATGAAGAAAAAATTATTGAACAATCCATCCATTAGTTTAGTTCTTAAAATAAATGCTAACTGTGTAATGCTAATTCCCTCGTAAAAGTATTTGAGTGCAAGCCAAATTTCCTACTTAAATTTGAAAGATATTTCTTATATCTGAAGGCTATTTATTTTTTTTTTTCAAAAATATATAATCTGAAATTTTTTTTAAATACCTTACTGAGAAGATAGGCCATGTTTGCTAAACTTACTAGCCTCATCATGGCACAGTGGTTATGTCACTGAAAAGTGGTAGACGGCGAAATGAACGGTCTGTAGTTTTGGTAGATTTTCTCCAGATGTAACGTCAGCACGCTTTAGAACACCTTAGAAAGTCCTCCTACCAAGGTAGCCCCAACCCCATACTTGGCAGATCGCCCTACTGCAGCGTTGCCTTAATCACACAAAGAAAAAATTACTAAACTTGCCATTTTGATAGCTGCACAAATTTTTATTGCGAAAGCTAAGTTACATCCAATGTATGAGGATTCAGTTATCTGCAATTTATCAGCAAGTTGCAGGTCACATTAATCCTAATAATTAAATGTATCAAGCTGTTCCAATAAACTTTCGCTGGGAGCAGTCTGAAGTTAAGTTGTTGATATTCATCACCTTCTTCCTATTTGTTTTGCGTATTTACGCAGAGTAAATAGCTCCTAATTTTAAATGATCGCAATACGTGTGGCGGATGTTCATTTCGTTTTCAGATGTCTTATTTATTTAGGAAGTTCTCCCAATAAATATACATTATTAGGCAGTCTTATAAAGCTGCATTTTAAAACAAAATTAATACTCCATACACGGATGTTATGATAGGCATCCAGTGGTTAAAATTAAAAGATTTCCTTGGACACACACAAGTATTTGTCTAGATGTATATAACATCATCATTAAAATAGTTAGAGTAAGATGTCATTTTCATTCTCTCCTATAATCGTAAAATTTTGTCAAAGAGTGGTAAGTTATTTAAATTTTAAACATCTTCGAAGCAAAGCCAAGACTGAGCAGGATGCCTGTTTTATAAAGGTATGTTTTGCAATGTTATACTTTTATCATTGTTTTTCGATTATCAGTGTTCGAAAAACAATGATAAAAGATTATCAGTGTTTTTCAGATTATCAGTGTTTCGATTATCAGTGTTTTTCGATTATTTCAAAGTTATTGTCATGTCTTTTGAACACGCTACTTAGTACGATACGCCAAATTCTAATCTTATCAGAAAATACGTCCAATACATAAACAAATTACGTCTTAATACACGCATTTTTACGGGGCGTCTTAAAAATATATCATCAAACTTTTAGAGGAGGCGGGACACATAAAAACGATTCAGAATCACATATGACAGGATTGACGAGATATTAAACCCGTGAGTTAACTCAGCAGAGCGAGTTACTTCAAAGGTTAGCAGGAAAATGTGGCATTCGCCATTATCATGATATCTGATCAATAGAACTTTCTCGTAATCTCTGATAGTCAAACAGGCTATCCAGGTTACTTGACTCGCGGTGTCATAGCGTTTGCTGGATACCTCTGCTAGCAATGTGAGGTCAAAACGGTTTTTTTTTTTATCCATACACTCCTTTGTAATCACTCCACAAAAAGTAATTTCCTGAGCTGTTTTCTCAAAACTTAATTATTTTTTTGTAAAAAAAATACTCATTTGATCAATATAAATAGTTTTCCATTTTGAATGCTGTGTTGGTCGGAGAACATACCACTTTTGATAAAACTTGATAAGGAAAGTTAACATACACTTAAAGACATTTTGTGGAATGAACCAGCGTATGAAAACAACGCTTTCGATCCCACATTCATATGTGATTCTAAAATACTTATTATGAGCCCTACCTTCTCTAAAAGTTTGCCGCTAGATTATTGTGACGCCCTGTATATAATTAATAGTTTAAAACGAAAAAAAAAGTGATAAAATGCACAAAAAGGTTGAAATTTCTCCCGAAAAGAAATTTATTTCCAGCTGAAATTCAATATAATATGAAGTGTCCCTTTTTAAAAACATATCTTATTCAAATTGTTCGTTGTCGTTCAGTTTCAAATTTTTGAAGAAATAAAACAAGCTTCTATGAATTAGAACAAGAACATCGCGTAAAAGACTCGCGTTTTCGGAAAAGAAAAAAGCTATATAAATACCACACAGCGTTTTTCATTACTGAAACTGGACAGTGGCAACTCACACCACAGAAATATGCGATTTTTTTTTTTTAACTATCCTTCTTCCCTGAATCTTTTGAATATGTTTGATATTGATTGCTTCGTATGTATTTATACATCCAAAGTTGACACACATAATTCTTTATTAAATGTATAATAATCTCCAAACATTTAAAACGTATTTTTGTCTACATGGCATTCACATGCCTTTTCACTTAAGCCACTAGTGGAGTAAAGGGTACTTCTAAATTACCCTAAAATTAAACAGATTAAGTTCCAAAAAAACTGCTATTGACCCATAACTAATTTTGGACAATAATGTTTCCCAGTGCAATTTATGTGATTTTTGATAGATAGATGGGCCTAACAAAGGGGTCTACAAATTGCGCTTCTTTGGATCAGTATAAACTAACGAGTCGTTTAAAATGCAGGGTTGTCCAAATTAAACTTCCCCAACTCAGAGGCCTGTGCAGGATGTTGTATGGGTCATAATGGGATGAAATTTTGAAATCAGACCCTTCAGATCATGCGCTATTGATTTATTTAAAAAAAAGAAAAAAAAATTAGGACAAGAATTTGCCGATAGGTGGTGCTGTAGATCAACAAGACGTTCTACAGATGTTATGTATGTGTGCCGCGGTCGAATAGGGCATATCAACTGCACGAGAAACAGTTGGCACACTGACAACACCATGTGACGATAGGCTAGTGGCGTCCACGACCGCCAAAGCAACGTCTTGTACGCGTGCAGAATCCACAACATGTCGTCCTCTACCTGGTAAAATTCCCATCTGCCCGGTTCTTTCGAATTTCTTCATCCTGTCTCGTAAAGCGCGTGGTGGCATGGGTCCTCGGCGTAAGATTTTCAGATGACGGAATGCTCTTATGGCAGCACAGGAGTTCTCATTCTGGTAGAAAAGTTTCACTAACATAGCTTTGTCTTTCAAAGTCGCCATTGTGCATTAGCGAGCTGGAAACAACTGCCTGTGCAGCGCCTGTTTTTCACATTTGTGTGCAGCGCCTGTCTTCGTCTTTTGGATGCGTAGCGCAGAAGCTTTATTTCTGCAAATCACGTTGTAGCTATATGCAAATTACAACTGTTGCAGCGCCGCCTATCGGCAACTTCTTGTACTAATATATTTTTTTAAAATAAATCACGAGCGCGTGATCTGAAGTGTCTGTTTTCAAAATTTCATCACATTATGACCCATACAACAGCTTGCAGAGGCCTCTGAGTTGGGGAAGTTTAATTTGGACAACCTTGTATTGTACATCAAAACATCGCTTGGATAACGAAAGACACACCAAAACGTGTTCCGACGTCAAGATGTTCAATCATAACAATAAAACCCTGTTTATCAAGGTTTACTTAAACCAAAATGAAATAACTGCCAACTGGATCACCTCCGTGTAGGATTACGTACCAGATTTTGCTCGAAAAACAAAACGGGGCGGCCTTACCATGACACACTGGTTATGCCACTGAAAATGGTAGATGGCCGAAGTGTGAAGGTCCCGGGTTCGGGTCCCATCGCGCGGCTGTCGATCTAACGGTCTGGAGTTTTGGTAGGTTTTCTCCAGATGTAACGTGAATACGCGTTAGAACCCCTTAGAAAGTCCTCCTACCAAGGCACCACCCCTTGGCAGATCACCCCAGTGTAGCGTTGCCATAATCATACACAACAACAACAAAACGGGGCATTTCCTAAAAAATATTAGAGAAAAGTCAAAACATACGGAATAAAATATATACGAAATCGAATATTTCTGTAGAATGGAAATATTTCTCAAAATATTTAATTCTAGCTACAATTAAAATAAATAAATAAATAATTTCGTGGAGTCTAAATGATTAAAACAAAGCAGTAGAAACAATTGATCCCGGGCTGCTGTTTCGATCGTGGACTAAGAATGCTTCGAAACGCTTGTGCATTTGTATGGGTGAAATTGTCTCGTGACACAAGCATCTGGGAAACATTTGAAAACAAAATATATCTGCGCTACACGAAATTAAACTAAAATTTAATGAATATAAACTAAAATTATTAAATGTTAATATAAAAATTTTTTGACTGGCAATTATTACAATACAAAAGAAATACTCTTAAGGATAAGGGAAAAAAACCTAAAAAAAAGAAATCAGAATGGGGCGTGCGAACTGCAGGGTTAAACGCACGGCCTACACAGTAAAAAAATTCAGAAACGTTACATACTTATAGAAGAAAGGTTTCCGGAAGTATAGCGTAACCTACCAATGCTCTACTCGAACTCACGATTTCGGAAACATAACCCACATTTCGGCGTAAAATATTTACGGGAAAAGGAAATTTTCATTTGGGAGTTCGCGCGCATGCGCCAAGTGCAAAGAGACAGAGAGTAAAGAGTGACCGCGTCTTCCCTAATAGCACAGATGGTCACAAAAGAGACGCTGTGACGTCACAGAGGGTCACAATTGTCACAGGACTGTCACATTGTAACTTGTCAGTGATGTGACTCCACTGTGTGTGGTCACTGTGAAGTTTATTTGTGACCAGTCACCAGGTAACGTCGCCGGATGAATACTTAAATAAAACGAATGAATACTTAAATAAAACAGCACATTATCTCCTGAAAATAATTTATGTGAAAAAAAAAGATTTAAGATTTTTAATTTATATTTATTAATTATGGTACTTTCCCTCCATTTATAAAATACTCCCAAAAATTTTTTAAGTTTCCAAAACAAGCCATACCAGAACTAGCTTTTGCAGCAGTCAGTTTACTTTTAAAGGAAATCAAAGCAAGACGATCACAGCGCTGAGGTAACGTGCTGACCTACGAACGCTTGCGTCGAGGGTTCGATGCTGATTGCTGGTACTGAGCGCTCCTTCCGTGAGAGTTTGGTGCTACTATCTAGTGCATGTTACTCGTTCTGAAAAACACGGAAAGGTTAATTCGGAAACCTTTGTGAACTACACCGAAAAGTTACTCAATATTTTACCAAAATGTACAGAAACGTTACACATCTTTTCCAGAAACCTTACCTAAAAAGCAGGAAAATATGTAAATATTTTTCCGAAATATACAGAAACGTTTCTAAATACTTTAACCACATGGTTCGGAAACGTTTCTGCAATTTTAAACTACAAGAGCTGCCTCATATTTTGGGGTAGCGTTTCCGATTTTTTTTTTTTACCGTGTAGTTAGCCTACCACTAAATCCCGTTTACGCAACTAGCTGCACTTGGGGTGACTCAGTCGGCTACATGTGTAGGGCAAACGGTGGCGCCACCCATCCCTCTTTGTTCCGTTCTATGGCAGTTCGGTGATTTTCGTCAGCCAATAATCTGTTTTCTGTTTTCCATACACTGTATTCTGCACACTGTTTCATTTACGCGAATTTTGCACTTCAGTATGTCTAGAGAATTGAAAAAGATTGCGAGAGAATTGAGAGAGGACACAAAGTGATTCCGAAGATTTCACGTGGACGGATAAAAGAGGGGTGGGATGGAAATGGTAACCGCCCCTCCCGAGAAAAAAAAAGAAACTAATGTAAAAGATCCTATACTATTTTACTTCCATAAAATGAATGCGTATGTGAATCTTTCAACTAACCGCCCCCAGCCACAAAATTGCATTCATCCGTCTGCAAGATTTCATTTGTGCAGTTGAACAACATCCGCAGTTTGGGACTCCAATTCTGAAACATACAGTAATGAGTAAGTAAAATTGAATGTTTGGAATGCACCACCTAGCAGCACAGTGTATTGGGCTCTGTATTATGTAATGCCCAGACACAACTGTCCGCCACCCGTTGCTGACGACGTGGTCGCGGGGCACGGCAGCACAGTAGCTAGATAGCGGCGACGCTACAAGTTGCCTTCATTTAATAGGCTCCAGAACAATCTACGCCCCCAAGTTATTAAACGATACCTCTGGAGGTGCCGATTTCAAGGGGTTGGTCCCTCCTCTGGAATTGGTTCAAAATTAGGGGACCACGAGCTAAATCGTACTTCCTCCCACTGGGGCCCTAAAATAGAGATGAGACGGGCTCAGCCCGAGCCCGAGCCCGATCCCGAGCCCGGGCCCGACTCGGGCTCGGGCTCTGTAATTCACGATTGCGTTCGGGCTCGGGCGGGCTCGGGCTCGTGAAAAATTTCTCCTTTGTTGAACATACTCCTTGAAACAGATTTTAAAAAGTGATTCATGGGATAAATAGACGTACTTATTTCAAAAAATAGCGGCACGAGGGACTAGAAGGTGTGTGAAGCTCCAAAATTTATTGTATCCTATTAATAAAGTAGTTAATTTTATTTGTCTTTAGCTGACATTTCGGGCTCGGGCGGGCTCGGATTAAAAGTCTTCGGGCTCGGGCTTCAAAAAATGAGCCCGAACTCATCTCTACCCTAAAAATGGAAGGCGCACCCCCTTTGCCCATCTCCTCCCTACCTGGGGAGGGGGGGGGGATCTGGCACCGCCGTTGCGGTTGTCAGGGGGCATCAGAAACAACAACACAATCTACGCCCAATGACAAGCAGTCACCGGTGTCGCGGATGTCTAAGGGAATACGGACTTCAGGGAACGTGCTAAGCGAAAATCGCCTTGTAACGAAAGCAGGAACATAATTTTCCATCCCCTTTCATATCATTCCCCTTTTAGATCTAAAATTCAAATCCTTCTTTGAGAAATCAGAATGCAAGATGTGCTTTTGTCTTACCCGATACTCCCCGTCTTAATCCTGCTTATCTAACAACTTAATGTATTTGGCTAAGGAATTACTGAAATTTTCTATTAGAAATCTTTGTATTAGTCTGTTTGACTTATGAACAAAGACGTTAACTCAAAGAAAACAAAACGACACAGCACACAAATCTTGAAATACGGAAACGTATTTTTGATCTGCAAGAATGATGGATTTTGATGGATTAGAAAGATCATTCTGAAATCTAAGTATGGAAAAGTATGGAAAGTTTCAACGCACGAGTAAAAGAGTTGACATCTATTAATTATGAGATCGTACTGCCTGTCAAAACATAGCGGTTATATGTTAATGAGGTAGAGTTATACATCGAAGCACATAACACAAATTTTATTGTCCGCCTCTTTTTCACCTTACTAAATAAGTTTTATTTAAATAATTTCATCTCTGCAATCTTTTTCGTTGTTTTTTAGGTAAATAGCTTCTAAAATTTATTCATTTTTCGTGTTTGTTAATTTTTGCTTTTACTGTGAAGTAAGTTGCAAAAATATTAAAGCTACATGTTGATACCTCAAGATTTGTAACATTAAAAAAAATTAGTTGGTGCAGGTCCGTTCTTTTATTCATTCATTTTTTTTTTCTTTACATAACTTTCTATTTTTATATCTTCTAAAATGCATGCATCATTTTTCATCAACCTCTCTACCGAAAAGGAAATTACTAGTTCGAAGTAAAATATTTTTGTCTGCCGCATTTTCCAAAAATATGGAAAAATCACAAAAATAGCGATAGATCTTTCAAAAATAAACCTATTCCTATGCAATTTGCATATGTTGTTGAAAAAGATGCTGAATAAAACTGCATTATACAAATAAGTAGGGATGCAAACAGATTACGCCATCGGTAAGAAGCATTAAAATGCACGCTAGAGAGATGCTTGTGACGTCATAAATAAAGAGATGGAACCCTTTTGTTCACACAAAACACTTTATTAGACGGCACATACAAACACATAAAAGGGAGTTGGAATTTACAATATGTTAGATGGCTGGATTCGCAAAACAGCTTTAACAGGCCTAACACTAGAGGAAGTTGCCTCTGCACTGGTCACTGTGTGAAACCGATTTCCTCTGTTTTGAGCTGCTGATCTCGGCTCTGGGCTGTAATCTCAAGTGGATTTCGATCACGTGGGATGCTTGAAGTAAGTGTTCGAAAGTTATGCGAGTCCTCACGTCGCTAAAGTGTCTAATTCTGAAGAGCCCTTGAAACACTCAGGAATTTCTTCTTTATATAAAGTCAGAAGTACACATTATCAAAGATCTATAGCGTATATCTCGAAGACTTTACGATACCGCCCAAATCAAGTGTTACCAGAGAGATTCAAATATTGAGGGGTAAGAAAAGGGAGCATCACCGATGTATATCTGTATGTACTAATTGTTCGTAATTATTCGGACAACGTCATAGGCTATAGATATCGGTGTGGTAGTGAGATAAAAAAAACCTGGGATAGATAATGAGTTATAATTTCCGAAGCATCATTTTCCGCAAAACTGCGTTTTAGAACTATTGGGCGATTCGAAGCAGGTAAAAGACAGAGGTACCCAGGTAGCTAAATGTTTACAGACCTGTGCTTCATAGACTTCAACAATTTGAAACCTCTAACTAGTTCGGTATCTAAAATTTCAGTCGAGGACCACCAAGCGCTACGACAAGAAATGAATATTGATCTTTGTGGTTATGTACACGAAGGAATAGATCCATGTTTGATCCTCCCTTGCTGCAGCTAACGGAGAGTTTTTGTCCACGCTTGTCGCTCACCTTATGTCACTGGAGAGGGCGTTTGAGGTGGGCAAGTCAACATGTTCATACGACAGCTGATCCGTGGAGGCGTGTTCTCTTCAAGGATGGGTATTTAAGGTTGCGATGAGTCCCGGTTCAGCTTTCAAAGGGAGTTGCTTGATTTGGCGAGAACAGAAAACACGTTAACATCCATCAAACATTCATGTAAGAGATTTATACGGAGGAGGAAGTCTTGTGTTTGGGATGATACCTCTTGGATGGATTCAAGAACTCCATGTTTTAATATGTGGAACCATCAATGCTCGCCTCTATATAGATGATATTCTTCGTGTTTATGAGCGCCTTTATGCCGGAGAAAGAGGCAATGATTTTCTGTTACAGTACGACAACGCTAGAACGCACAAAGCTAGCATAGTAGAAGATTACCAGCATCAGACAATTCAGCGAATAGAATGGTTATCTCTGTTGCTGGACAAGGATCCCAGCGACCATGTTTCGGATACTTCTAAGGACTTGGTGCTGCTAATACCACTCTTCCTCACTTTACCACCATTTCAATCGCTTTGCAAGAGCAATAGCTCTCACTTCCCAAATTAATCGACGATCCCAGCGCATCGATCGCATAATACTGTTGCAGAATACTCTGCAAATTCCTGGGTTCGTCGTTCTAAAGTCCAGTCGGTGTAGAAAGTTCTAGTAAAGAGTCCCCTTGTCAGGATGGAGCACGAACTTTATTGCTTCCAGAACTTCGTCGAACAATCAGCTGTGCAAAATCCACAAGCACAATCAGCCAGTATAACGTGCTTATAACAGTCGGCTTAGTACAGAAGCTTTCACAAATACCGTATTTCTCACACAAAATAAAACACACTTTCACAGGCAAAAATTCAGTGGAAACTTACGAGGGATATCGTAGTCCCTCAAGACTCAGCAATGAAGAATATATACACAGCACTTAAAAACCAGCCTTTAATCACAAGCGAAAGACCGCTTCAAAAGCGCATAAAAAACCGAAGCACGGCTTCCCAGCAGAGCTCAGGTTTGTCTGCTTGCACATCAACGGACAAACTACAGACTGACTTGACCAGGGCAACGCACGGGTATTTATAGATGACGCATAAGCTATAAGAAATTTCCCGAAGGTTCCCCTTAAAGCGCGAATACTGATTACGTCATAGGAATACAGATGAATCAATAAGCTATTAAGTTAATGCAGGAAAACTTGCTTTACAAGCCCCATTGGAAAAATCACGCCAAGTGTCCCAAAATGTCGACACGATTGGCGACTTTTTGGCGAAATATCACCAAATTTGGCGCTAAAAATAAATCCCAAAAGTGAGGTTAGTGAAGGCCTACGTCCCATATTTCTCGAGATATCTAGAAAACGCTATGTAAACCAATGGGGAAACCAAAAACTCCATATCTCCGGGTCTAGTTAAACGATTTTGATGCAACAAAATACAAAATTTAACTATTTGGGGCTTAGAACACGAATGTTGAACTATTTTAAACACCAGAACTACGGGTTGCCCGAAAATTCGTAACAACAGATAGTGCACATCGCTGGATGTGCTGCATTGGTTTTAGGGGTTATCTTACTCCATATTCAACTGAACCTTTTCAAATACGAAACTGACGCATTCACTTTATTAATTTTACGCCTGCGCTAATTTCTAAGCTACCATGATTACCTAGATTTCTTTTTCATGCTATATTTTAGACCTTATTATGTGTTGTTCACAGTCACTCAAAGAAGTACTCGAGTAAAAGTTAATTTTCATCTATCTGTTTAATGAATATTTCTTCAGTTTTTCCTCAAACCACTAATTTCGCCAGAAATTTAATAAGTCCTACTTTATATCGAGTGATTCAGTTCCACGCTGAACTGGCTAATATTTCTGAAATTAGCATAAGAAATCTCTCTTACATTCGAGTAGTTTTTTGGGTAACTCCCTTTCATTAAATTCTAGATGTAACTTTTTCAGTAGTCGCTATTTTTGTGATTTTTCCGTATTTACTTTAAACCAATAGATGGCAATATAAGAGAGATCGTCTCTTACAGTTGTCGTTGAATCAAAATTAACCGGACCGCAGAAGGGGGGGGGGGAATAGGATTCGACTAAGTTTTAGATTCACATCCAAATTTGGCTACAACATTTATTTATTTATTTGGTTCAGATTTCTTTTTATTAATGAGAATATTTAACGTAAAACAGTTTATCTCTTAACAGTTCACTTTTTTATTTCAAATTAAAATATTTTTTCTTTCATTTTATTGCGTTAATGTACTTTACAAACATTAACGGATAACTAGACACTACACGCGAATTAATCAAAACACTCCAGTGAACCCATTTGTGCCTAGATATTTTTGCGACTTTCTTCGATTTTCGCCAATATCAGCAGTAATAGATACATTTCTGATGTCAACTTCTTGAACAAGGGATGATTTCTTTTAAAATCTTTATGTATAAAAATTGAAGTGTCAACATCTTACTAGGTCATGTTAACATATTTTGTGGAGTTGAGGTTCAATTCTCATGAATAAAGGCTAGGAAAAATAAATAACGTTTTCGACTGATAGCGATAATGCCGTCCCAAAAAAGGGACGCTAGGCATAAATGGGTTAAATTGATGAGTGAGATATCTTACCGATGAGTTTCACACGAGTGTTTGGATTTATCCACGTGTAAAGTGTTTGGAGAATAAGACCGTAAGTATCACAACTGTGGTAATATGCAACAAAATCATCTGGCATAATAGTAAAAAATGGTAGAAGGAACGAATTGTTTCAGAATTATAGTGCTGAAAATCTCGCCTTTATGCACTTGTTAAATGTATAGATATAGGAATCTCTAGATTGAGCATAGAGTACTTTCAAGTGACATCACTGAAATTTTTTTTAGGTCAACTCGGATATTTAGGGATATAAAGCCACGTTTTCTGCCAATGACCATTCTCAAAGGATCGAATGTTTCACCAAAAAATTAGGTTGCTAAGGTGTGACGTAGTGATAATGACGTAGGTGAAACAGCCCTACAACGAGAGAAAACTTGTTGCCTCCAAACGGTAGCCATAAGAGAGGCATGTGCATGCGCAGAATGGCAGAGTGTAACTTACATTATAATGGCATTTTCAATAATTTTAGAACAATCTGTGTTGTAAAAAATACTCGTATCGAGATACTTTCCCTGGAACTTATTTATTTTTCTGAAGTAATACAATGAAAGTTCTATTTTACATCGACGGCAGCCATGGTAGGGGCAGAAATTGGATGCATTTTTGGCAACAAAAAGCACACCTACGTCATTATCACTACACCACACCTTAGCAGCCAACTTTTTTTGGTCAAGCATTCATTCATTTGAGAGTGGTCCTATGGCCGAAAATGTGGCTATGTATCCCTAAATATCCGAGTTGACCTAAAAAATATTTCCGTGACGTCACGTGAAAATACTCTATTGTATGAGCAATTTAGGTATTCCTAAATTTATGATTAATTGTCACTTCACACAAGGTAATGAAGAGTTATAGTTAACTTTCCTTATTGTGTATTTGCTACAAATTATTTTACTATTCAGAAATTGCATCATACTAAATGACGTGCATGTTACAATGATTCGGTTTGGTGACGTATATTTTGAGAAAAAGTAAAATTTTCATCAAAGTGTATTTCGGAAATTTCTTGAATCCATTTTGTGCCGTGATCATTAACGGGTCTATAAAAACGATGTTTCATGTCCTACATAGATAATTCTAAATCATGTATGTTGACTTCATCAACTTAACAATTGAGCCAAGAGTATCAGAGCCTAATTTTTTCTTCCAGACTTGTTTTCATCAATAAAAGTTGTTCTTTTAAAGAGCCAGGGCTCGTACGTGTCCTTAATTTGCTAAAATTCCGAACTTTTGAAAATTTGTCTTAAATGTCCTACTATTTGAGAGACTCGAGAGAACTTTTTCCGTATTTTATAAAAAAAAAAAAAAAAAAAAAAAAAACAAGCATCCCTTTTAGAATACCAGATCACTATACGACAATGTTTCAAAGTTTCGGAATTTTAACAAATCCAGGATTCGTACGAACCCTGAGGATGCATTATTTAGTAGGAAATGCAATTTGTAAAAATTCCCCAGAATTGTGTGATTTTGAAAACAAAAATTATTCACGAAAATCCAAATATGATACTTGATTTACATTCAAATGCTTATATGGTATAACAAATTATGAAATAATGTTTTCAAAAATATCATTTTTGTAACATTTTCTTTTAAATTTTTAATCCATAAAGCATTTTTCTAAAGTGACTTTTTTTTTTTTTATTTACCTAGTTCAAAGCACTCAAGTAATGTCATGCACATGAAATATGTGTTAAGCACTCTATGTATTTTATTAAATATAAGTATTTTCGATGTGCAGACTTGAGATTTCTGTAACTAAAATTCGTGCATTTAATTTTGGAGATCCATTTTTCTCATGAAAAAAATTCTACAGGGCTAAAAGGATTTTTATCAAAACTCTCCTTCTCCACCTCCAGTTACATGTTACCCAAACAGTTTTTTAAGGCTTCTATGTACATGTGCTTGAAGAAACCCCTTCATGACAAGAATGTTCTTCAGAAGGTAATTTTTAGATCTTATTTACTGCATCTCTGACAATACCCAAAATGCTTTTCTTATCTAACCACTTTTGCAACTTTCTAATCGCTTATGTCACTGGATTATAAATCCGCTACATCACCCGTTAAGCTTTATGAATTTAAGAGAAAGGATTAAAAGATTCTTTGAATCACCGTTCACGCTTAAACCAAACGAGCGAAATTCGATCAGTCGAGGCGATTTTTAGCCCAGTTTTCAAAAGTGGTCTTCTCCTTTAGGAGCGTTTTTCGATCACTAGAGCGGAGCGAAATATAACAATAAGCGAATAGGAAAATTCTCAGAAAAAAGTCGAAGCGAGGGGGGAATTCTCAGAAAAAAGATTACTTAAAGAGCACTTTTGCTGAAATACCGGTAGGTTTCCATGGAAACGGATCGCTCCCCAATGTATCGTTTTTTTCGCTCTTTGGGTTTAAGGGTGTTTCTTTCATAGAATAAAGTGATTTTTTTATTTTAACAGTTAGTAATATTTTATTAACATTTTTAACGTGAAACTGTACACCTTCTCAAAAACGTATTCGAGTGGAAGTAAGCTTTCCTGTATCGGTTGCATACATAAAATGCTGCTCTTTGTTTTTTAAGTGGATAGTACAATATATAATAAGAGCTTTTAATATCTTTTTGAGCTGCATATTCTTTGAAAAAATAATTCGTTATTCGCAACAATAACATAGGAAATTATTCTCATATTCGAATACTTTTATGTGTTGGTGCATTTTTTTTTTACTTCGACTGTCCAGGGTTCGTACGAGTCCTGAATTCGCTATGATTCCGGACATTTGAAAAATTGCCCTAAAATGGCCTACTATTTGAGATACCAGAAAGAACTTTTTTCCGCATTTCATAAAAATCAGAACCACTTTTTAAATAACTGAACCTTTTAGGACAATTTTTCAAAAGTTCAGAACTTTAGCAAATCCAGGAAATCATACTGTTGACTACTGCAGCACTAATAACGTTGTTTCGTAGACCACCCCTACATTAAAGCTCATGATTCTATGTAAAGTTCTCCATCCAAGGCACCACCCCTCTTAGGCAAATAGCCCTCGTGTAGCTTTTCCTTAATTTAAAACAAAGCCTTGATTCTATGAAAAGTTTTCGGTTTTAATTGTTTCATAAACTTTTATAACGCTACAAATATATCTTCGAATGATACAAAAATTAAAAAAGAATTTGTTTTATTCAGTGGAAGTCAAACATCAAGCAAAAATACACATCTATATCTTATCCTTGTTTTTCGAATAGTGGATTTCATTTCCAACAAATTACAAGTAACTTGTAAATTATTAACCTATCTTAAAATACCGAAAAGCAATCTTCAAGAAAAATCGCGATCTATAGAGGCGATTAAATGGTAAAATCGGAAAAATATACCGTTTAGGCGCCCTCTCTATCGTCAAGGAAAGCTGGATTCATACTGTCCGTTCCGTACCGCTAACACTCCTCGATGACGTCACTCAGCGAAGCAAAGCAGAGAGCATTGTTCTGACGTCACACTTCGCTGGCATAAGGCGTGATTTCATGGGTGTCATCTGTTTTATCACAATGAAAGTTTTTACTAACACACAGAAAGGCAATTTTTGCAAATAAGGTTCGAGTGGGAATTGAACCCACGACCGTACGCTTAGCCGCTGCAAGTCTCCGACCACTATGATATCCATCTTTTTCGACGCTTCGATATTCGGGCGTTTATTCGATATTTCAAGAGCAAACGAAATGCACGAGAAAAGCGGGGAGGGAGGGGGCGCTTTTGCAGTTGTACACCCTCCAAAAAAAGTATTCGAGCAAGAGAGAAATTTCCTATGTTGGTTTCGTATATTAAAATTTATTTATCATAGAATATGAATTAGGCTATGTATAAATATGGCTTTCCATATTTCTAACAAGTTGTGCGTTTTTTAAAAACTCAATTATTATTCGCAAATCTAAAGTAGGAAATTTCTCTCTTGCTCGAATACTTTTTTCGGAGGGTGTAGTTGTGAACATGTACACCCTCCAAAAAAAGTATTCGAGCAAGAGAGAAATTTCCTATGTTAGATTTGAGAATAATAATTGAGTTTTTGAAAAACGCACAACTTGATAGAAATATGGAAAGTCATATTTATACATAGCCCAATTCATATTCTATGATAATTAATTTTTAATACACGAAACCAGCGTAGGAAATTTCTCTCTTGCTCGAATACTTTTTTTTGGAGGGTGTACACCCTCCAAAAAAAGTATTCGAGCAAGAGAGAAATTTCCTACTTTAGATTTGCGAATAATAATTGAGTTTTTAAAAAACGCACAACTTGTTAGAAATATGGAAAGCCATATTTATACATAGCCTAATTCATATTCTATGATAAATAAATTTTAATATACGAAACCAACATAGGAAATTTCTCTCTTGCTCGAATACTTTTTTTGGAGGATGTATATCGGATGTGTGTGTGGCTCGAATTTCGCTTATAAATCGTCGTCAGAAGGGGAGGGGGGGGGAGTTCTAAGGGTGTCCTAACCCTTATTTAGGCTAAGTTTCGAGAACTTCGGAAAACTCCGAACGGTTAGGTCGACGGATGCGCGATGGGACCCGAACCCACTTCGCCCGTCTACCATTTCCACTTTGACATGGTGAAGCATTTTACGATATTAGAGCCCGGCCATTTTCATTTCATTTTCCAGTTTATGTTGATGCCATCCATTCATTTCCTACATTAGTGAGGTATGAAGATGTACAGGGTGTCATATACTCATTTCAAAATTTAAAATCTCAAAAACAAACATGAATAAAAGAATGCAGCAAACGGTATGTTTATTGCGTAATCTGTAAAAATGTTATACAACTTTCGGAATAATAGCTACAACATACAGTGGCGTACACAGACTTCCTTTAAGGAGAGGATAATTACGGACGCAATCTTAATGTTTGAAGGCGTCATCTTTACGCTGAAAATGAAAATTTTATGTATTTTATGATACAAAATCTTCGATAAGGGGAATTCCAAATACCACCTTGAGTACGCCACTGCTAATAAATGGCGCTGCCCGTCGAAATCGATTGAAGATCATCCTGTGTGAGTAGAATGAAATTTTTTCATCTCATGCTTCAGAAATCGATGATTCAAGCTTGTTCATGCATGACTCTTCTACCGGGCCTGCTTGTGCACTCCGATGAGTCATCTAAAGAGGCCCACGAATGTTCGCGTATTGGTTCCAGCACTTAGATACGTCATCTAACGACCGAATCCAACCAATGAGAAACGTCTTAGGCCTCTTTGGATGACACATCGAAGTACACCCTCCAAAAAAAGTTTTCGGGCAAGAGAGAAATTTCCTATGTTGGTTTCGTATATTAAAATTTATTTATCATAGAATATGAATTAGGCTATGTATAAATATGGCTTTCCATATTTCTAACAAGTTGTGCGATTTTTTAAAAACTCAATTATTATTCGCAAATATAAAGTAGGAAATTTCTCTCTTGCTCGAATACTTTTTTTGGAGGGTGTACATAAGCAGGCCAGGTAGAAGATCCGCCCATCGCCTTCCTATATGGGGTGATCTGGCATCGCTCCGCGGTGGCCAGAGGGCATTAGCAACTACAACAACGAATGTTTGACCCTAAAAAGTTGGCTGCTAAGGTGTGACCTAGTGATAATGACGTAGGTGAAGCAGCTCTATATTCGCTAAGCCAGCTATTTAGTGTTAAGTAATCATTAATATATTTACTCGGCGAGGATTTATAAGCGATTCTTAAAACCAAGCACAAGTCCGAAAATAAATGTTTCCAAATACAACAAGAGCTCGCTGCTTACGCATGTCACAATGAACTATCGGTACAATGGAGGGATGGTTTGATATTTTGGCTGCCCTTATACTCAATTTCCACCTGTTAGCTCTCATCGGTGGATAGACGTTACAGTAAGGATTCCTCTTCCCGTTTTAGTCATCCAATACCAAACAGAGAGGCGAGCACATAAATTAACCCATTAGCGCCCAACTTTCTTCAGCACATTCTCAAATTTATGTTGATCCCAGAAGCAATAAATAAATTTCCGACATTTATGTAGTATGAAGAACGTAAATAGTTTTCTAAAGATGTGATTAAGACAGGGGAATATTCTCATTTAAACTTGTTATCGCTGAGTATTTTGTGGAAATTAGATTTATTATTCAAGAAATTAAACTAGGAAAATAAACTAATGCTTAAATATTTGAGTGACTTACAAATTTCGCGACGGTCAAAAATAGATCGCTGGGAGTTAATGGGTTAAGCAGTTTTCAGGATATTTTTATGCTTTTCAAGGGTATTTGAACAATGAGGAAAAAACTGATTATTGAGCTTTTCCCCCACGGTGCTGTCCAATTCTGCGTATATTACTGCTGTCAGTAAAGTATCCACTGGTCTGCATTTTTTTTCTTTTTAACCACAAAGAGTTTCATAAATTAGATAACTCGCGTTATTGGACGTTGCGAAATTTTCCAAGTATACCAATCTAAAAAATTCCATGCTGTTAAAAAAAGAAAACCAAAATATGTACATATAGGAACAGCAAAGAAACAAAAACGCATTTAAAGTAGAAATATTTTTTTTTTAAGTTAAACGACTGAATGCATGAAAATTCTATTCTTCTGAGTTGGAGCATTTTCCCTTCTCCTATCTGAAAGGTTTTTCCATAAAACCTCGAGATCCAATGATCTTGAAAGATGGCGTTTTATCTGAAAAACTAACAAATACTACAGATGTAAGTGATATCTCATAAAAGAAGCCTGATAACCACAATTTATTGCCAGGTCTTTTCAGAAAAAAATACATTCACGGGCTTATCTAAGCCTTGAAATAATGTCCGCTAAAATATTTAAAATGATACATGAGAAAAATATAAAATAAGTTCTTCGCTTTAGGATTTCGAAAAAAAAAATGAAATCCATCGCATTTAAATAGTATCCGATAGTAGATTGGTTCTTGTGCCATCAAAGAGTAACGAATCTATGCAACAGTCGGCGGTTAGAGGAATATTTACGTTCAGCCACTGTGCCATGTTGGATCAGCTGGGATTCTGACGCACCAGTGAGTGTGAAAACGTCAGCTCGGAAACATGAGGGAAAGCTCTTGCTTCTCGTAAGTTGCTTTTTCAGTTTCTGCTTTTTAACGCTATTGCACTCAATAAAAAAGAATGAAAAGAATTTTGCTTTGACTTGTGTAAGTAACCTGCTAGCTTGCTTTAATGCCAAAATGTACTGCTTTTCAGTTAATTATATAAGCTAATTTCACTTCGTGTCGTAAAATGTTATAAGTCTTTCCAATCATAACTTCGGCTTTACGAGCATACATTTTTCGTTAATTTTTTTAAGGGTATGTGTTTTTGGATATGCCATGTTCATTTCACCGGAATCTGAATTTAGATCTTGTAACTATAGCTTGAAACATAACAAAATTTGACCTATACGTACTACATAAATAGTGCTTAAGTTTACGCATAACAGACTTGCATATAAAAATTTTATTCTATGAGGGTTTTTTTTTAATTATTCATTCCAGGTGGTCTCTTTGATCGTACTCTTGTGAAACTCTTAGCATGAGACATGGCGCTTTATATACAATATATATATATATACACATACACGGGTATCCAACAAATAACACACCGATTTCAAAAATAATCTCAAAAACAAACATCAATAAAAGAATGCAGCAAACGTTATGTTCATTGTATCTGTAACGGTATGTAATCTGTAGAAATTTTACACACAAATTTCGAAACAGTAGCTACAATAGCTACTAACATATAGTGGCTTGCACAGACTTCATTCAATGGGGAGGGGGATTCTGGGCGTAATCTTTATGTTAAAAATGAAGATTTTGAGTTAAATAATCTCCGACAAGAGAGATTAGAACTCCCAATCCCCACCTCGCTTACGCCACTGGTAACATCAAAATCGATTGACAATCAGCATGTAAAAGTGTAAATTCATTCTCTGCAAGCAGTCTTAGCACAATCTTTTCAAAATGTCCACCTGTACGACATACTGAGCTGGCGCAAACTAATAATGAAATTTGTCATTACAGCCGGTAATGTCTCAACGGAAATGGATTCATATGCGACGATTCAAGCTCACCCAGCATCTTGGGATGGTTCCCGTAGATAATTCCTTTCAATGTGCACTTCAAAAAGTAGTCACAATGAGTCAGATCGGGAAAATAGGGAGGCCAATTTATTATGGAGGCCTGCGATTACAGCGCATCTGCTAGCAGATTTTGTAGCTACTACTTTGAAACTTGTATATAAAATTTTTTACAGCTTACATAATAAACGTACCATTTATTGCACCCTTCTATTAATCTTTGTTTTGGGGTCTTTGAAATCGGGGTGTTATTTGTTGGACACCTTGTATATATATTCTGACCAAGACCTATAACTGCCCAATATTTTTCACTAAGTTTTCTAAATTACATTTTACAGTCAAACTACAGCTGTATAAATATGTACTGTAATATCCAAGGTCCCTTAAAAGAATATGTTGATTATTTTACAACAAATAGAAGTTCAACATTAAAGAGTATGAAATCAAGTCAGTACCGAATGATGAAACTCTGAACATCATTTTATGTGATTTCAAGCAATGAGCAGATTGTCATTCTGCCCAGTTATATAAAATGTGAAACCTCCCTGTACTTTCCTATTCTGATTAGCATACTGATCACCAAACGATCTGCAAACTAATATTGAGAAAGTTCTGATCTCATTTAGGTTGGTTGTATGTACCATGAATTTATAGTATTTATATACACACTTCACTTGTAATCACTGAATTTTAAGAAATATATCTTAAAATTTATTATTCAAAAATTTATTTCAAATGCATTTTTGCATGCTGACTTTCGAATCTGAAATACATACTAGGCACTCATTCTTAGCTATTGTCGGACAAATACTAGCTTAATGAAACGTCTTTTTGTAGTTTTGTACTGGATTATACGAATCGTATTTGAAAGTACAACAGAAACAAGAAAGATTGAAGCTTTTTTTTCCATTTTAAGTAAAGAAATACTTGGAAATGCTTGGAAATTATTTTAGAAAAGTGGTATCTCAATTTCTTAAAAAGCTTTGCATACAAACTCAAACAAATTCTGAAAATAGCATCCAATTTTGTAGATAAATAAGCTTTCCGCATTTTTCGGTAAACATCATCGCATTTAACCCTAGTTAAGGTCATTGAAACTCACTTTCTTAAAATTAGGAAATTTGTTTCCATTTTATTTTACACAAGTGCACATAAAAACCTTTCGAATAGCTAAAATATTGCAGCAAAACAAGAAATCTCTAGTATCTTCCTGGGTTGTTTTTTCGAATATTCGTATATTTTAAAATTTATTTTTCATTATATTTCTCATGTGGTCCTTATTTTATCGGTATTTGTTTTTTTAAATGTGAATTGAAAGGTGTGTGGGAAATTTTGTAACCTCAGTGTAATGACTTAAAATTTAATCCTAATCAAACACATCGAAACATATACTGTAAAACTTCAACTATCCGAGCTAACTGGGACCGCTAGTACCTCTGATATCGCAAATCTCGGTTAATAGAAACTGTAAAAAACTCCTTTTAAAATAAAATAAAAAGAATAGAACGTTTTTTTAAAGATAAAAATAAGCATCTATAAAGCTATATTTCGCAGCTTAACGAATTTATAAAGGAAATCGGCTGCTTAGTAGTTAATTTTAAAAGGTAAATTGGAAATTTTTAACTGTACTAAGTCCATTAAAAGATGCATTTTAAAAAAGCAAAACAAATCCCAAGAAAATATTGCGCTTTTTACTTTCCGAACATGTACCCTGTAAGGAAAGTATTGTAATCATGAAAAAATTCGAATTCGAGATTTTGGTGTATTTACACGTTTAGAGGGCTTCTGAATTCATTTATGTTATTTTTACGAGATGTATGTATGTATGTGTGTATGTGTGTGTATGTGTGTTTGTGTGTATGTGAGTGAACACGATAGCTCCTGAACGGGGCATGCGATTGAGCTCAAATTGGGTATATATGTTATAAACCACCGTCGCAAGACCGGTATTGATTTTGGTGTGTATAGGACTTATAGTTTTTCTACAGGGCTACGACAAAGATTTCTTTTACATTATGGCCTATGGGGGAAAATTCTTGAAAGTGCGCTAGCGTTTAAACGGTACATTCGATTGAGCTCAAATTGGGTGTACATGTTATAAACAACCATCGTAAGACCGGTATCGATTTTGATGTGTATAGGACTTATAGTTTTTCTACAGGGCTACGCCAAAAATTCCTTTTACATTATAGCCTATGGGGAGAAATTCTTGAAAGTGCGCTAGCGTTTAAACGATACATTCGATTGAGCTTCATTTTGGTATATATATTTGAATGATTCATCGATTAAAATTTATTGAAATGCTTGGTAATGATCTTAATCGTAAGTGTTCGGAAAGTCGAGTGGAGTCACTCCAGATTTTTTTAATTTAATATTGTTTAATTTGTTAAGTTGACAATATTTTTTGAAAAAAAAGCATGCTACGTTTCACTGCAAAAGTCCAGAATTTCTATAAATGGCTGCCCGATCACGCTCGTTTTTGAACAAGAGATCTAGAGCCGTAACATAGATTCTTTGCTCCAATTATTGGAAGGCAGTTGTTAGTGCTTGAACAGCCACAGTATAAACTTGTAACTTCAATGTACTAGTCCTCATTGTCAGCATCTTTCATGTCCAAAGCGAATTACAAAATCAATCTATTGGATAGTTTCACGTCCCTCACTGTGACACAGTGGTTATGGCGCTGAAAAGGGTAGACAGACGAAGTGTGAAGGTCCCGGGTTCGGGTCCCATCGCGCGGCTGTCGATCTAACGGTCTGCAGTTTTCGTCGGTTTTTACTTCCTTGTACGTAGTATAAGGAAGTAATGTGATCCCGAAAAATTTTGGGGGCCAAATTTCGACATAAAAACCGATTTTGACTACCTCTAAATTGAATTAAAAAAATTTTTTCGATGCATCTCATCGTAGGCTAGCATGCACGATCATATTAACGCGTCTGCAACTCATTTTGACCAGTGGCGAGTCTACTGTGGCCAGTTTTTCCATGCCGTCTGTACGTACGTACGTACGTACGTATGTATGTAACTCGCATATCTCAAAAACTATTGGTCGTAGAATGTTGAGATTTGATATTTAGGATTGTTCTATGATCTAGTTGTGCACCTCCCCTTTTGGTGGCAATCGAATGAATAGTTTATGTACAGGACCGCCCAAAAGATTCGAAATACATTACGCTCTATGGGCCCAAATTCATTAAACTCGCCTAACTCAAAAGCTATTAGGCGTAGAATGTCGAAACTTCATATTTTGGATAGTTGTAACATCTAGTTGTGCACCTCCCCTTTTGGTTCCATTCGACCGGATAGGTTATCTACAGGACTGCCCAAAACATTCGAAATACATTACACTCAATGGGCCGAAATTCATTAAACTCGCATATCTCAAAAACTGTTAGGCGTTGAATGTTGAAACTTTATATTTAGGATTGTTGTAACATCTAGTTGTGCACCTCCCCTTTCGGTTCCATTCGACTGAATAGTTTATCTACAGGACCGCCCAAAAGATTCGAAATACATTACGCTCTATGGGCCGAAATTCATCAAAGCGTTTTTTAGAGGTATTGGGCTATTTCAAACGACTCAGAAGTGATATATGCTGTAAAGAGTTAGAAAATGAATTTCTCTATTAAAAAAAGTGTCTTTATCATTTATAGTTCTGCTACAGGAACACTCAAAAGATTTCCAATACATTACGGTCAATAGCAATTTTAGGGGCATTCATCCATTTCAAGCACAATACCGTCCTACCACATAAGTTAGGTAATGGTCCGACCACGGTCACGTGCCTCCCTCAAGAACTATGCCAAAAGTCGCCAAGCTTGGCGACTTTTGGTGTACGTGTGTGCATATTTAACTCTCAAATCTCAAAAACTATTATGAAATTTCATATATAAGAATGTTGTAACATCTAGTTGTGCATCTCGATTTTTGGTTCCAATCTACTGGAGAGTTTATTTACAGGACCACCGAAAAGAATTTCAGTACCTTAATGTCTATGGACATCTTCATTATAATACAACTGTAGACAGTCATTGTTTGGTACATGCCCAAAATCTCGCCGTCTGTCCTCGACCTTGGCGAGTTTTGGCGAAATATCGCCAAATTTGGCGATAGTCAGTCATTTCGTCCATGCCCAAAGTATCGCCATTTGTCATCGTTCTTGGCGAGTTTTGGCGAAATATCGCCAAATTTGGCGATAATCTGTCATTGTTTGGTTTATGCTTAAAATCTCGCCAAATGTCGTCGACATTGACGAGTTTCGCCGAAATATCGCCAAATTTGGCGCCAAAAATTATTTCCTATTTTGTATAACTCTAAAACTTTAACCCGTAGATTTTTTAACTTTGTATTTAGAACTATTGTAATATCTAACTGTTTTCAATATCTTTTTTGACAGCATTCGACTGAGAATTTATTTACATGGTGAGCCAAATGACTTTGAATACATTGAGGTGTATAGATGCATTCAATTTATTGAAGGTCTGTGCTCACTGACTACTTTGGCTATCCCCAAAATCTCGCTGACTATCTCAAGTTTGTCGGCTTTTGGTGAAATATCGCCAAATAAAGTGTCAGAAGGAAATCTTTCAAATTGAACTCAGCTTGGCGATATCGAAATATTTGGCTAGAAATTGCTAAACCTTACTATTATTGATATTTTATCTCTTTCTAACAAATAAATTTAGAGGAAGTGCGTCGAAAATATTTTTGATCTAATGGACGTGCAAGGAAGTCATGTGTTGGACACATCAGATTTTCTCTAGATGTAACGTGGATAAGCGTTAGCACCCCTTCTAAAGTCTTCCTGCCAAGACACCTCCCCACCTGGGCAGATCGCCCTTGTGTAGCGTTGCCGTAATCACACACGCACACTTTTCACATGAAATCATGTTTTCGTTCAGAGAAAGAAAAAAAAAAGATTTCGTAATCGGCTCGGTTAACCCTTTAACGCGCAGTGTTCCCGCTCTGGGAACACCCAACTCTGACGTTTTGACTGTTACTAGTCACGAATAATCGATTGGATTTCTATAAAAAGAGTTCCGGGTGACCTAGCTCCACTAGAATCCTTTACTTTTGAGCACGTTTTCCTGTAAAAAAAGGGTCACGATTCTTTTGAACAGCACTGACATCTGCTGAAAAATGGAAGAATGCGAGAACAGCTGGATAGATTGGCCCATGCTGAAAAAAGGGCAGCCGTTGCCATCGCTCGACTGAACGACCCGCAAGAGGGTGGACGATCGAAATGTTCATCGCGTGCCACAGATCTAGAGACTCTTTTTTGACGACAGCTGGCTGTGCACAGGACAGATCTGTGGCACGCGATGAACGTTTCGATCGTCCGCCATCTTGCCGGTCGTTCAGTCGAGCGATGACAACGGCTGCCCTTTTTTCAGCATTGGGAAAGGGTTGCGCCTCAAAGGGTTAAACGAGGCTCTACTGTCGTTTTGAAAAGATGCTTAAGTGGTCTGAAGTATTTTGAATGCAAAATCTGTAAACAGAATAGTCAGTCGCATCTCCATCCTCCAACGTACCGCAATTGGATCAATTGCTCAGCAATGGGGGGGAACTACACGTGAATAATACCTATATAATAAACAGAAACTTCGCTAATGACTGTTATACACTCGAAGTATAGAACAAAGTTTTCCTCTGGTGAAATTTTGAAGTGGAACACAAGGCTTTAAAAATCCTAGCTATACGTAATGATTGGGAGGGAGATTAGCTGTTAAGAATCACTTTGGAACAAGTGTTTAATTTCTTAACCAAGTTTCTGAAACAATTCGTTCGTCTTGTGAAATTCATCCATGAAAGGAAATGGAATTTTGAAACTATCCATTTTATAGTTTCTGTGTTTAGTTATCCATTAGTTTTTGACGAATAATGGTCTCAAAGTTCTATGTTATTTGAGCACCTGTTGCAAACTGATTGTTAACAGCTACATGAACACGACGTTTCCCACATTGCTAGGATTCTGAATACTTATGTACTCTATCTCTCCTTGTTTCAATCATTATGGAAAACGAAGTGACTGCTTTTTTTTCTTTTAGAACGAATTTCCCCACCGGTTTCATATTGGTAATTTTGAAAGGTTTTTCTACTGTTACCCTATTAGGTTATTGACTTACTTGTCTTTGGACCAAGATATGGAACCTATAGAAGATAATTTCACAAATGGGAGGATGCTCAATTCTAGTTTCAGCATACATTTTTAATATTGGCATTTTTTATTAAAGGGAATTTTTTCACTAAAATACGTGTAAAAAAGGTATTATTCTCGAAATCGTAGGCTCGTAAACTGTGATCGGTGAACCCTTGGGAATACTCGTGGCCAATACAGGGGTCCCCGAAATTATTAAAAATGATTGTAAACATTTCAAGAAGACAATGAAAAGCCCAAATTCTCGGAGAAATAAATAAAATATGAAGCTATTATTATGTTCTTAGATTCTTATATAATTTCTGTGGTTTTATGATTTTTGTATATCATAGTACTTCAAATTATTTCATATTTGTTACAAGTTCATTTTTTTCATGATTTTATAGTTCCAGTGACATGGCAACACTCTGAACTCAAAATTCATACTAATCTTTACTGTAGCTTATTGTTGCGAGATTACTGAGCCAGAAATTGCGTTAGTAATTCTTTTCTGGCCCAGAATTGTTCGTATTAAAATTAACAACATAGTTGTACGATAGTTGTTTGTATTGAAATTAACATCATAAAACGTCCAGGGTTTGGATGGGATCCACAAAAAAATATCTTCAAGAAGGGGTGATCAGCTCATTTACACAATGTAGAGTAATAATTTTAGTATCGATATTTTAAAAAATATTGAATACTAGTTTTTTTAAATAAAGTAATTAAGTAAATATTACAAACTCTTTTTAATACTTAAATAATCGCATATAGCTTTTGTCTTAGAAAAGTTAAAATTTTCCCTTTATGGATTCTTTCAGCCGAAACCCAAGCTATACTCGCGCAATGAGACTCACTCTACCAAAGAGAGAAAAATAATGATCAAACTCTAGCATAGAAGCTATATTTTTATTTTGTATATGTTTTTTAAATCGTCTACATGAAGGGAAAAAACTTGTTAAATTTATTTGCTGTAAATTGTCGTTTTATTAATGCATAATGCACGATCATTCACTGATAAAACTATTTTCTTCTGAATAGAGTAATGAAACCTGAACTGAATAATTATTTCGACCTAAATTATTTATCCTTGATGTTTGTTTTAGCGGCTCGACCAGTGGCTGAGCGGGTTTGCGCTCTCAACTGGGAGATGGAAGGTGCCTGGCTCAAAACCACGTCGCATCCTTCAACCTAACTGTTCGGAGTTTTCCGTGATTTCCTCCGAAACCTCGCGTAAATACAGGATAGGATCCCTTAGAAAGTCCCCCTAGTAGGGCGATCTCCCCTCGGTCTAGATCCCTCGAACAAATAATCGGCCGTAACACCCCATTTCTTTTTTTTCAAGCGTCTGGTTTCCGTAAAGCTAGAAGTCGATAGTGACTATTCAAATAAAGCATGCTTAATTAGAATAAAGAACCTTCTGATAAAAGTATTGATTTTATCATTTCGTATATTTGGATAGTATGAGTAAATTTTTTGGCAAACATTCATGAACAATGAAAATTAGCTTAATTGCATGCCACTTTTTCTAGAGGTTTGCCAAAGAAATGGAACGCTACGTGAATAACAATAGTAGTTGTATATTACTTTTGTCTAAATCAAGTGACAGTATGTCATTATTTGAAAAACAGTTTCTGAAGGAATTATAATTATTTCCGATTTCATATTTAAAAATACTAAATGCGCGTTGTTTCTCGCTTTTTAAAAATAGCTCATGTGCATGTATTCATTAAATACAATTTTGAATGAAAAAAAATAGCCAGTTGAATGCTTTAAAGCAATACTTTGCTTTTGCTTGCGTAAATATATTTATGAAAGCCGTTTAAGCAATATTTTATGTCTAATCTATGAACTTTAAACGTTTCTGTTATAACTATTGAATTATCTCTAAGAATCTGTGGTTGTAAAAACTGAACTGTCGATCCACTTTCATATAAATAGTGCATAATGCTTTACTTGCTAGTTGTGTTTAACTGAGCTTGTGGTGTGTTGATACATGTATAGAGCTTCCTGCAAAATAGCTAAGACCATTTGTAAATCCTCGTTAAAAACCCTATACAAGTTAAATCTCCATGTCGGTAAGGTTTACTGAATTAAGAATCATTTAACCATTTAACGCGCAATGTTTCCGCTCTGGGATCACCAAACTCTGACGTTTTGACGGTTGCCCGTCACGAAGAATAGATTGGGTTTCTATAAAAATAGTGGCGGGTGACAGAGCTCCACGAGAATTCTTTACTTTTTAGCACGTCCTGTCCCGTCAAAAAAGGGTCACGATTCTTTTGAACAGTACTGACATCTGCTGAAAAATGGAAGAATGCGAGAACAGCTGGATAGATTGCCCAATGCTGAAAAAAGGGCAGCCGTTGTCATCGCTCGACTGAACGACCCGCAAGAGGGCGGACGATCGAAACGTTCATCGTGTGCCACAGATCGAGAGACCCTTTTTTGACGCAGCTGGCTGTGCCGTACAGCCAGCTGTCGTCAAAAAAGGGTCTCTCGAGCTGTGGCACGCGATGAACGTTTCGATCGTTCGCTATCTTGCGGGTCGTTAAGTCGAGCGATGGCAACGGCTTCCCTTTTTTCAGCATTAGGAAAGGGTTGCGCCTCAAAGGGTTAAACCCAACTAATGGAGCAGTCAGTCAATCTCACGTACATAAAATATCTGGAATGGAAATTTGTTTTAGTATCAAAGCATTTCACATGACTTATCTTTGTTTACAAGGATGCAAGCAAGTCGATAAATATTTTTTCAACTTCCACCGTTTGTGCCCCACTGATTGTTATGATACATAAATAATGATTTTCAGGACGTAGTTGGTTTTTATAAAGGATGTCTTTATTGATACATAGATCAAGTTATTGTGATGCATCTCAAGGAACCGCTTTCTAGCAATTAGCTCCTCTTTAGAAAGGGACGAAATTTCGGATTTTTGACTCGTAAATTGCTAATTTACAGTCCCGTGTGCATAATGCATAAATGGGTGTATCAAACCCTATTGCACAGAAAATGAGTTCTTGAATCAGAAACTGATCAAAATGAGTTCATCTCCGAGGTCCCCAGCATTCTGTGAAGAAGTCGGTAATACTCTGCTCTAGAATGCTTTCGGCGTTATAAGTGGGCTTCTTGGTATCTCGTAAAATGCTGCCTATTTTCGGTTCAATCAACTTGTCATTACTATGGCGTAACTATTTATTCAAACAGCTATATTTAGAACATTGCTCGAGAGCGGATCTCAAAATTTATTTCTCTTTATAAAAAAAATGCATTTCAAGTAATTATTCAAAGGTAAAAATGCGCTGTAATAAGAATTTCGCATTTTACTTTTAACAACTTATATGTGGAAACGTTTCAAGTTACTTCTATATCGTCACCTTGCATCGAAAAGGAACGTAAGGAGGCCTGTACCCATTTTGGTGAACGGATCGCCTCTCTAGAAACTATGAACAAGACAATTGCGTTTTAACTTTCTTCTCGCATTTCTGTTTTTGAATGAGCACATGTTGGATATTATTGAATCTTGAAATTTGAAACGTCAATATTTAAATTAAATTATGGAACCTTAAATAATTTAATTTGTGCTCGTGTTAAAAATTATTTCCGAAAAAGATGGGCTATTGCAGGGATGCGCAACCAATAGCTCACTAGCCACATGCGGCTCGTTTTATCAACTTGGGCATGAATTGTCTAAAAATGGATTTTCAAAATCCAGCCTCGCTGTTAACCCTTTATAAGGCGAGTTTATGTGCAGAGAGTCGAAAGTACTTGGGATTTTTCTGACCTATTTTTTATGATTGATTCATATATTTTCCCTCTACTGTAATATCCTACGTGAAAATTGGAGAAACAAGTATTGTTTCAGAACTACTCTGCTACTCCTGGGGGTTCGTCGTTCTAAAGTCCAGTTGGTGTAAAAAGTTCTCGTTAAAAGTCACTTGTCAGGGTGGAACACGAACTTTATTGCTTCTAAAACTTCGTAGAACAATCCGCTGTACACAATTCACAAGCACAATCTAACAGTAACGTGCTTTTAACAGTCCGCTAAGATCAGAAGCTTTCACAAATGCTGTAATTCTCACATAAAATAAAACACATCCACAGGTAAAACTTCAGTGGAAATATTCGAGGGATAACACTAACAGTCCCTCAAGACTCAGCAATCAAGAATTGACACACAGCACTTAAATTCAAAGCTTCAAAAACAAGCGCGGAAACACCGCTTCTATCACAGAGCAAAGCAGGCGTATCCGCACTGAACGGAGTTCTCACACACACTGCGGGTACTAGCTCACACTGAACTGGAGCCGAAGAAACACGCCGGTATTTAAAGGAGAGGCAGAAGCTACGGGCAGCTTCCAGAAAAGTCTATTTCTCGAGGGTTCTACATAAAGCGGGAATTTTGATTACGTCATAGAAGAGAAATGTTAGGTTTTTATGTGTTTTTAATGCAGGAAAACCAACTTTCAGGCCCCATTGGGAAAATCGCACCCAATGACCAAAATGTCGCCAAATTGGGCGCCAAAAATAAGTCCCCAAAAGTGAAGAGATCGAGGCCCTAGGACCCCTATTTCTCGAGATTTCTAGAAACCCCATAGAAAAACATAGGGAAACCAAAACCTCCGTATCTCCGGTTCTAGTGGACCGATTTTGATGCAACAAAAAGCAAAATTTAACTAATTGAAACGTAGAATACGAATTTTAAACTATTTTAACCCCCAGAGCAGTGGGTTGCCCCGAAAATTCGTAACAGTATTAAACAAACATAGAAATTTTGAAGGAGAATACATTATTCACAAAATCAAAGTCGGAAAACTATCTGCTGCTTGTATACGGAAATAAGCGTAAAAATATATAATTAAAAGCGATGATTCTTATGCTCCATTTTTGAATAATTATACGAGCTTTCTTTAAAATTACGAATGAAGTAAAAGTTCATAAGCCAAACATAATTTAGAATCTAGATGCCTGGAAAAAATATACATCCAATAAAGTGAACAAAAATCAGGAAATTCATTTATGATAACTGATTTTTGTATTTAATAGACAGTAGGTGTTCAGTATTCTCACCACGGCCTTAAAAAGGGTTAAAATACAATGCCGCATTAAAATCCAATACTTATTACAAGGGGTGATCCAATGAAAAGATACGAAACGTCGTAACAACTTAACCGTTAACATATTTGACTGTGCCGTTATAGGAGAACTTAGCGAGACATCTAGGGATGCAATTGGAGTCTTTGTCGAGGGTGTGAGCATGCGGGGGCCCGCAGGAGAGAGCAGAAGCTCTTACAAAAAGCACCCTCCTACGTCCAATTGACGCGGCAGTGCATGTGAGGACAGGATGGCGTTCACATTACAAAATTCAACGACTGAGGAGCAGCGAGGCTTTATCCGATTTCTGACAGCGGAAGGTGTTAAAACGGTCACTATTCATCGCTCAGATGATGACCGTATACAGGGAAGACTGTGTGTCCCACAAGCCAGTGAGAAAATGGAGTGTCCGTTTTCCCCAAGGAACTGGCCAAGTTCAAGTGGGAACAGCTTGATCATCCGCCCTACAGTCCGGACATGTCGCCCTGCGATTTCCATGTGTTGGGTCCACTGAAGAAACACCTGAAAGGGAAGCGCTTCAACTCGGACGACGTACTCAAGGACGCTGTGACGGACTGGGTCTCGTCACGGCCACAGGAATTCTGGGAACAAGGAATCCTGCGGCTTTGTTCATCAGTGGGATCGTTGTGCTCAGGCCTATGGTGTATATTTTGAATAAAGTCTACATGTGTACCCACCGTGTCGTTTCGTACCTTTTCATTGGATCACCCCTTGTATTATATTGCTTCGCAAGACTTTTTTCCAAAATGTTGGACATCACTGGGCTATTGGATTTCCTGGAGCCAACATTCAAGATTTTGTGCCAAAAAGAAATAGGGGAAAATCCTTTTTCTGTAAATATGAAGAAAGGGATTTCTCGTGAAGTTTAAGCTTTCCCCGATTGTTGTAACAGCCCAGAAATAAAGATTTCGATCTTATTTCTCTGTGGAATGCAGGAACCGGGCGAAAACAACGCTATGAACAGAGAGAATAGTCACTGATTGTTTCGGAAAGGTTAAATGTGGGTTCAAAAAAAAAATTGTAAAAGGAAATATACTAATTCTGGATCAAAGTAATGATAAGTTCAACTCTAATTTCGATACTACCTCCAATTTTTTAAGATTCGAAATAGTAATTTGATGTTCCTCTATTTCAGTGATATCACCCATCTCGGATTACAGTACAGTTATTTCCGCATTTGTATTAGAACATTTTGAAAGCTTATATTTGTCTAAAATTCCTTTTTTTCCCTGGCTTTTCTATCTTAATAGAAACGCACTTATTCATATCTCTTAACAATACTTATTCTTCAAAAATATATTTTTATTTTGAACTTATTCATTTATTTCTATTTTTATTTATTCTTGAAAAATGACATGTTTGGTTTAGTGTGGTTGTTTTCCTAAAGGCTTTCAGAAATTTACCTAGCTAATCTCTAGGGATTCTTATAAAGCTGAGTTTTTCAAGTGAAAATTTTCCATGAACTCAGGGGTCAGACGAGACCGCCTGAAAAGACCAAAACATGTATAGTAACCTGTTAATGTTCAGAGCATTATGTGTGCTTATTTTTGTTTGCTTTTCCATTTGAATAGTTTTCCCCCGCGTGTTAATAGTAGGGTGGGTGCAAAGTAAACGCGTCTACGATGGGTGAATCTAGAAGGATATGCCAACAATTCTTTTGTGCTTTGTTATTCTTATTCAGAGAGCCCTGAATTTATCCATGCAACTATCTGGGGTTTAGTTATCTGAAATTGCTGGTTTTAAGCTTCACATTATAGCTTGAACTGAACCTACTTGCATCGTGACTAAAGTGGAGCCGTTTCAAGAGACTTCCTCTTTCTCACCACTTGAAAGGTAATTCTAGTATAATGACGTCATTAAAATGAAATTTTTGTAAATTAGCACATTGTATTTTTGTTTCGGAAATAACGATTTAGCTAGAGCACCTCCAAGACAAGTGCTTATTTTCTCTCAATACGGTCTTTGGGGTGAATATTTTTAAAGTTTCGTAATTTTTTTAACTCAGCTCATCTCGTCTCGCATTTATCCCTAGAATGCACTTCATTCAAGCTTGAAAGACGCATGCGAAAGACATTCTAAACGCCTTACAGCCAAACATTTTTTGAAAACGCTTTAGAGAAGCTCATCTATTTCAAATAATGAGTATGCGTAATTGAAATCTATAAAAGTATGCTGTCCTTCGAAAATTGTACAAATGGCATTTATATCTATTCTCTTTTAGGGCTTAGAAAGTAACTAACGGTGATTGAAGTAAAAATAATAATTTCATTTTATTTGCTTTGACGTTCCGTGGTAAAGGCGCGGAGGCATAAATTGTCTTTTTGTGTCCACCTCAAGAAGTCGTGTCTTTGCAATGAAGGAAGCTAACAAATTAGAGTATGCGCCAAGCAACACTGTGATTTTGAATCGCCAACTTTCGAACGATTTGTGTTTCTTTTTACTGCGTACGCACTCGAGGAACAGAATCCATTGAATGGAAATTGATCCAGAAGCTTTACATCAGGACGAATGCCTCTTTCCCCATGTACCATCCACGTCGTCCCTTTCATTTGCGCTTTTCTCTGTTAACCCTTTAAGGCGCAGTGATCCCGCTCTGGGAACACCCAACTCTAACGTTTTGACTGTTGCCAGTCACGAAGAATAGATTGGATTTCTATAAAAATAGTTGCGGGTGACAGAGCTCCACGAGAATTCTTTACTTTTTAGCCGTTATTTCCCGTAAAAGAATGGTCACGATCATTTTTAACAGCACTGACATCTGCTGAAAAATGGAAGAACGCGAGAACAGCTGGATAGATTGCCCAATGCTGGAAAAAGGGCAGCCGTTGCCATCGCTCGACTTAACTACCAGCAAGATGGCGGACTATCGAAACGTTCATCGCGTGCCACAGATCTAGAGACCTTTTTTGACGCAGCTGGCTGTGCTCGCGCACAGCCAGCTGTCGTCAAAAAAGGGTCTCTAGATCTGTGGCACGCGATGAACGTTTCGATAGTCCGCCATCTTGCTGGTAGTTAAGTCGAGCGATGGCAACGGCTGCCCTTTTTCCAGCATTGGAAAAGGGTTGCGCCTCAAAGGGTTAAGTCTCACTAAGATGACGCAATGAGTTGGAAGCTGGTTATTTGTGGCAACACAGCCACTCATTCGGAAAATCATGGAGCTGCATCAGTATTATCGTCTCATAAAAATAAAAGTAAAAACAAATGCTCCAGCTCCAGAGCACTGGTAACAGAGCTTTATTGTGTTTCCTGGAACGTAATTTGAAGGCAGAAAGGCTGTTTTACACAGTTTATGTTTGGGTTATTTCGAATGAGAACTAAAAGACTGAAATGGTTCAGTCGTAAGTTTCTGACGTAATTTCACGGTGAATTAAGAAATATCCATTTTCTTTCTTTGTAAAATATTTTAAATTATCTCTGTTTGCAAGGACCTGTTTAAGGAAGGAGTCCAAAGGGTAAATTTTTATCTATGCCTTTTTCACCGTTTGGACCTCATCCAAAATTCTTATGTGAATAGGTTCCTGCCGTATCCCTGTACACGTTTATTCCTAGATGCATACTTCCAGTTACAAGAAGGGCCCAAATTGTATGGACAGGGAAAATATTAAAAGTTTGAAGCAAAAAAATATGCAATCTAAGTTTGTATACAGGTCCTCGAGTTCATATTTAGGGAAATCGTGACCCTACAAAAACATGGCAAAACACAAAAAAAAAATCGATATTGGTACAACTAACATTCATGAAGTTATTAGAGTTCCAAGTTTTAACACATAGTGTAGACCATAGGTTCCCAACGTGGGCGATAAAGCCCCCTTGTGGGCGTTTGAGGTTTTCAGGGGGGGCGGTAAAAGACCCAGAGAAAATTAGGGGGGCGTTGATATGGCACGGAGGGGCGTGGGAAGATTAACCAAATATAGCCTAAAAAAGACTTAAAAATTACACTGATAATATTTTAATAAAAATACTTTTTAATATAATTAAGTATGCGTTTTGATTGTTCTCTGAAACTGTCAATTTATTTATTTAGAAAGCAATAGTTTATTATCTATTACTTCGTATTATCAAAACCAATAACTGTCCTTATAACTGGTAAGCTAAAACTTTTATTCCTCTTTTTTAAATGAAGAAGAAATTCAGTAGCGTTTCAATTCCAACAATACACTGTCTACCAATAAGTATTTGGACACCTGTGATAGAAAAGAAAAACTAACTTTATTCAAAATCAATAGTTGGTAGAGCCTCCACGAGAGGCAATTACAGCATGAACCCTCCGGGGCATATTGTCTTCCACTCGGCTTGGAGTAAACACAGAAGTTCCTTCACCGATTTTGGACGGGTAGTGTACCCCCTTAATTCGGCGATCCAACTCGTCCCAGAGGTTCTCGATAGGGTTCAGGTCTGGGCTCTGGGCAGGCCAGTCCATTCGGTGAACTCCATTGGCACCCTACCAAGCCTTGGTTAACTTCGAAACATGACAACTGGCATTGTCTTCCTGAAAGTAACAGCGATCCAACCCGTAAAACTGCCGAAGCACATTGTCATCCAAAATAGTGCAGTAGGCATCGGCGTTGAGCTTACCATGAATGGGAACCAAGGGTCCCAGTCCATACCAGGAGAAACACCCCCAGACCATCATTCCACCTCCGCAGAACTTGACTGTTGGCACAATGCATTCTGGCAGGAGACGTTCTCCAGGCAGACGCCAGACCTAGACCCTGCCATCGGAACCGTAAAGGGTGAACCTTGATTCTTCGCTCCAAAGAACCCGTTTCCACTGATCTACGGTCCAATTTCGATGTGCTTTGCACCCCATTAACCGAGCAGCGCTGTTGGACTTAGTGATGAAAGGCTTATGGGTAGCAGCACGACCCTGAAAACCAAGCAGATGTGCTTCCTTACGGATGGTATTCATTGAACAATACTCCCGGATGCTTGTTGAAACTCCTCGCGGATGAGAGCCATCGGTTGGGTGCGGTTCTTCGGAATTTCTCTGGACAGCACTCGTCGGTCTCTATCTCCCAGTTTCGTTGGTCTGCCGACTCGGGGCACATTCCGATAATCACCGATCACCTTCCACTTCTTAATCACATAGGCCACTGTCGATTTTGGGAACTTCAGATCGCTAGATAGGTCCCTTAAGGATCGGCCACATTTGTGATACCCGACAATTATACCTTTCTCGAAATCAGAGAGCTCCGAACTGCGCGGCATCTTGCATGCGACTCATGCCGGTGTTGTTTCCTACACGATATATACTGGCGGAGGCCGTGACGTACCTCAGGACCGCAGATATAGTCATTTGCATAGGTGTCCAAATACTTATTGGTAGACAGTGTATTCTATGAATTAGTAATTTTTTTTTAATTTTAATTCTTGTTTTCACCATGCATTATGTACACTCTTGTTTCGCTGGATTGGGAGGGGGGCGGTATTGAAATATTCACTAGAAAAGGGGGCACCAGCTCAAAAAAGGTTGGGAACCTATGGTGTAGACCGTACACAAATTGAAATGGGAATATATCGTCCAATCAGAAGAACGAGCTTTTTGAGAAGGTACGATTATCCTAAAAGTGTTGCTTAAGTAAAAAAAAAAGAATACGACATTTATCTAATCACTGCTACTGAAAAAAAAAAAAATGTATAAAACGTAAGACCGCGATACACAAGCTCATACAATTTTAATAGAGCAATTCGAAATTATTGTACAGATAGTAGTGCTTTCTCGTTATTCAAATAAATATAAAGCATAATAGAAATAAACATATTGTAACAGATAAGTATCGTGTTTTTTCATAGCATTTTCTCGAAGTGTCTTCTTTGGACTAAAATACATGGACAGAAATTCCTTTTGAACTTTCCTCAGGATAACAGACTTGATGCATGTGAGATCTAATAAAACGCGATTCTGCAAATCTATTCTCTTCACTGTTTGATTTCCGAATACTTTTTCTAACGAAATACCCCTTTTTTACGTACTTCATTTTGTATACGGTCCCTGAAGATATATGAAACATGGTGTTTAGTGACTTAACCACTTTGCACACTTGATTATTTACACATTTTGAGGGGCTCAAATATTGGTCAAACCAATATCGAACTTTTTCAATTTGAAATGTTTTTGTATGGGCAAGATTTCTTTAAATATAAATGTAAGGACCTGGGCGATGTATACAAATTTAAAATATGTATTTTTCATCACATTTATTTTTTTTTTCTCTGCATCTAATTGACCCCATTTTTGTAATTTATGCATCTAGGATTGGCGGCCGCGAAAATAAGTCCGTTAGCATGTAAGTGTTACATAAGTTCTACGAAAGTTAATCAGCACATTGAAACATTATAAATAGGTCTGGAATTGGCGGAAAAATTGCCGGCTTAAAGCATGTGCAAGGAAGAGCATTGTAAAGAGCCAAAGTTAACATAGAAGGAAAATAAATTTACACAGTACGCATTAACTCGCTTGAATAGACTGTAGAAATGTTTAACTAACAGTAGCGCGCTTGAAAACTTTTAATTAAAATAAAAACAATTCATCTCTCCTCTCTTCAGTCGGCAACAAATTGGCAAAACGATTACGCATACAGATACAGAAACTCTTATGTCGCAAAATGATAAGCGCATGCTAAAACCCTAAAGAGAATTGGAACGGTACGTGCATCACAAAAAATGGAAGCGTTAACACTCACACAGAGCGATCTGTACGATCTAATAAATTTCAGTTAAACCTCAGTAAACGCTATTGAATAAGATATTTTTAATGCACCCATCGTAGGAATTCGATCTGAAACTTTACTTAATACTGGTTTACGTTTCTGGTTCACTAAAATTTTGAAACAATTGTTTACAGAATGGAACAGTAGATGAAGCACTAAAATCAATGCACTCTTAAAATTAAATGAACAATACCGAGCACAATGGATCATGACAAACGGACAATACCCGAAAAACCACACACATAGTTGCTAAACCTAGGATCAGAGAGCTCTACTGAAAATTTGAATTGTTAAAACATAAATAGTAATAATAATAATGAGTGATGTCTGTATCAATCAACTCGTCTCATGAAGCTGAAAAAGTAAAGGCTTCTAATTCACCTAAAATGATCTGCGGTTTATTTTTATTTTCTGTTTTAATCCTATACATACTTTTGTTTTCGGAAATTCAATATTAACCATTTATTACACCCAAATTCAATTTGTTGTGTCTGTGTGTGCAATGCCAAATATACGAATCTGTTTAACCTACTCCCAGGGCTTAATTTCCACGGGATCCTATGCTTATTTTTTCCTAGTGAATTTTCTATTCAATCTGAAGTCCTTGTAATTGTTTCTAATGATATGAATTTTATCAAATTATATAAAATTGCATTTGTAAGCAAAAATGTGCTTAATCTTCCAGTCAATTTAATTGTGTAATTTCCAGAGCAAAAAATGAGGGTTCCTGTCCATTTTTGTTCGAAATGAAGCTCTGGCTTGTCCCAAAATGACGAGCCGCCACTGGTAGCATTTGAAAATGCATTACTGTCCCTGACTGCAGGTGGCATGAGCATAAATTTCTGGGGGCAAGAGCCCATCTCCCTTGCTTTGGCCTAAGATATCCATTTTAGGACAGATTATAGCAAAATCAATCTCAGCAAAGTGACGTTTTTGTTAACCCTTTGAGACGCAACCCTTTCCCAATGCTGAAAAAAGGGCAGCCGTTGCCATCGCTCGACTGAACGACCCGCAAGAGGGCGGACCATCGAAAGATTCATCGCGTGCCACAGATCTAGAGACCCTTTTTGACGCAGCTGGCTGTGCGGCACAGCCATCTGTCGTCAAAAGCTAGCGTTGCTGGTAGTTAAGTCGCGCGATGGCAACGGCAGCCCTTTTTTCAGCATGGGGCCATCTATCCAGTTGTTCTCGCATTCTTCTATTTTTCAGCAGATGTCAGTGCTGTTAAAAGTAATCGTGACCCTTTTTTGACGGGAAAGGACGTGCTCAATAGTAAAGGATTCTCGTGGAGCTAGGTCACCCGCAACTATTTTTATAGAAATCAAATCGATTTTTCGTGAGTGGCAACAGTCAAAACGTCAGAGTTGGGTGTTCCCAGAGCGGGAACATTGCGCTTTAAAGGGTTAAATAGCGCTGCATGGGAATGTACTCAATTTTTCTCTAAATATTTAGTATGGTTTTTATAGTCTTTTTCGAAGCATTCTGTCATTTTGAACAATTGTTTATTTCAACTAATTTGCTGGATAACATTGTTTTGATATTTTACATGTCGTCTAGCGCGATGTATCTTACCTGGAACTAATGCCGTTGATGCTCAACCCATCATCCTAAATGGAATCGCCGAATTTTCATAAACATGAAAACTTTCTTATTAAGAATTTTTTTTTCTTATAAAATGAAATGACTTGGAACTGACCGTCAGTTTATATTCCGAGTTTAGGCTAACTTTTATATTTCAAGCTATTCTAGTAAAATAGTTTTGTAAACTTACTTTTATGTTATTTATGACTGCTGAAAGATACATCTGCTCTCTTACTCGTGACATCGCTTTACGATCCCATTGTCGTAAAATTCTAAATGTATGTCATCAGAAGTTTATTGTTCAAAGGAAGTATTCTCTGCACTGTAGCTTTCGAGAATAGATCGAAGTTGCGACTTTTTTATGACTATGACATTAAAGAAAAGCATGCCTAAAACAAATGCAAGACCACTCAGAAAGCTAAAAACAAATATTTTTTATCAATTGTCGGCTACTAGTTTAAAAAAAAAAAAAATTAAAGTGGACTTGGTAGTAGAACTAGGGGCGGACGCGAGACCACGAGACGAGACTTCTCGCGATCTCGCATTACCGCGAGACGATAACTTGGTGTGCGAAGCGAGACCTCTGGGTGCAAGACGAGACAGTCGCACGACACCACCGGGTGCGAGACGATACCTTGGGTCCACTCTCGCGTGAGATTGCCAGACCCGTCTCGAGTTCTCGCGCTAAAACAGGAAACTATGGTTATAGTTAGTACCTCAAGTATACACTGAGGTGACAAAACTCATGGGATACCTCTTAATAACGTGTCGGACTTTTTTTGCCCGGCGGAGGTCAGCAACTCGACGTGGCATGGACTCGACAAGTCGTTGGAAGTCCCCTGCAGGAATATTCGGCCATGCTGTCTGTATAGAGGTCCACAGCTGCGACAGGGTAGACGGTGGTGGAGTTTGAGCACGAACGAACCTCTCGATGACATGCTCAATGTGATTCATGTCGGTTGATCTGGGTGGCCAAACCATTCGCCGGAAATCTCCAGAAAGTTCTTCAAACCAATCTCGCACAGTTCTGACTCGATGACATGGCGCATTGTCATCCATAAAAACTCCATTGTTGTTTGGGTACATGAAGCGCATGAATGGGTGTAAATGGTCTCCAAGTAGCTCAACAGAGTCAATTCCGGTCAATGATCCATTCTGATTGACCAGAGGACGCAGTCCACTCCATGTAAAAACACCCCACGCCATTGCGGAGCCACCACCAGCCAACACTGTGCCTTGTTGACAACATCGGTCCATGGCTTGTGGTACCATGGTACCATATCGGTCCATGGTACCTCGTGAATTAGATATTCACGAGGTACTTTTGGCACTTTGGATCTCGGAAAATTCAATTCACTATTTCCGAAATTGAATGTCCAATTCGTCTTGCACCAACTGTCATTCCGCGTTCCAATTCTGTTGAACAATTTTTATTGAACGTTTTTACAAAATAAGCTAATATTTGAATGAAATTATTTTAAAAATTTGTTTTGTTAAGGTAAGATCATAAATAAAATTATTCAGAAGAGACGGTATTAAAGGTACATGGAAAATGACACTTTAAGCTGTATTTTCTCCAAATCTAGTTTTTTGTGATTTTCTTGCCTTCAAAAGGCTCCATGCGACTTAATTTCGGTCGGAATTGTACAAAATTGACTACAAACATTCTTCTCGTATATTACAATAAATCTGTGTATCCTTTTTAAATGGGGTCAACATTTCGATCATGAAATTTCACTTTTATTTACGAAAACTGAAAAATTTCGGGAAAGTTTGGTATATATCTATGAAAATATTTCTAAAAAATGAACTACTCGGTCGAATCAAAAACCGATACACCGACTTTTTGAAATATATTTTTTATGCTATTATAAAACAAAATTACTAAAAAAAAGTTAAAATTAAAACGCATGGAGCATTTTTTCGAGACTTTAGTCTCATATTGGCTCTGATGAGACGCGCAAACAACCTTTGTTTTGAGAACAAGATTAATAGCTAAACTTACGAATTAAGTAACCCAAACAATTATTTAAGCAATTGTAGGTGCGGTGGCAGTGTCGGGCAAATTTCCTGCCTGGCCGCCGATTGCGAAAGCCACAGCAGAATGCGCACGTGGTGACGTTGGCGTGGTGACGATGGTCAGGATCTGCTGAGACAACTCAACCGTGCTCGCGCTATATAACCGTGGTATATAAGCAAGTGCTGCTGCGACAGCAAATATACCTGTTCTTAGTTAATAAAGTTTCCTAGTTTATGAATGCGTACTTATTTTTAAGTCCCTGCTCTAACTTACCTGGATTAAGTTTAGACGGCGTGCTGGTTGTAAGATAAGTAAAACTCCAGCACCCGTAGTGGTGACCCGGACGTGATACAAAGTTTCTACAAGTTCCTTGAAAAGCGCCGAACTGGCTGTACGTCTGTGTTTGTCGGATGAATGAAATAGTGACTCCCAGTCGTACATTTTGAAGCAATTTACATTGGCAAAAACTACTAAGTGCCACGTGCTGAAAACTCTCAAGGTGAATGCTGCTGATGTTCTGGAGGTTTATTTCTGCTAACTACCGGGGACTGTCATCTTTTAGTAAAGGTTCGGCCTGCTGTTTGATCAAGTTTAGAAGGTGAGCTGAATTTCAAAATTTTCCTACTATGCCAGGTGACGGGGAACAGGCGGTGGCTGAAACACATAAGGTCGGCTTAAAACTACCTCCCTTTTGGGAAAAACACCCAGAATTATGGTTCGCAAACATTGAGGCACAGTTTATTGTTTCGGGTATTACACAAGATAATACCAAGTACTACTCAATTATATCGGCATTAAATTCAGATGTGCTGTCATATGTTAGCGACATAGTTTTACAACCACCGGAGGGTGATAAATACGAAACACTTAAAAAAAGGTTAATAACGGACTTTTCAGACTCCGAACAACGTCGACTAAAAACGTTACTTTCAGAGCTGGTTTTGGGGGACGATAAGCCGTCTCAGTTACTCCGGCGAATGAGACAATTGGGAGGCACAGGGTTTGATGACAAATGTCTTAAAACTCTGTGGTTACAACGTCTACCATTACAAATGCAGACAATTTTGTCCATCTCCGACGATACTTTGGAGAAATTAGCCATAATGGCGGACAAAATCCATGAAACCACTGCAGGCACTGTCGGCTTACTGCAAACTGATAAGGCAACTGTTTCCCCTGAAATTAGTCAGCTACAAACCCAAATCTCTGAATTAACCAAGAAAGTCGAACGCCTTTCGCGACCCCGCCACAGATACAGTCCTCAGCATAGGAGCCCTTCCCGTAGACAACACTCAAACAGCCGACAGAAATTCCGTGATAGGTGCTGGTATCACTTTAAGTTCGGCAGCGCGGCTAAACGTTGCAAATCCCCTTGTTCATTTAAAAAATCGGGAAACGAGCAGTGAAATCGCATTACCTGGCGCAATGCGATTTCAAAGTCAGCAACAAAAGCCGCCTCTTTGTGTTCGACCCTATGACAAACTTAACATACCTAGTTGACAGTGGTAGTGATGTTTGTGTCGTGCCACGATCGAGTTTTTCGTCGTTGAGAAATGCCACTGGCAATATTACCTTGTATTCGGCTAGTGGATCTCCGATCAAAACGTACGGGGTCAAATTGCTCACTTTAAGTTTGAGCTTTCGCAGAAAGTTTTCATGGCATTTTGTAATTGCCGATGTAACCAAACCAATCATAGGTGCTGATTTTCTTAAGCACTTTGGCTTGCTGATAGACTTAAAGCATGCTCGTCTTCGTGATAGCCTCACCAACTTGACTACTACAGGTAAACCCGTGACTGATAAATCTCGTGTAACTTTAATTGCTAGTAACTCTTCATACAGAGAAATCCTAGAAAAGTACAATGAGATGATTCGCCCATACCCTTCCAAGAGGGTTATTAAACATAATACAGTTCACAGAATTATTACAAACGGGCAACCTGTTTTTGCTAGGCCGCGAAGGTTACACCCTTTAAAATTAAAAATCGCAAAAAAGAGTTCGAATACATGTTGGAACAGGGTATATGCAGACCTAGTACGTCAAACTGGTCTTGCCCACTACATTTAGTACCCAAAGCATCAGGTACAGAATTCCGCCCAACAGGAGATTATAGAGCTCTTAACAGAATCACTGTACCAGACAGGTACCCGCTGCCACATATTCAAGATTTCTCAAGTCAGCTACATAATAAAATTTTTTTTTCAAAAATTGACTTAGTGAGGGCCTATCATCAAATTCCCGTCCACCCAGACGACGTACACAAGACAGCAATCACTACACCCTTCGGGATGTATGAATTTTTATTTACACCTTTCGGTTTGGCTAATGCGGCACAAACTTTCCAGAGGTTTATAGACGAAGTCTTGCGAGGTCTCGATTTCACATTCGCATATTTGGACGATATCCTAATAGCAAGTAGTTCCGAGGTGGAACACAAACTGCACCACACAATACACCACCTGGAACACAATACATAACAAATTAAAAATTAATATGAGCGGGGGGGGGGGGAAGCCAACTGTAATTCACAATAGATCACAGCAACAAGCGACAAAACCAATTAAGCACGCTAATAAAAGGAAAATGAAATGGAAATGGAAACATATATAACACGTATCACGTAGTGTGTGTAATCACGCAAGTTCACACTTTTCACAACCAGTGCCGGATCCAAGGGAGGGGAGTGGATGGGAACGATTGCCCCTCCTTTGAACACACTTAACCCTGAAAAGTTTTCGAGTTGCTAGGTGATTATATCGTTTCTATAGCAAACCTTTCTCCGATCGCTGGGGAGAGATTATCTGTTCTTTATAAGGCAGAATGTGCATTGCTTTGGGGGAACCTCTCTTTACAGGACTGCTAATTCAGTGAACTGAATTCTGTCTAGTAGTAACATGGCCAGTCTTAGAGGTGACCGGTCTTCGAAGGAGATCGTTATTAGATGTTTTACTGTATTTATGTTATACGCATGGGTCTCGTTGGCTTCTTAAAATTGTGGTTCTTTTCGGGTAGACTGAAATGTTTAACTATTGGTGTCCTATGCTGCATTTTCTGGGTCCTTTTTGCAATAACATTAGAAAAAACACTTATAATTCTTAACATGGACGTAAAAGTGGGTTCTCAAGCAGGGCCGAACTGGACCGCTAAAACGGACCGGACGATTCGATCAGACAGATCCCCATCTTCCTTCGTGTACGACGAGAACCGAATAAAATAACGAATTTTTCAATGCATCACTTCTTAATTTAGTAGGAAGCTTTCCAGAGCTGAAAAATACGGAAAATTGGGAAACGGGAGAATTTACAAAATTTTGAAGTAGCCTAGGACAGGCTTCTCTGTACCATTTATTATACATATCTGTGCAAAGTTACAAACCCATCGTTCTAAGAGTGTACCATTGTACCCCGGAAAAATAAACTTAATGTATTATAATATGTATAGGAATAATTATATATAACACATAACTATTTATATATTAGAATAAAGATAGTGTAGATGTGGGAACCATTGTTCAAAGAAATGTCCCCTCGTACATTTTGAGTCGCGACCTCGCTGGTGGCGATGCTGTCGAATCTAGAGCTTCGCGAGGCTGTCCTTGTCTCGAATCTAGAACTTCCCGAAGACAGCCTTTGCGGATTACCAAACCACCGGCCAATACGGTTTTCATCCGACTGCCCGATGCCCCAGTCCGGCCCTGTTCCAAGGATGTCTCGCAACCATCCCCAATTCGTGGTAAAAGTAATTTGCAAGAAGATTCCATTGCAAGCAATTGCATCTTCATACTTCGTTCCCGGAAGTAAACATGAAGCAATTACACTAGATAAAATGGCTTTCTTACCCGGCAATGGCATATTTCATGCAATTCTGATGGTATTCAAGTTTTACAACCCTTCCACCCCCCCCCCCCCCAAAAAAAAAGAAAAAGAAAATTCTAAATACGCCATTAATATGAAGACAATATGCGAAACTGCGATAAGCGTGAGACGACTGTACATTGTTAACACAAGAAACTAAAAATAAAGGCATTTTGGGCGTCAGGCAGTGTGCAAGACCGGCCTCGCGAGAGATGAGACCGGGATGCGAGACGACACCGCGAGACGAAACTTAGTGTGCGAGACGAGACCGTGAAACGAAACCTCAGTGTAAAAGTGCGAGACGATACGAGACCTGGCTATTTCTCGTCTCGCGTCCATCCCCATCAGTCACTGCGTATTTTTCGGTATGACCTTTTGACAGGTGCTAACAAACAAACTTAATGTATTATAATATATATAAGAATAATTATATATAACATATAACTATTTATTATATTAGAATAAAGATAGTAAGAGATGTGGGAACCATTGTTTAAAGATATATGCCATCGCACATTTTGCGTCACGACCTTTGACTTTTGTCATACAAGAATTGTTCTGTATTTCTCGTCTCGCATGGTCTCGCGGTAGAACTGTGCATTTTTTCCTGTGTTATTTCTTTTGATTGTTTTTCTTCTCTTTTTGTGTGTTGAAATCTCTCTGTCTATGTCTTTTTGTCCTCTCGTTTTGTGCATTTGAGTATGGATAGTTTTGTACCCTTTGAATAGTAACGGTTTTCATGTCCCAGAGCAGTTTCAATAATCATAATGTCTAAAAATTATACTGAATCAAAATTATTTTCTGAATGACGATTAAACTGAAAAACATGCCGAGTAACGTTCCTCCATAGACCGGATGCAGTGGGTATTGCAGCATTTTAGGGTGACATATAAAACCACTTCTATTAATGATAAAAGGTAGTGCTTTTATTATAAGCTTATCTGTAAGACGACCTATCTATAAAAACTAACAAAAAGATACAGGATCCCCCAGTCAAGGACCAAACGTAAGTACGTGGCTGGTTTGCAAACAAGGTACAGAACAGGTTGGGAAACCTATAGTTTGAAATGAAACTTTAACCCTTTAACGCACAGTGTTCCCGCTCTGGGAACACCCAACTCTGACGTTTGGACTGTTGCCACTCACGAAGAATAGATTGAATTTCTATAAAAAGATTGGCGGGTGACAGAGCTTCGCGAGAATCCTTTACTTTTGAGCACGTCCTTTCCCGTCAAAAAAGGGTCACGATTCTTTTTAATAGCACTGGCATCTGCTGAAAAATGGAAGAATGCGAGAACAGCTGGATAGAGGGCCCCATACTGAAAAAAGGGCAGCCCATCGCTCGACTGAACGACCCGCAAGAGGGCGGACGATCGAAACGTTCATCGCGTGCCACAGATCGAGAGACCCTTTTTTGACGCAGCTGGCTGTGCCGCACAGCCAGTCTGCGTCAAAAAAGGGTCTCTCGATCTGTGGCACGCGATGAACGTTTCGATCGTCCTCCATCTTGCGGGTCGTTCAGTCGAGCAATGGCAACGGCTCCCTTTTTCCAGCATTGGGAAAGAGTTGCGCCTCAAAGGGTTAAAAGAGTTTAGAGAAGAGAGTGTCAATGAAGTTCTGTCCTACAAAAAGCTGTGCTGGTGGAAAATATTTTTATTGTACAAAAAACCATAATAAAGGAGTTTTATCTCCTGATTTGTGCCGAGGCCATAATCCGTAGTAAGAGAAGGTCACCTATCACATGTATTTGCCTTTGCCGGGCAGGTGCCCGTGGTATAGAATTCATTTTTTGACTTTCCCATTAGAATGAATAGTAAGATTTTTAGTCATCTGCGATGTTGCGAAAATCGTGTGACATTTGTTTCGAAGATACCGATTTGGATACGCATAATCCGTCTCGTGTGTTATTGTCTCTCAATTTTTTTCAATACACTACTTTCACTAACTAGGCCTTTAAAAATAGGCCGTCCTATTTTTCAAATTGAAGAATGCATTGAATTGTCATTAAATCTCGTATTTTACAAGCAATGTACTCAATTTTATGATGCTTAATTGTTCTGTGCGACTCAAATATTCTTGAACTCGGAGCAGGATGAGATAAAATCCGACATAGTAAATCCAGCTGCATACGCGCGCGCGTGCACTGTCTACATTCAATTTTTTCTTTAAAAAAAAAGAAGAAAAGGCACTGAATAAACGACTCCGCCTCGCGTAGCTATTTCTGGTTTCATACCTTGGGCAGTATCGTTATGACTGGAATCTGATTGTGATGACTAAAAAGAAGTTGCTGTATCGCACGGTTGAATAAATCCAATTGAGCTCGGGACTTCAGACCTTGATGCCTGACCAAGAGGATCCCTAACAAAGTCGGGAGCCATTAAGCGGAAACAGTTAACCCGTCAGAGTTGGTGATTTTCCTGTAAATGGTGTGAGGGGGGTCGGCAACCAAAAAGTCATACTATAAGGACGGATGGGGCCACGATTAATGATTCAAAATGAAATGGGTTCGTTGTGGTGCTGAGATTGTGTATCTAGGATACCAGCACGGTCCATTGAATTGAAAGCGAAAAAGAAAAAAAAAATCGAACGTCATTTTTCGAGCGTTTAACGCTCAAGTCCACGTTGTAACGAAACCTCTTTATAGCATAGGCGTAGAGTTATATGGGCCCGTGGGGCTCGAGCCCCCCCCCAATAAATTGTGAATAGGGGCTGAGCCCACCCAATAATTTATCACTCAATACAGAAAACTAATTTATACCTAACATAAAAAAAAGTATTCACGCCATTTACAAATGTTTAAAAAAAACCTTTACTTGTACTTTTAAAAATTTTCTTCTTTTGATTTCAATCATGATTTAGTATTCATTGTGACGCCCTGTAACACAAAATGTAACTATAAGCTGCCCTCGCCAGGCTCTGGTTAATTAAAATCAGATTACGTAATGTAAAGTATGAAATGAAGAAAAGTTCAGATGTGTCTAAAATGCACTATCTCATCGAAAATGTTTTTTTTTTCCTCCTTTGGATTTTTTACTTTGCTTCTATTTTTAACTTATAACATGGTAGGAAGATACTAACATGGATACTTACCTTACATTGGTCTGGAATTCTATGGACCCATAGAGATTGAGCGCCTCGAATAAGTTACACTTATGTATATAGTAAGTCAAAGCTGCCAACTACTACGGAATATAACTAACCACTTTTTGTAAACAGTATATTTTTAAATTATTTTTTTCAAAATAGTAACCAGCTCGCTCGCGCATCACGAAAATTTTGCTGTATTTTAAGCCAAAAAATCATGTAGAAAAAGTGGTTCATTATATTCCGTAGTAGTTGGCAACTATGAGTAAGTTATATGTACGGGAATCAGTGGCGTAGCCAGAAATTTTTCATGGGGGGGGAGAGGGGTTACGACTTTTGCAACTCACATATATATGTATATACGCCACTGACGTGAATATATGTGGTTGTGGGGCCCGGCCTCCCCCAATAATTTTGAAAACTTTACGCTTATGCTTTATAGGGTCCAATTCAGTACTCTAGAATCGTGAAAATCTTGAAGTAATAGTCATGAATAAAATATTACTGGTCCAAAACAAAAACTCTGAATGGAATGATCCTTTATCACACCCACGATATTTAGAGTAAGCCAGTTCAAAATGGCTCCTCCAAATATTATTTCTAGTGTGTACCCTAGAAAGGGGAGGCCATTTATGGGAAGTTGCGTATCGAATGGGAGAAAACCCGAACCACAGACAGTTCGACTCTCAATGATAGTAGATTGTCAGTGTATTTCTGATCGAGAGAAAATCCGAGAATGTATGGGGTTGCATCCGAAGGTAATGGAATCTGGATCGATAGTCGTATCGCTGTTAAACCAAGAATGGGATCAGCTCTAGGGAGACGAAAAATAGACATCTCGCAAGAAACCTAGAAATCACTGCAAAATATCATCTGGCATCCATTTCTAGTCAGCTCCGCGTTTGGCTCAAATTACCTATATCGTGTAAAATGAATTTTGTTTAAAAGGAAAACAAACTCTTGTTCTGAGTAAAATCATGCCAAATTTTTGAAGACGTTAACCTTTAGAAATAAATTGAGACTGTGCATTTTCTCTGTGCATTACTTGAAAATCAAAAGTTTTCACATTTGTATCTGTCTGTTAGTCTGTACGCGACGCTTTTTTTATTCGGGCAAAACATAAAAATGGCAGAAGTCAATTAAATTAAAACTTGGTGACATGTTAGTTGGGGACTCGACTTAAATTATAGGCTCCAACTTTTCCAAAATTTTGAATAGAATTTGTGATTTTCCAAAAATTTTATTCAAAATGTGTGAATTTTTGTTCGAGCATTACTTAAAACCGCTGAAAAGAAATTGAGTATCATAATAGGTTGATCATTCAAAGTATAGGCGTCAATTATTTCTTATTACTTCATAATTTTGTGACTCTTAAAATGATGTAAATGTTTGTTCGCCCAACTCTCAAAAACGGCTCAAGAGAATAGAATGAAATTTTGGAAAATTTCATTTGGCAATAATGAAATTTGGGGAATAATTCATATGTTAGTAATGTTAGTGACTAGTGACTCGGATTAAACAGTAAGGTACCATTTTTTTCAAAACTCTGAATAAATTAAAAAGTATGCAAATTTTTCAATTTGGAGGGAGGTGATATTCGGTTGTACATAATAGCTCTGAGCATATGCAGTTAAAATACACTCACTGCCAAAAGTTAAGCTCGAAGCGATAAAATGCAACAGTATCAGCATGTATAGCTTTGATTGACACGAAATTCGGCAGGAAATTAGAAATTATCAACAAAAAATGCTGTTTAAATCCAACAGACAAACAAATCAGACATTAATTGGAATTATGACCACCCCTCATCCTCATAGATAGCTGACAGCAAATTCATGATCATGCTTTCCATGAGGCTATCAGCCATCCCAGGGTCCAATAATCACCATTTCTCCTCTAAAGCAGTTTACAACTCAATGAGAGTGGCTGGGGTTGTGAAAGGTGCAGATACCGCTCCGCCCATTCCATCCCAAAGATTTTCGATAGGTTTAAGGTCAGGGGAGTACGCCGGCCCATTCATACAAGCAATACCATCACTCTCCAGCAGTCATCTCTACGGATTATTAAAATGAATGAAGAACCAACTGCTGAAAGTATTTGATCCCGGTAGCTAGCAGTCATCACAGAGCCCCTGTTTATGTGCAGGTGGGTACGAAATCCCTGTCCAAAGCATATGATGCTTCGAAATCGAAATACCTGATGATCGAGGATAGGGATGGACGCGAGACGAAAAATAAGTCTCGCGTCTCGCAAAATAGCCTAAAAGCTTGTCTCGTCTCGCAAAAATCCCTATATCGTAATGTTAAAAATGGTTGTCTCGTCTCGCAAAAACGCTGTAAATCTCTGTCTCGTCTAGCTAAAAAGTCGTCTCGCGTCCATCCCTAATCGAGGATATTCTGGGGAGGATTGCGTATGACATTCACCAACACCTTTGTCTTCTGGATCCAGTGGAAATCGCATCTCATAACATTAGCCCAGTCGGAAACAGTCCAATTCACATATTACCAACACCACTTTAATCGGGTATCTCTGTATTAGACGGATGAAAGAACACACAAATTCCTGATACCCGTACATACAGTCCACTCATGTCTAGCCTTCGGCGCACAGTGCTAGTAGATATTATTTTACCAGTGAATGCTGCATCCATAGATGTCGCATGGGGAAGTCTCTCTTCAATTCCACTTGACTACAGGAGCAATACATCGATCTTCCGAAGGGGTTGGAACACTTGGGCGACAGACTGCTGGTCTTCGGACAACTGTTTGGCTTGTTTGCAAGATTTAGAAATGAGAGAACGAAGAAAAGAGGACTATCCGGGGCTGGTTGTCCTGCTTCAAAGCGATCCACTAAACGCCCATGTTCACTATATGTCATTCGTCTCTCCCTCGAAGCCATAGAAATACGCTTGATTTGAAATTGAATCCTGTGAATGTTCTAAGCAATTTTTATCAGCACTTACATGCAACACTCCTCCAACCCGGTTTGAAACTGTTCTGCGGCATGATATTTGCATTCTGAACTTTTTGAATCAAAGAAGTATAAATAAAAATAGGGGTTGGTAATTACAAGGATTTGACATCCATCTTGAAGCGTCTTTAAAAAATATTTATCTGTGTTTATAAAAAAAATAATTCAGGAGGCAGAATGAGAGGGCAGGCTTTTGCCGAACACCAAACGAAAAAGAATTCACACTGCACATTGAGTACAAAAATAAATTCCTAAACAAAGTTTGAACACGGAGACATTAGTAGAATTTGCAAAAATTGTAACTTTTTTCCCTTAGAAATTCCAATTTTTCTTGAATTAGCCTGATAGTTGTTCCTCAAATAACTCTACTACAGACATCGAACCAAATTTAAGAAGAGTCTCTATCCTTCTGTCTGTATCTCGATATCTTTTTAAGTTTTGGATTTGGTTCATGACCAGCTATCCATTTTTGAAAATGAGCATCCCTTCCTTTTTTGCACTTTGCGTAGTGCTATGGCCAAGTGCATAAGCAACTGAACGTGGTAAACGGCTGAATTGTGAAAGTCCCACGTAGTCGGTTTCCATATGTAACAGGAATACCACTTAACCCTCTGAGGCGCAACCCTTTCCCAATGCTGAAAAAAGGGCAGCCGTTGCCATCGCTCGACTGAACGACCCGCAAGAGGGTGGATGATCGAAACGCTCATCGCGTGCCACAGATCGAGAGACCCTTTTTTGACGCAGCTGGCTGTGCGTCACACAGCCAGTTCTCTCTCAATGTCATCTCTGGACAATAATAAACATTCAAGAAATTTTGGAAGAGAATATATTGAGAAAAATTTAATAAATAAAAAAGGTGCAAAAAAATGCGGTGTTATGCAAAATGTTGTAGTTTATGCGGAGAATTGCAAATTATGCAAAATTCCGCATTTTTGCATATTTTTAGGGCCCTACAATAGATAATTTCAAATAACATTTGTTCCTAGAAGCCCAAAAAGCCATCGCAATGAGATGAGTTTCGGCCGACTCGAAGAGTCCCGTTCTTTCATGATGCTGGTTCCTTCCAGGATTGCCTTTTTCCCACACTTCTCGACGCTAAACTGGGATTAGCTTAAAAAAAAAAGAGAGATTTGCGTCTACCTCTGCAGCAAACTGTAGTCTTTCAAATTCAGAAAATGAACACTTCCTCTCCGTGCTTAGCTGTTGCAAAAGTGAGTTATATAAGAACAGTTAAAAAGAATCCCTCCAACGATAAATAGAGAAAATGTCATTCTCGTTTCTAAGTTCTTGTACAATTCCACACATGTGTTTCTCTTTTATTTTCTGCTCAAGAAGGCACTGTGTAACGTCTGTTGCTTTGTTTACCTTTTCAACTTAATTTTCCGTAAATATTCGAGAGAAAAAATGAATTCGTCTCATGATTTCACGAATTTTTCGCAGTAGAATTGGCTAAGGAGGTATTGGGAGACAGAAAAAGCTCGATAGATCCGAATACGCAATATGTTTTTCGCTCAGCTTCCCCAATAATTTCTTCCTATTACAAAAATTGTAGTATTTACTCTTTGTAGTTACTCTTGTAGTAAAACTCTTTCAGATGATAAAAAATTCCGACAGTTAACAATTGAAGCGCTGTTTTCTGATATGTGAAAGGAAGGTTTTGCTCTGTCAAGAAAGAAATAGTGCGCTACAGAAAATAATTGTGGTCGATTGGATAAGACACTGAACACGGAAATGGCTTAAGTGTGAAGGTCCGGGGTTTTGGCCTACTGGTCTAGAGATGTAGCCACGGGCGCCGGCAGCATAGGGCGCCCCTGGATTTTTGTATGCAGTGTTTTCGCTTGCTTTTTGAATCTTTCCAACATGGTAACCATACGTTGAAGTAGTCTTTGCCCCCCCCTGGGAAATATTCTGCCGGCGCCCATGGGTGTAGCGTTCGGGGAGGTTTTCTAGACATAGAACGTGAATCGAGAAGTCCTTCGTCCAAGGTACCTCTCCTCCTGGGCAGATACTCCTTCATGCAGGTTTGTCTTAACAAACACACACACATACACGAAAGATAATAAGTTGATCTGGCCTATGTTTTCACATTCGTCGAGAAAGAGCAATGAGGGAGGTTGAAAATATGAAAAATTCATACCTCAGTCCCCCAAGCAGCGATTTCGTATCAAAATATGCCAGAAATTTTTCCAATTATTATTATTATTAAAGGTACCTCCCAAGAATGTGAAAAACTTTAACTTTTTAAACCTGATTGGAAAATAAAATTTCGCGATTCTCACTGGGGAATTGCTAGATCATAGTAAATACGGACGAAATATACTCTGATGTCAAAATAAAAATTGACTTGAGTGCAGTAGTAGTGCCCTCTATCGGTGCAAAGGGAAAGCTAAAATGAATGTTTTCTGATAAAAGTGTAGCAAGAGAATTCGGATACCATTTGCTGAAATTTCCTTCTATTAAGATACAGAACTATGAAAATTTTAAAATTAAAATTTTATATTAGTTCCATTTTATAGATTATTCACATTGAAAAGAAATTTTTCCTACGACAAACATGAAAATGACTCTATTTAGAAATCTGTGACACTTCTTTAGTTTTACTTATTTTGGGTGAGATGTGATATACCGGTAACAAAACAAGATAGGTTGTGGCTACATCATACACTACTGGCCAAAAATATATTGCAAGTTTCAGAAATCTAATCCTTTTGAAGATTAAGCCCCCTCTCCCCTGTCAAAAAGAAAAATCAATATAATTGATATTTTTTAATGTCAACATGTTAGACTAATTTCTTCAGAGACAAGATAGCATTAGGTTAAAGAACAAAAATATTTTTTTTAATTTATTGAAAAAATAGCATTAAAAATGTAAAATTTATTATAGAAATCATAATCCATTTTGGCTCGCCGGAATAAAATTAAATAAAGAATTCATTTCAAGTTCTACAAAAAGAGAATAATAAATAAATGCGTTTGAACTAAAAATCATTTATTATGTTGCTGAGAAGCCATGACTTGGGTCACAACAGCCACTCTTTTAGATATGGAATCCACCCTGTTTGACAAGACTTCTTTTGGCATTTCATCTTGCCAACTTAAATGATGGGTTCCTAAAGCTCTCATTTTGTCTTTATGGGATTTTTAGATGTATTCTTTCCAATTATACTACATAAATTCTCAAAAATATTTAAATCTGGCCAATTTCCTGTCCACTTTTTCTGGGCTTATTCTTGAAACGATGGTTAGATTTTTCAAACTTGCAATACTTTTGGCCAGTAGTGTAGGATAAGTATTAAAATAATCGAATCTTACAGTATTGCGCTCTGGAATTAATACTGTTGAAACAGTAGTCGGGCCTGGACTGGCGCTGGTCGGCGTTTGCCGGGGGCCCTCGACCACAGGGGTCCCCAATGATGGATATATTACTTTAGAATTAGAGTAATTTGATATATATCAGAGTAATATGTATCAAAGTAATTGGATTATTTATTTCCCAGTAATCTTACACAGAGACCTCCCCGAAGAATCAGGAGCTTTAAAATAAATGAAAGCGGTTGTTAGGCACGTAAGCCTCATTTTCAACTATTGCATATCCCTACTATTCTAATCCCTCTAAATTTAGGGGCCCCATTTTAATCTGTAGCCGAGGGCCCCCAAAGGAGCCAGTCCTGGCCTGACAATAATAGAGTTCTGCGCTGGCCTACAAAATGAAAAGAATGAATAAACTTTTTTTAAAGGGCAGGAACTTTGTTTAGAGTTCCAGGACTGCTCCTGGAATAGAAAGTGCTTTTGAGCAATTTTTTTTTTCTTTGGTGTACTTTCCCTCTCCACAGCGTTGAATCCTGATCTAAGTGACTACTTTTAGTTTACAAATAATGAGTGATTTAGTTTATTTTTAATTTGCACACTTCCCTTTTCCTCAAAAAGTACAGCCGCTGGGTAGAAAGGGAAAAGTGATTCCTTTTCTACACCTATTTCTTACCCGGAAGGAATCAGATTGCGGTGCAATGACTAGGGATAGACGCGAGACGACTTTTTTGCGAGACGAGATAGAGATTTACAACTTTTTTGCGAGACGAGACACACATTTTCAACATTACGATATAGGGATTTTTGCGAGACGAGACAAAGATTTTAGGCTGTTTTGCGAGACGCGAGACTCCAATTTTTCGTCTCGCGTCCATCCCTAGCAATGACTTGAGCGACATCCGGCATTCAACGACATCTGCTTAAAACTAGGGATGGACGCGAGACGAAAAATCGGCGTCTCGTAAAACAGCCGGAAAGCTTTGTCTCGTCTCGCAAAATCCCTATATCGTAATGTTGAAAATGTTCGTCTCGTCTCGCAAAAAATCGTCTCGCGTCCATCCCTAGTTTTAAGCAGATGTCGTTGAATGCCGGATGTCGCTCAAGTCATTGCTAGGGATGGACGCGAGACGAAAAATTGGAGTCTCGCGTCCACGCGAGACGATTTTTTGCGAGACGAGACGAACATTTTCAACATTACGATATAGGGATTTTGCGAGACGAGACAAAGCTTTCCGGCTGTTTTACGAGACGCCGATTTTTCGTCTCGCGTCCATCCCTACTTAAAATATCCCGCCCCCCCCCCTCCCTGCAACAAAGAAGTATACAGACTGATTTGGATATTTCTCATGTTTAAAAAGATAAAAGTATGCAATTAAACAAGAAAATCAAAATTGACCTCAAGCTTAATACTCTAGAGGAGTTTATAAAGTAAATGAACGAATTAAAAAATGGATGAGGAAAAAAAAATATTTTGAAAGGATTTTAAAATCGTGGAGGAATTAAAAATAAATGCGTTTTTATGAAAGATTTACGGAAAATATATAATTTTATTGATTGTAATGTCAGATATTATTTTAAAATATCTTTAAAATTTTACTTTTCAAACTCTAATATTCTTCGTTTAGTTACTGTAATGTGAACTAAAAATGCATTTGAAATTTTAAAAATATATTTACCATCCTATGGTTTTAAAATTCGACAAAAAAATGAACACTTAATTTAAAAAAATCGACGCACATACGTAAAGAGGAGGCTAAATTTTTAGCCCATCGTACCTGTGTCTGTATTGTTCTCATGAGCTCATTGTATTGTTCTGCAATGAGCTGTTCTGTATGCTTCTTTTTTATTCCCAAACCAGTAGCTAAAAAATATTTTTTGCGGGGACCAACATATGTTTCTTCAAAAATGCATCGTGAAAGGCTTTCTTGGCAAAATCAGAACTGAAATTATTTCCACATTGAGGTTTAACAGAAATATGCAGCCTATAAATTTCTAGTATGATGAGACATTAAGACTATTTTTATCTCATTGTTTTTTTTTCTTTGTATTAGGTTGGTGCATAATAATCAGGCGTTTTCGCCTTTCCCTATTTATTGAAACAATCCTAGCTTTCGATACAGGGAAGGGTTTCCCGGTTTCAAATCTGGCGACACTGGCTTGGAAGATAGCCCAGGAGGTCGACCATCGGATTTTTGTCGACCAGTACCTTTTGGCAGCCGTGGAAGGGGACGAAAGCTGGGATTGTCTCTCCGAAAGGGGAAAGCGTCTCATAATTATGCACAAACGTAATATTTAAAAAATTTTTAAATCATAATTTTCTCTTATTCTCTTCTCATTTTTCTTTTCGTTCTATTTAAAACATAGAATAGTGTTATATGTGTGTATATATATATATATATATACTAATAGTCCTGAAGCTATTACCAGTTTTGGGGTAAACATAATAATTAGACTAAACCGAGAGTTTCTGTTTTTGTTTTTCCCATTATTAAGGGTGCTTACAGTTTGTCAGTTTCAAGCGGGGAAAATTATGAATAGGATGAAATATTTATGAATAAATTTTTTGAGGAATGTTACAATTATCTGTTCATTTTTCCCTGGTGTCAATGTTTCTGATCCAGTTTTCCCTGTCAAATACACAAAATTTTCATGATTGAAACAAACCATATACCAGTGGTCGATAAAAAGAGTTTCGACGTAAGTCTAACACTGAAAATTAGGGCTAATTGGGAACGGAATAATTTTCTTATATGCGTAGCCGAACAATTTAGACTTGTCCCTATTGCCTTTTGTAGATCCTTGATAGTTCTATCTATATACCATAGCACTGTTGCTCTGGAACGTCTTTTGGTTTGCTTGTTTGTTTGTTAAAAGGGGGGGGGGAGAAGAAAAAACAACTTTTTACTTTTTCAGTTTTGGGAATGATCAGTTCAAATGATGTGACTCTTGAATGAGTAACTGAATTTGGATACACTTTTCATTAACAGGAACTGCATGTAATAAGACTTAAAATGCATTTACACTTTATTTTTCATCCTAACTAATCCTAAGAATTTGGATGTTATATTACCCAGTAGTTACCCATTCATTCATTTTTACAGACTGGGCTAGTTGAGGACGCATGTTTTTGGGTAATGTGATATGTTTTGTTTCATTATGAAAATGGATATCCAAAAGGTCTGGCAAACTTAACATTATTTGTGGCCTTCCACTAGGCCTTAAAATTTAAAAAAATGTTACGCCTAGCTACCTTTAAGAATAGCTAAAACATCTGTAGGCTGAATAAGCCTTATCTGTTCTTCAGTGGATGCGAAGTTTTTGTTTCGTAAGGAGTAGGTTTGTGTGTCATTTCTTGATTGATTGTATTACTATTTTGTGCCAGATTTCCTTTTAGTCGCAACGAAATATCCATTCTGTATAAGCCTAATTTCAGTGAAACTTTGTATCCGTACTGCATTATTTTAGTCTTGAAATTAACTTTTTTTATGAACTTTTCTTATGTCAAATGACATAATGAAGTGCTATTTTCTTTTAAGAGGGCTTTAATTGGATTTTCTTTTAATTTTGTTTAATTGCAACAAATTTGTATGTTTAGCAATACTGCCATTTGTTTTTTGTCTCCCAAATTATTTGTTTTAGGAAGCTCGAATAGGAGCAAAATATTTCTGAAAAAGTCTTTATCCAATTACCCCATTACATTATCGGGTCAAACCGAGAAGTCTGAAGGAAAAGCTGTTCTCAGTTACCTCCAAAGCATTCCCACTTATCCCAAATGCGAGGTTATTGAGAATTTTCAAGAAGGTTTGAAATATTTTTTTTCTTTGAGCCTGTAATATCAAAGGGGTATAAAATAAAGAGTTTTGCAATGTCAATTAACTAAGCTACAACATGGTAGTTTTGTTTTTCAGATAGTTTTATCTCTTTGGTAGAAAATGTCCACAGAAAGTGAAAATGAGTTACCCCAATCTCAGTTACCCCAATTGACCCAAACCAATATCAAATTGTGTCTGATGCATTATGCTTAAAAGTTTGCTAATATTTATTCATGGTTAATTATGATAACTGAAACTCATTGGTATAAAAATTAAATTATATGAGGTAAAGGTTTTTTTAATATAGTAATCTACATACATAATTCTTTTTCATTTTAATATTCGTTTGTATGACATAAATTAGGTATAAAAGGAGTGAAAACATTTTTAATTAAACTCATTTTACATATAACGTTTATATTCAAGACATAATTTACAATTGGAGAAGCAAAAAATCAGATTTCTTTGTTCACTTTATCAACCAACGCATTCCGGAAAATTAAAAAAAAAAAATGTTCAAAATATCCCACAAATTTCATAAATTTTCACAAATAATATTTTGTTAACCGTAGATTTCTTGATTCTCAAAAAATACAAATGAATATTAAATTTAATATAAAGTGTTTATTTCCGAAGAATTACTAGATTTTTTTTTAATACTTACTACAATCTGAGCACTAGCAACCTTTTGAATACAGCCCCCAAGCAGTTTTAATTTTATATTGGTTAATCAAAGGGATTAATTACTATAAAAAAGTGAGCGCATAGAATGCGCCCTGTACGGGGATGGGGGGAAATGAAAGGATTTTTTGAGGAGAGTGCTCCAAAATTAGGGATGGACGCGAGACGACTTTTTTGCGAGACGAGACAGAGATTTACAGCTTTTTTGCGAGACGAGACACACATTTTTAACATTACGATATAGGGATTTTTGCGAGACGAGACAAGCTTTTAGGCTATTTTGCGAGACGCGAGACGCTTATTTTTCGTCTCGCGTCCATCCCTATCCAAAATTGAATTGAGCATCGGGCCACTGTCTTGTAACATTAATGCTAATTGCGGATGCATTGGAGATATTTCTGTAAAAGCCTGAATTTTTTTTTACAATTATTGAAGGGGGGAGGGAACACAGCCGTAGCTCCCATGTGAGCTTTCACATGGGAGGAATCCAGCTGTAGGAGGGGGATCCACTCTTACTAGTATACAATTTGATTGAGAGCAAAATTTTCTATAAATATTTTGTGAAAAATTTCAATTATGTTACAAATTTTTTATAATCTTCTTTATGGTAAATTTTCTTTATTATCCATTGAATTATATAACTTATTACTAAATTAATATAATTTTTTTAATTTACTATTAATTCTTCAAAATTTATATGAAATTAAAAAATATTTTTACATTACGCTATTTTAAGGAACTTATACAAAAAAAGATATTCGGCAAAAATTAAGCGTTTTTGTTTAGAATTAGGGAGGTTTCCAGACCCCCCCTCCTCTAACCCCCCTAACACTTTATGCATTCTATCCAGCTATTCCTTTTGTTTGTGGTATTGAATTCTTCTCCACAACCAATATCATTAAATTCTATTCTCTCGAAATCTGCAGAATTTGATAATTTTCAAATGTATTTCTTCTTCGTTGCTGGAAGTGTAGTGTTCTTGTTTTCTCTCGCATTTATTTTTAAAAAAATCCTTAGGCCTTATTAAATTGCTCTTGAAATATTCATATTAGTTGAATTTTAAATAATTATATCAATTAATATAATTATAAATATAAAAGCTATGTAGCTATTTGAAATGTAATTAGATTTAATTAAAATGTTCACTCTATATAATTTTGAGATAGTGATCTAAGGTGGTCATCTCTCCTTGATTGGATGTGGCCATCTTTCCTGAATGCGGAGCGATGACCACTTAATTTAAAGCTTCACTGTACACTTTTGTATTTTAAGCTTGAAAGCAAAGATTGGATTATATACGTGCCTTCGGTATAGTAAAAGAAAAGTAACGTACATATTGCAAAACATTCAGATACCAAACTCAACAAAAATATTCAACCACTAAATTAATTAAATATTAAAATTTCACCTTGTTTTATAATCTAAAAAACACAGCCTGCACGTCATAATGAATGAGCTCGTTGAACTATTTCCCACGAACAAAGTTTATGCTGCATCTATTATCAAGTTTTGGAAATATTTAGGCGGGTCATCTATCCGAAAGTTACCCGATATTCTTTAAAAAATTGAAGATTCTTTTTTCTTTTCTATTTTTGGGATTGACTTTTTCTCTCTTCATTAGTCAATTTTTAAGTAAAAAGAATGCTTTGGTATCTTTGAAACTGGAAAGTTCAGAATTCACTCTTTAAAAATGTTTCAGCAATCACTCTTATCAAAGTATTTGCTTAAATGATTTTTAAGGATTGAATGATTATACTTGTCGGATGCTTACCTACTAATTTGGTTACGTATTCAATCTTTTAAAGTAATTTTTATGGTGCATGTTATTTTTTAAAGCTTCTGTTGCACGCACACTAAATTGTTATTATTATATGTCAGTTTCATATTAAAATTTATATTTAAACATTAGCAGTACATTAATTTTTTTCATGTTGTTTTATTAGAAATATACTACTTGGAGAATAACTACTTAAATTTTGAAGATCTGCTTAAGATAACACTGAAGCAAGCAAACATATTTAGCCAGTTAATGATTTGTTTTGGTGTAAATTTAAGTGTTCCACGTTAAATTTCAATAAATTTTAATTCATTTATAAATATGATTTTCAGTTGAAAAATAAAATATTTCTTACTTATCCTCGTACCAAATAAATTGAATGGTGCATTAAAACGCTTATTTAATTCTTACGAGTTAATTAATGTTATGTGATTCCAGTTCTAAATGTATAACAGTAACAGCATTCAAATGCGTTTTCAATAAGTACATTCTAACTGCAGTCAATCGTCAAATTGTGAGTGTCATTAAGCATGTCTATGTATTAAATGTAATAATTTTTCTTTCAGTTGGCTGCAAAGCTACCGGCCTAAATTTGGACACAGACTTCTAGCAGCCCTGATTGGATTTTGCACATTAATTGCCCTTAGCTACGTATCAACGAATGTCGGGCGGCATAACAAATTTCCTCGTCCTGTCAGTAAGTACATTCCGCCTTCGAACAAAAATATTCTTATGCCCTTTTGTTTCTTTTTCCCAGAATACATAGTGAAGGGAAATGTATGCCAAAATGTTATGTAAGAAAACCTCCTTTTTTATGTCTAAGATAATTTTCGATCTATTGTAATTTTTTATAGCTTATTACACTCCTAGAGAAGGAATGTTCCAAAGAAAGTTGAACCCAAGATAACACCGTTGCACTGGGCAAAAAATAACGGATTTGGCTGTTTATCGCCCTCTGTATCGAGCATTTAAAAAGCAAAACGAGAGACAAGGAAATAGTTTTTGCAGCACTAGTTCCATAAGTCACGTGACTTCACTTTAGGGTTCCAATCGTTTTCTCCACCTAGTCCCAAAGAATATAAATAACCACTGCTAGTCGTCCTCTATGATTCCACGGATTCCACTAAGCCGCCACGTCACACAACCAGCTGCGCCACGCGCCACTCAGTTGGCAACATGTGCAGGGCAACTGGTGGCGCAGCCAATGACTCCATGCCTGCTCAGTCCTACGGTAGTTCGGTAGAATTTTCGACAGCCGAAGAGACTGTTTCCCTCTCACTGTTGCATCTTGTTTTATTTACGTGAATTGGATACTTCAGTATGTCTAAGAAACTTCAGTGTTTGTGTTTTAAGGCAAACCTGCACGCGGGGTATCTGCCTAGGATGAGGGGTGCCTTGGTAGGAGGACTTTCTAAGGGGTTCTAACGCGTATTCACGTTACATCTGGAGAAAACCTACCAAAACTCCAGACCGTTAGTTTGACAGCCGCGCGATGGGACCCGAACCCGGGACCTTCACACCTCGGCCGTCTACCATTTTCAGTGGCATAACCGCTGTGCCATGGTGAGGCCTAGAGAGCTTCAGATTGCAGGAGTAGAAAAGCCCTGAAAAGGTGCCAAAAGTAATGTTTGCAATACCGAACCAAAAATACAATACCGGTATTTGGTATTTTTTAAAGTTACACCGGGTATTAATAAAAGCAATAAAATAACTTCATGATATAAGAAACAAAAAATATACTATAAAAAAAGAAGCCGTTTCAGTAATCTATCTTGTGTAGTCCAGTATATAACATTTATTAAATAGAAAATAAACCACTATTTTTTATTGCTGTATATTTTGAAAATAATATAGTGAAAAACATAATTTTTTGGCATTGAGAAGGTAAAATGTTCTTTAAGATGTTAAAGAGCCTATACTTCTTGTGTTTTGACACAATTACAAATGAAAACTTTTCCATAAAATCATTTTATACAGATTATATAAAATTCACGAAATTTATTTTTGGACAAGACGGACAAAATGATAATAATCGAGCGTTTTAGCGAAGAATTCTACGATTTTACTACTTATCTGTTACATGTATATATATGAGTGCTGAAAATTTACAAAGAGTCTGATCAGTGAAATATTCTGCTTAATGTAATTTTCAGAGCAACGAACAGTAATAATTGGTTTCTGTATTAAATGTTCCGCTTAAAGAAATACGCACACCTCTTTCAAAAAGCTTTTCTTTGTACAATATTGAAATGAATAGCTTTCAAAATAATGAATCATCTTAATAAAAGATGTACCGTCACAGGGTTATAAGGTTTACGTGAAATGAATGAGATACTAAATCATTTGTTCCGACTCTCGGTCTAAAGCATTATAATTTTCTTTGTACAGAAAAAAGACCCAGTTACAAATGAGAGCTGGTTACTTACCGGAACTTTATATCTGAAGAAGAGGCACCAGAAAAAAATAACATTCACTTCACATATGTATAAATAGACTAACTATAAAATTTGATTTGTAATTCTAATAGAGTGTTTACATTCAGTTGACTGTTCCAGTCGCAATATGAAATTCAGTGAATTTTTAAAAAGAAATCTAAGAATCTTGAAACTATCGATATATTACTTCCTTAATTAGCAACATAAACTTTCAAGTCATAGTTTATTCATATAGCTATAATGGTTGAATCTCATAACCGGATTCCCTCCCCCCGATTGTGTTCGCTATTGGGTAAGATTCCGACCCTAATGGACCCCCTCATGTACACCACTAATTTATTCGAACTTGTATTGCACATTTTTGGGACCCTATACAGCGTATTTTCTGACTTACAAAGCCGTCTTGTCACAACTGTATGTTTGAATTATCCTTTAATACTCTGTAAATTTAACTTTTATAATGAGTTTTTCACTTAACCCCCTGACTGCTCAATATGTGGACCAAAATCGCTTCAAAAATTGTGCAATTTTTTTTTCATATTTCAAATCTATATACATTGGAGAATTCTATGTATATAGATTTAAAAATGATACAGATGTGAAATTTATATACATTGGAAAAAATGCACATTTTTTTCTTTCTAGAAAAGATTTTTAGTATAGATTTTTATCACGAGAAACTAAGCTTCAGAAAAACAAATTTCAGATGTTATTACATAATTTTTTTTAATTTTAATTGAATTACAGTTCATTTCCGTTTATTAAATAATATAAGAAAATGCACCACCGCCTAACGCTTTGCAGGTTGATTGAATCAGGGTCCGATTCATCGCCGTCTGAGGAGCCGTCCAAAAAATTTAAATCACTATCACTATCAAAACTAAAATCTCTTTCAGGATCTCATAAATAATCCGTAATAGACACTCTGTCCATTGCTGAACGATTTCTACCAGCCATTTCTGATGAGACAAGGCGGCAAACAAGTTAAGTTAGAGCATTACATACAGAGTATTACCTTCAAATGCTGCAGTTTAGTGGACGACTCACGACATGGGTTGGTCAAAACCTAAATGAAACGTCTAAAACTGTATCTAATTTATTTCACGAGTTAAACGATGAAAACGCGAGATGCTCTCCTTAATACTGGAAGCAAAACACCTGCCCGCGAAAATCGCGGGATGAGCCAATTTTGCTACATTTGAGTTACCCGTGGAAATCGTGGGATGATCAGCCAGAGGTTTAATGACACTTCTCAAATAAAGTTAAACTTTAAAAACAGAATGACAAACCTTAAAATATTTTCAAGAGTACGTACACGGTGCCGTAAAAATAGGGTGGCATGGCGGGGCATTTTCCCATCCTCTTGGATTTTTTTTTTCTTTTTCTTTATCTTTCCTCTTTTCTTTTTTTTTTTTTGTTGTTGTTGTTGTTGTCTTTTATAACTTTTTAGATTTGCGCATCTAATATTCTAAACGGATCACCTAGCACTGTTTAAGCAGAAAAAAAAAAGTTGCTTACTGCTTACTAAACAGCTAACACCTCACCCACAGATCCGTTGTATTACGATATATACAGCTGATTTTCAAAAGTTAAATTTATATGCCAGACCAGAATTTTAGAGTCAAAGTTCTTTAACTAATGGCCTTCTGTTCCCTTTATTTGTATTCTAGAAAAACATGATCTGATCCCCAAAAGCCACTCTGAAGCAAACTTCCCTTTTTTTTTTAGGGGGGGGGGCTCTTATTTCTTAAAATTATCAAATCAATTAGGTAATTTCAAGCAAAAGGCCTGTTTTTTTTCTTTTTGTTCTAATTATTACTTACAAACATTTTATGCACTTACAAAGAATGTGCAGATGCATAACCAGTGGTGTACACTGATTTCCTGTAAAAGAAGGGGTTATGGAAGTAATCTTTAGGTTAAATAAAAGTCGTAATCTATATGTTTAAAATTGAAAATGTACGAACTTTATGTTAAAAATGCATGGAACAAGGGGGGGTGTGTGAATCTCCCCCCCCCACACACACACATACACCATTTGTGTACGCCACTGCGCACAGTAAATACATGGAGCTGAAGTTTTCTTCCAAACTTTTCTAGAGTAAGTGAATGTTCGGAAATTTCCTTTTCCTTTTAATGAGGATCTAAATTAGGAACGGCATGGCATACAAAGCTCCAAATACCAACTGGCATGAGCTTATACGATATGCGAGAGAAAGCATGAGCTGCTTTCTCTCTCATATCGTAAAACACTTAAATTGACACTATGTCCCCTTAATTTTCCCCCTCTAAAAACCTATGGTCTGATGAGCCCCTCTTGCAAAATATTTTAATATTTTTTGGTCGTCCTTTTCTTTTACTTGTATAATAATCAGCATTTTGTAGGTTCTTTTACATTCATTATACAAATGATTCAATAATTATTGGTATAAACACTCATCTTTCATGGTTTTGTACAACTTTAAAACAAGAAATTGTGTCAGAGACTCGTGATAATTCAGAATATATCTTCAGAAATTCTACTGTGCGCTCTCATTTAAAAAAAAAAGAAAAGAAAAGAAAAGAAACTAAGCAACTTTCTCAGAAATTTTGTTATGCACGGAAATTTCAATCCAAACTTAATGGATTTAACATTATGTCTTCAAATTAGGAAAAGCATGCAAAATATTCTATGTTTAAGATTTTTTTTTTTTCTTTCTGAATGTCTCATAACTCTTACAGGCTGACTGTTTGTAAGAGTGCGAAAGAATGGTCAGCAGAGTTACTGAAGTGATTTTTACCTTATTTTTTAATTTTTGGTGTCACTGCATTTTTTAAAAGCTGTTCTAAATCATTCATCATTTTAAAAACAGCCTTAACTTTCATGCTTTCCATATACAGTGAACCTTCTCTGTAAGAGCCACTTGCCGTGCCATTAAAAATGGGTTCTTGTGAGGGGTGGCCCTTGAATGGGGGTGACAAACAAAACCGAAAATAACTAAATTAAGGAAATCAAAACCTAGATATAGGTAGACAAATCTGTTTATTAACATTTTAAAACTCTATACATGATAGAAAAAAATTTCTGTTGAAGTATTTTTACTTTTTATAATTTTTTCACCAACAATTTTGGTTTCAAATGATTTTATTTTATGCAACAAATTACTACTTAAATTTGCATCTTTATCATTTTGTTCAGGAATTCAATGCATCTGTTTAGGATTTAAGGCTCATAAAAAAAAGTAATAATAATAATCCTTTATGAGGGATAGTCAGAGAACATGCGGTCTTTTAATAGCAGTAAAATGAACATTGTGTTTATGGAAAAATTTTTGTTCCGAAAAATATTGTTCCTTAATACAGGTGGCCCTTGAATAGGAGTGGCCTTTAAGAGAAGTTTACAAATATACACTGTATACACACACACACACACACACACACACACATATATATATATTACATGTATTCACAGATGCTATAACATGTTCATAATGTATACTTTAGCACACATAAATATGTATTTTTCAGGGAGTAGAATTATGTTATTTAATCATTGTAATTTTTTTAAATCACTAAATAATTCATATTTCAATTTCATTTTAAAATATAATTTGTGCAATTTAATTAAATTAAAACTAACATTATATATGTATACAGTAACCCTTTATTTTACTTATTTACAATACTGCGTTACTGCTTAAAATCTCGCAAAATGATATTTTTTACCTATTTATTTGTACAGCTTTTTTTCTTTTTAAATGAAATAATAAATTACTCTTTTTACACGATGTACATAAATTGAAAAATTGATGAATAATATTTATACTTTAAAAACTAAGGCAAGATTTCTGAGCCATTTACTTTTTAGTAATTTTTTCCACTTGACTCTGAAGAGTCCGAAGTATTACATAGAAATAGTTTTGAAAATAATTACGAAAAGCAATTCTAATACACATGAGTATTCTTTTTTAAAACCTTTTTTTTTTGTGTGTGTGTGTGTGTGTGTCCACACTCAAATGTAGTTTATAACACATTACTTCTGTTTTTTTTTTTATGTTGTTGTTGTTTTTCAAATGCCGGGCCTCAACAATGCCACGGAGGCATTGGCCACTACTAAGGCCGGAGTTGTTGGTGGGGTCACCTAGTAGGTGGAGCAACGTTGCCCCCTATGAAGGGACGGACACAATGACATCCACGCCCAGTCGGTAGGGATGGACGCGAGACGACTTTTTGCGAGACGAGACAGAGATTTACAGCGTATTTTGCGAGACGAGACAAACATTTTTAACATTATGATATAGGGATTTTTGCGAGACGAGACAAGCTTTTCGGCTATTTTGCGAGACGCGAGACGCCAATTTTTCGTCTCGCGTCCATCCCTACCAGTCGGCGATCGAACCTCGACCACAGGGAGTTGAACTCGAATCCATAGTACGGTGCTTTATCCACCATGCAAGCTGGTCGGCATTAGTACTTCTATTGTAAATTTGTGAATATAATCAGTAATCTTAAAGGTATTTTTATGGAAATTTAGGACGAATAGATAAGCTTTTGGTGTTGCTGCTGTAATTTTTAGTAGTTTAACTTACATTAAAAGAATAATTTCCAGACTAATAGAATACTAGTGTTTTCTGGGGTTTTTTTCTTCAGTAGATTTTAGTAAATGTACTTAACCATTATAATTCTTATTTCTCCCAATGCAATACCCAGGTAAAGTAGTGCCCATGGCAGGCAACAAAATTGCACTTTTTTTCTTAGTAAGAACGACACCAATCACTTCGTTAGTAAATGGCCATTCCTTGTTCCATGGTTTGTGTTGTGGTCGCTGATTAAGCAAATGAAAAAGCTATCACAAAGATAGGTCACAATAAGTAGCGTCTTATTGACTTTAACCTGTTCTCTCCCATCGTTACAAAGAGGCGATGGTAGCGATTCTTTCTTCTGTTCTCATCGTTGCTTCCAGTCCTGGTTGTCTCAATGCTCTTGTTTCGAGCAAGCGTTTGCGTTGGACTCCATCATAGGCATTCAAGTACCCATACGGGAAGCAACAATGGGTACAGAAGGGAGAATAGTTGTCGTCACGTCCTTTTAACGATGAGATCGTGCTAGTTAAACGCTTCTTTTATTGCGTCAATCTAGTAATAGAAATCTGCACCCCTTTTCAGGTGACACACCCCTTTCAGGCTATATCTTAGAGGCACGCCACTGACTTTTATTTAGTGTTGTATGCTGCCTGTTGTAAATTGTGTACCTAAAGTGAATTTTTCAGAAATAGAAAATTTATATACTTAATACAGAGGTCTGATTTTTTGTCTTGTATAAATACTTACATTATATCATACCTACTGTTACTAAAAGTGTTTAATTCTGTCTTTGCGTACATCCAAATGTATGTACGTGCTAATTTATTTTCGTTTTTACCAAAAATAAGATTAAAAGGGGCCCCAGATTCATTGGCCTTGTAAACTCAAGTTACGACACTAGAACTGTTAAATTGAAATGAAATGCAAACTTAAAACTCCCTTAATGGGCAAAAGTTTTTGTTAATAAATGTGAAATGTTTTTTTTAATTTTTCAGCTTGCCCGTCTGCTTTGAAATCCTGGATTGACAGTACTAAAGTTCCTAAGCTTCATGTGCTGCTTTTGTCTTATCCAAGAAGTGGCTCTTCCTTCCTTGGTGATATGTTGCAGAGTTCCAGCGGAGCATTCTATCACTTCGAACCTCTGCACTATTTTGGAAATGTCGTAGCTCCCAACCAACTGGATTCGGCTCGGAAACTGCTTCATGATCTGTTCGTCTGTGATTATCGTGAGTGGGGCTCGTTCCCCGAATGGGCGTGGTTCAACAGTGATTTCCTCACATTCAGGAGAAATAAGAGATACTGGCAAACGTGTACTCATCGAGACAGTACTCGTGTATTGTGCTACAACATATGTTTCCTAGCGGCAGCCTGTCGTAATTCGCCCGTTCAGATTATCAAGACTATAAGAATGGCTGCATCTGAGGCTGGAAAATTACTTCAAGAGTCCACAGATCTCAACCTTAAAGTGATTCATCTAGTAAGGGATCCTAGAGGGACAATGAATTCCCGTCAACAGAAAGATATAGCAGTATGGTGTGGAAAATACAAAGCCTGCTCTTCTCCTCAAACATTCTGCAGTTTGGTCAATGAAGATTTAAAACATGCGTGTGAGCTCCAAAAGCGTTATCCGAATAGGTATATGTTAATAAGATACGAAGATTTAGCATTAGATCCTCCGCAAACTGCAGAAAAACTGTTTAAATTTTTAGAAATCGGACCAGTCCCTAGCGAAGTAACGCAATTTTTAGAAACTCATACGCAAGGAGGTTCGCATGTCAGCACCAACTCATTCCTTCAACCTCCTTATAGAACAGTGCGGAATTCAACTCGGGCGGCTCTTGAGTGGTGCCACAAAATGAAACTAAAAGACATTCAGAAAGTTCAACGAAGTTGTCGATCTGTGTTGGACAGTTTGGGATATAAACTAGTCAACCATACTTCGGACTTAAATGCCGAAGATATCATGAACGAGCATTCCCGCTTTTGTTTACAATAATTGAAAGGATCCTTTTCGGATGAGTGCTGAAATAGCTCCACGGAGGCACATGTTTTCATATGCTCATGTGTGTCATTTCACTGTGTGATCAGACTAATATGATTTATTGTCTTCCCTTTGAGCCCTTCCAAGCAGCCTTGTGTGCGCTTATAAAACATGCTGGGACCAGTTTTGAAAACGATTTGAGAGGAGAATATTTATTCAGAGCCATTCCGACCAGATAAGGTTTCGGGTAGAACCTGTTGAAATCCAAGAACACCCTTTTGCATTCAATAACTTGACGAGTCTCATACCTCTTTTAAGTTTTAATGTAGATCTAGTGAGCTTTCGAAACCCAATCTCAGATCTAGAAGGAAAATTACTTAGCTAGCAGTGTGTATGTATGTATGTATGAGAGGGAAATAGTTACCTATCTAGGTTCGTATGTATTCGTAGATTTTTCTTACGATTCAATGTTTTCTGGTGTTGTTTCACAAACTTAACGTGTGATTTCTGCATGTCCACCCTTCACATTTTCATCCGGTAATGTTTAAAAAATTATTTATTAAATGAACTTCTCGATACTAATGTGCTCGTCGGACATTGGAAGTGGATATTTGAAGTGGCCACTTGTTTTAGTAATGTTATTTATAATAATTGTATCTTGTAAATTTATTTGTATGATAAATGTAGATATGGATGGTTTTATGTTCTTGTTCTAGTAAAATTTTAAAAGGATGCTGTATTAAACTTATGTTGCCTGTTACTCTTTCAAATTTAAATGACAAAAATTTGTACATGGACACAATCCTTCAAGACTATATTGAAGTAGCACAATTGTCTGTGATTGTGCACTCAACGTATCTCAACGAAACAAGGTGACGGAAAATGAACTTTTAGTAATTGATTTTCTGCTACTAAGGGTAGTCATGAGATTTTTCAGTGCTTTAAGTGATAAATTTCCTTTTAAATGAAATGTTTAAGTATTAACATCTCAATGAAGTAATTTAGCCTGTTTCATGGAGATGCATTCGTTTTGAATCTGTAGTTCGGGATGATTTGTAAAAATATAATTTGCCATTGCTTTTTTTAAATGTTACAACCTCTCACTGAAGATCCCACCAAATTCACTCCTCAAATTATTCAGAATATTTTTATTTCTTTAAATTTAAAGATTAATAAGCGTATTTGCTTAGCGTGTAGTCGTTTAAAAAGTTTTACTACCAGTAACAAAAACATAATACAAGTTACTGCAATTGCAGCTGATACAAATCTGTTAAAAACAGGGATTTTTTGCTTTTTTAGATCATTTCTCCTTTTTGATAGTTTGAATCATCCGTTTTATTGTTCTTAAATAACGAGCGTTTTGAAATACACATTTTAAAAATAAATCATTTCAGTTTATAGTAAATCTCAAATCTCGTTCATAACATCCGAAATGCTCTAAATTCGAAGTGTCCTTTTAACCAAATAAATTGGTGTAATGAACAAGGAAAATAAATATCTAAAAAAGCGCATTTTATGTCCGTGCAGAATATTTACTAAGTAAATTACACACGATCAATCGTATTATGACAGTAATGTATATTCGTAAAATAAATGAAATAATCATTTTTTTGCATTACTTTAGCTATATGCATGAAAATATTCCAATATGCACTGATACTGTACATAGTTTCCAGTGAACTAAATAGTTTTTCCTAAAAGGATGCCTTACTTTTGTTATTCAATACTTTCTAAAAGCAGTACGCAATGAATTTTTTTAATAATTAAATCTTGAGTTACTTTTACAAAGATGTATTATATTATATATATATATATGTGGTTCTGCTTTCACTCTAATCGCAGTTCGCGGTTACTTCTAACTGACATTTTCTTTATGTAGTTCTAAAGTACACAGATAAGCATTAAGGATTTTCGTTCACTATAGCTTATTGAGCTGACTATATTAAGGTATTCTAATAGAAATTATTTAAGTTAAATTGATTGTATTGAATTTACGTTGTAATTTACGCACATGTTAGTAATGGCTATGCAACGCCTGAATAACATAGTTTGGATACAAGGTTGTGTTTTTTTTTTCCTCCAACTTGCAGGATCTACTGCAACAAGTTTTATTCTGAGTGGCTAATATAAAATTTTAAAAGAAAACTAGTTGGATGTTTTGTAAGTTTAATCTTTTTAAAGTACTTTTTTAATATGTTTGAAGATAAACAACGATATTATAGCTGTTCTGAAAGGAAGTAGAAATTGAAATTTAGAAGTGGTCTATTTGAGTAGGACCTTATCCATTTATGCTTATTCTGATAATTACTTCAAGCACTGAAACGTAAATCATATCAATAAATATGTATTGCTGGAAAGCATTTAAAATTTGGACATTAAATTTTATACAAACGATCTTATGCACAAACTCATCATTTATTGTTGGGAAAACTATATTATGAATTTAATATTAAATACAAGAAGTAAAGCAGTTACTATGTATTCTCTCTGTGCAATATCTAAATGGACATAGCCATCTGATTCTAGTATCGAAGATTTATTTCAGATATTTACGATATCTATAAGACTTGAAAGCACCCTATGTTTAAATAGTCAGACTAGTAGCTATTTGCTGATAAAAAGAATAAAATTAGAAATAATCATAATGAGCTATTTGAAAAAAGAGATACAGGAGATGAGAGGTCTCGAACCATTTTGATAGCTCATGTTAGTTATAGACAAAACGCTCCTATAAGCGCTTAATTAAAAAGCTATTTCCGCTTTACTAATTTTTTCTATCGTGAGTCTTCCCTTGAATATGACCCTGTTCCAAATAAAAAGAAAAAAATGCTATACACAGAAAAGAATGTTTTGTTGAATTGAACAAAATTTTGTTGATTCAACAAAATTGCGCTGTTACAACGGAATAATTTTGTTGGTTTTTAGCAAAATGTTTGCTAAATTAACAAAATGTCAGTTAAATTAATAAGTTTTTTTTTTGATTTAACAATTTTCTTTAAATAGATCAACCAAAATTTTGTTGAATTGAACAAAATTTTGTTGATTCAACAAAATTGCGCTATTACAACGGAATAATTTTGTTGGTTTTTAGCAAAATGTTTGCTAAATTAACAAAATGTCAGTTAAATTAATAAGTTTTTTTGATTTAGCAATTTTCTTTAAATAGATCAACCAAAATTTTGTTGAATCAACAAAACATTTTTTTAAAAATTCTGACATGTTAGTTTTCCATGTATATTCAGCATCTGGTTATTTATTACTAGTGTTTATCGAACTGTCCTCCCTATTTTTTATTGTATGATGATCTCATTTCACAAGCGAGATATAGAGTTGAAATAGCACTTCACATAGAAACATTTCTTACCCACCAAGATGTGAAGTACTGCGGATTAATTTGAGTTGAGCAATAAAATACACGAAAACGTTATTCTCTTTGCAAGTACTAAACTTATTGCAAAGGTTCTTTATTTGGCAAGAGAGGCCCAGACTAAAGAGTTGTTTTTAAACATGTGTTAAAGCGTCGTTTATACCTTTCGCATTTATGGGTCGTTGAAATTGCACTGAAGTTGAATCTAAAACATACACTTTCTTCATCTGAATGGCTAGACAAGCTCAAACTGCAGCATGGAATTTCAAGTCAAGTGATTAACGAAGAATCATAGGAAGTGTCATCTGAAAAGTGGCTCAAAAATATACTAAGCTAAATGAATGCATACTACCTGCAGGATATTTACAATATTTATGAAAGTGTCCTCTTTTGCTATCTAATGCCCGTAAAAACTCTCTCATTTAAAAGTGACAATTTCCAGGGTGAAAACATGTGGCAATCGCCTTACCCTTTTACTGTGCGTCAATGTTGACATCATAGGAAAGTCACAGAAGTCAAATAATATTTAAAATCTCAAAAAATATCCAGCTTGTTATGAAGCAAATAAAAGAGCATGGATAATTGCTGGCTATGTCCCTGAATGGTTCAAAAAATTGATACGCAGGGTTTCGTAAATATGGCCAAAACTTTAAGAAGCGATAATACACATCCAAGCAATTTCAAAAAGAATCAATCATCAGTCAAATCAAAGCATCTAAATCAGAGAATGCGTGGTCGGAATTGAAACTCGAAAGGCTAGAGAGCGCCCAAGTTGTTCTCCATGGATGAATGTACCTTATCCAAAATCAACATGTATGGACAAATGTAAATCCACTTGCTCATCAGCGATGCTTGTCTATCAGTGTTATGGCAGGAATATTCGGCGACCACCTTTGCGTACTTCCTCTTCAGCTAAAACGCTCTGACGAGTAAAACTACATCACGTTTTTTTGCAAACAGATGTTGAACTATATCCCGATGGGTAATATCATTCAGGCAGAATGGAACATCAGCCCATTTAGAGTGAGAGGTGCGAAACTTTAAGAAGGAAACTTTTCCGAATTTAGATTGGTCAATGGGGGAGCAAAGATTACTTCAACATAGGGTTACCATGTTCAAAAGAACAAAAAAGCAAGGGAAAACGACCCCCTTGCCCTATGTTCACAGCCGTTGTATTACGTGCATGGCCGCTGCTGGCCACTGTTTATTAAAATCGCATGTCATGAAACTTGTTTTTGTAATTTGAGTGTTTTTGCCTCGTATAACATCACCTTTGACACCCCCCCCCTAGCGCCTTTTCGTTTTAATTTCGAACACGTATTCCTTAATGAAAGTTTGGATGTGTACTACAGCTCTTCAAATTTTGCCCATCTTTTCATGAAACGCCCTGTAGATATGAAAAAAAAAGAAGTGTAAAATTTTGCTCCTTATGGATCAGTGTCTGTCCATCCTCTGACTTCGTACAGAAATGTGGAAGAAGTTCTCTTTTCGTCGAATTGTAAGAGGAAACTGCAACCCTTCATAGACCTGCGAGTTACAAAAATTTAAAGTGCTGGCCAAGCATTTACTCAACATGTAACAGCGAGAAATATCCACGAAAAATAAATGTACTTCAGCGAAAAATATCATTTCCCTAGAATGCGATAAAGTCAAATCTGTAACAATACAGAACTGCTTCGTTAAGCAAGGTTTCCAGATTCAAATATAGATGAATGTCCTAACGATGAAAATGTCGACAAAATAGAAGATGAAAATCATCGTGTACGAAGACTATAATCTTGAATGCCTTCTTATTTTTATTATTATTAGACAGACATTAGTGAACTGAGATCTGTGCAAGAGAAAATTCGGATAGATTCCAAGTTATAAATGCCGAAGTCTCAATAACAATGAGTTTGATAACCATTTCAGTGGTCGTTTTAATAGAGCAACAATATGAATGATGACCAAGCAAATAAACTCGTATTCGCAGATCTTACATATACATCAATGAAATTGAGGAAGGCAAACATGCTTCGATGAATCGTAATCGATCATCGAACAAAAAATATTTACTCTCATGACTGCAGTATCTGACCGATGCTTCTGTGTAAAAAAAAAAACTATTTGGTATAATTTCTCTCTTTATAACTATGATCGTTTGTTGCTAAATCCTACAACATATAACTAACACCCTTGATGCACCTGTACAAGATCAATCCTAACCTTTTTGCTTCTCCCTCAAGTTTTCCAATTTCAAGCTGCTCTCTCGTTGAATCTTTCACAGACGCATTGTGATCGATCTCAACTATAAAGAAATAACTTCGGATTCAAGATTGCGTAACCTTGCGTAAGTTGGAATCAATTGAGGGTACACTCAATTGATTCAGGAATATCAAGGCTATTCTAATCCGAACATGTCAAAAGTTAAGGTTATACTTTAATGGAATATTTGCATGTAATAAACCTTTAAATAACATGAGTCAAGGAAAAGAGTATGTCTTATTTAAACTATGATCCTGTATGTTTTCTGATGTGTGAACATACTGAATAACGACGCGTCTGTCTATAGGAAGGAGAAGGATTGCATTGACACTGGTTTTTACAACAGAAATTCGAGTGTAACCCATTCTTATTCATTCCATCAGAATAACAATGGCTTCCACTCGAATACAGCCCGGCTGACTGGCTGTAGTAGATTTGACATGGGTCATTCACAGTTTTAGCCAGTATATATAGCATACCATAGCCACTGATGAGGACACGCTGAATAGGAACTGAAATGCCTTATATGTAAGAAAATGAAACACACTCCACTAAATGCTTAGAAGCTGCCCTGTTCTTCAATCCGCATTGTAGCACTGAATAAATGAGTATATATGGAGTTCCAAAAAAGCTTCTCTTTGTTAATAATCATTTTTCTCTGCTTGCTTTATAATATATTTAGTGGTTGCATGCACACGTACATTTAAATTAAATAGAATGGAAAGTATATTTCACTAGTCTAACAATGAAGTTAATGAGATAAGAAATATAAGTTTTAAATTCATACTGCATATAGAATAAAAAATATTTCAATATTTACATCGAAAATTAATTGACTTAGTCAGTTATACTGTTTCTAGATAAGGATACGGAATTTAACTATTTTCTATGCTCAGAGCCAGACTAATAAAGAAAATATTTTAACAATGCATTTAAAAAGTGCTGTCTGCTTAGCGGCCACTTTTTTTAAAAATAGCCTTGAAATGTACGTTTTATGGTGGTATTTAATAGTTAAATCAAAAATTACTCATAAATGCCCCAGCTTTTGAGCAAGGCATTATTCTCTACTTAAATATGTAAAAATCGAAAAGTCATCTCCAAATATTATAAAATAATTTTGACTTTGGTGGTTCCGATAATAATAAGGATAATAAACAAATTGAAAAATAGATGATTCGATTAAGAAAAATAATTGCATCTTTAGGAAATTCGAAACAAATTTCTCATAACCGCCAACCGCATGGTCTGGCTAGTAAAAATTAAATACACGATATTGGAACAAAAGAAAAGCATTTAATACTACGCTAACTTCAACATACTTTGAAAAACATTATGGGAGAAAATAACTCATTTACTTTTAAATAAATTAATTCATGGCAAAAGTTTTAGATTTCAGTTCTTTAATACTAAAATAGGGCATCAACTATACATAGTAAAATCTTTTGCTACACACATACATACATATATTTAATAATAAAAATTTTCTGACTAATGTAAGATTTTTATACAAATGATATAGTTCGATTTCATAAACAGCAAATAAAATAAACAATCAAAAGTTTGATTTGTCAATTGAAATATTCATTAATGTATACTCATAGAAATTTTTAAATGCCTTTTTGCTTACACAGTTTGAAATTTTAGAGGTTTTGTAAAAAACAATCTTTTAAATATTTTTTTTCACCTGTATTTCAGCCGTAAAAGTTATTTCCTAGTCATTAGTCATTTGTATTGTTGAGTTTTTAATGTAACTAAAAAATTTTAGATTTTACACTGATCAAACTTCGCATTTTGTTGAGTTATATTTGCATCAGTATTATTTCTCTCATTTTAACATATGATGTTCATAATTTTGAGATATTTTTATGAATGTTTAAATGATTGTATTTCTTTTCAATTGTGTTTGTAATATGTAATATTTGCTTAAGTATATTTCTATAAGTTTTCTTACTCAGTATTATCTTAAAAAGTGTTAAATGCCAAATAGAAATAACGGAAAAATGAGTGTTGTCCATATCAACATATCAGAATTAAAAATTCCACAAGAAATATTTATACAGTATTTACCAAGCTGTCTTTTACACGGGTAAAATTTTTTTGTCAAAACTCGTGTAAAAAAACAAACATTTTATATATTATTTATTAAAAAAGTAAAGAATTGTGGTATGTATTTCTGTGATAGAGCATATAGTTATAACCTGTTAGAGCTCTTTAGTTCATTTAGGATAACTTGAACAAAATATCTCAACATCTTGACAAGTCCCATCATGCTAAACACGTCCTCCTTTTTCTGTGCTTGTCACCATGTTCCGGCTTAGCTCCGTGAACGGATCTTTTTAGGGTATCAATCTCATACGATCTCATTGTTTGTAAATCGCCCCGTGCGTATCATCGCTGCTTCCAACTTGCTCATGGTGTTCGGTCCTGTACAAACTCTCCCAAATGTAGCCGCTGCGGTCAAGACCACTTCGCTGTGTAAAAGAACTAACTCCTTTGTTTGGCTGCGTGGAACACGATTGGCATTTCGTTCGACCGTCCTGTTGTCGAGAGTTAATTAGAGCAATGGCAACGGCTCCACTCTTTTAGCATCGGGGCCATTTGGGTATGCTCTTCTATATCGATGTTGTAGATGCACTTCATATAAGCCATAATCCAGGGCATTCTAAACAACTTCCTCAAACAATTCCAACCGCTACTCGTAAATTTCTTAAACCCTGATACAAAACCACCTATTTCTGGAGATTCTACTTAAATTTCCCCTTTCTACTGACGTCCCTTTTCCTCCGGAACATAGCACTACTAAAAGCAGAAGGCATCACGATAAACGTCCCGGAAAATCTCAATGTCAGCCCCCACTCCTTGAAACGCCCTCCGACCAAGGTACCCTAGTAGGCAGATATGCCCCTCTTGTAGGTTTGCCATAGCACAAGACAACAACAATGCCACCCAGAATGATGTCCTTATGGATGTCACGACAAACCCAAAAGCAAATTTTCTAACCTCATTAATTCGTAATGACTCGAACATGCCTTCTATTTTTGCGCTGCAGCATCCACGTAGTCTTCCCGGGAGCCCTGCAGAATGAATCCGTTTTCAGAGTCTCTCCACCACCAGTTTTCTTTTTTCCTCTTTTACCGCTATAGCCTCTCCCATCATCCAGTGAAATTCTAGGAGTATTAATCTAGCAGAACTAACTTGGCTCAGTCATCGCACCTTCTACTGAGCACATATCCTAGCTTTGCAAAAAATATTCTTGCAGCTTTCAGTGAATTTCTCCCTCCCGCACTCTGTCAACTATCGGTTTAACAGGACCCATCGGAAATGCAGCGGTCTTGCTATTTGTGTGGTACCCCCCGCTCTGGGGTGTCCCGCCCCCTAACAGTGTTCCCGCTCTGGGAACACCAAACTCTGACGTTTTGACTGTTGCCCGTCACGAAGAATAGATTGGATTTCTATAAAAATAGTTGCGGATGACATAGCTCCACGAGAATCCTTTACTTTTTAGCACGTCCTTTCCCGTCAAAAAAGGGTCACGATTATTTTTAACAGCACTGAGATCTGCTGAAAAATAGAAGAATGCTAGAACAGCTGGATAGATGGCCCAATGCTGAAAAAAGAGCAGCCGTTGCCATCGCTCGTACTTAACTACCAGCAACGACAGCTTTTGACGACAGCAGGCTGTGCCGCACAGCCAGCTGTCGTCAAAAAAAGGTCTCATTATCTGTGGCACGCGATGAACGTTTTGATCGTCCGCCATCTTGCTGGTAGTTAAGTCGACCAATGGCAACGGCTGTCCTTTTTTCAGCATTGGGAAAGGGTTAAATGTGTTTTTTAGGCACGTAAGACTAATTTCCAAGTATTACATAGTCTAATATTCTATTCTCTCTAAATTCCTCAGTGAGGGGCCCCTTTTCAATCTTCAGCCGAGGGCCCCCAAAGGAGCCAGTTCGGGCTGGGGAGACGGAAGTTGCCTGGTTCAAAGCTAGGACGCATCCGCCGACCTAACCGTTCGGAGTTTTCCGTGGCTTCCTCCAAAACTGAACTTAGATACGGGTTAGGACCGCTTAGAAAGACCCTCACGATGCGCACCTCACCCCTCGGCTAGAGCCCAAGTGTAGCTAACTGGCCGTAATCCCGCAACAATATCATACTCAAGGCTAGTTTTCGAAGTCTTTAAAAAAAATCTCATTTAACGTCAATTTATACATATATATGAGTGTGTGTGTGTGTACGCATACACGCCTTTTCATTATGCTCTTTTTCAAAAATTTTTCCATGCCGCCGCCGGGTTTCAGAGACGTTATGCGCGAATTTCTGCGCGGCGCAGACCTCTACTATTCGCACTCTCAGAATGTGCCTGCATTGGGGCAGAGCCACGGTATGTTAAACTCTTCATGTTCTTTCGCCATGATGGGATTCAAAACGCGTTTATTTTTCCTAGCTCAAAAACAGCCTTTTTCGTAGCCTGTCTCATTGGAATCACTTTAAGCAAATGACTGGTCTTAATCTCGCCGACCACGCTGATTCGCGGAAGTGCTGGCAGAACACATACCAAAAGAGCCATTTCTCCTTCAACACATCTCATTTGGTTCAATCCTTTCTGTCATGACAACGCCGGCTACTTCGTCCTGACTTTTCGCCTTTCTCGACATTCCGATCGTTCTGCCTCTCGAAAAATGATCCTACCTGTTTTAGAGGTCTCATCTCCGTCAGTCCATCGATCGTGCCCCTATTGAAGCAGTAGGTTTGGAGGGAATCCGTTCTAGGTCTTAAAGAGCCTCAGAGATCTCATTCACCTTCAAATTATCTTTGGGTGTGATCAATAGTTGGCTCCAGTATTTCGCTCCGACGCAAACTTCCCTGGACCCTAGGAGTGAAATCTCACTTATCCAGCCATCTCACGTCTGCTGTCCTGTCTTTTTTTTCCAAGGTCGAGTTTTTCCAAGTAGGGTTGGTAGTCTCAACTAGAGATGAGTTCGGGCTCATTTTTTGAAGCCCGAGCCCGAGGACTTTTAATCCGAGCCCGAGCAATATTATTAACCCATTTATGCCTAGCGTCCCTTTTTGGGAACGGCATTTTCGCTATTAGTCGAAAACGTTATTTATTTTTCCTACCCTTTATTCATGAGTATTGAGCCTCAACTCTACAAAATATTTTAACATGACCCAGTAGTATGTTGATATTTCAATTTTTATGCATAATGATTTTAAAAGAAATCATCCCTTGTTCAAGAAGTTGACATCAGAAATTTATCTATTATTTCTGTTATCAGTAAAAATCGAAGAAAGTCGCAAAAATATCCAGGCACAAATGGGTTAAAGTTGGAGCCCGAGCCCGAAATTTCAGCTAAAGACAAATAAAATTAACTATTTCATCATGTACTACATAATAGGATACAATAAATTTTGGAGCTTCACACACCTTCTAGTCCCCCGTGCCGCTATTTTTTTAAATAAGTACGTCTATTTATCCCATGAATCACTTTTTAAAATCTGTTTCAAGGAGTATGTTCAACAAAGGAGAAATTTTTCACGAGCCCGAGCCCGAACGTAATCGTGAATTACAGATCCCGAGCCCGAGTCGGGCCCTGGCAGCTTTCTTACTCGAGACACACAGATTATGGTATATCGTGGAAGGTTGCCTTTGACGAGTAGTTTTCTTCCGATGTCCTTGACTTTTATTTGATCCTCCCAAGGAAAACTAGTAGCGGCTGACTGTTAGCCCATTGTGTGGTTTTATTGGAAATTTGTTACAATAGTGTCAAACATCTCTGCTATAACTGCCGCTTCTGGTCGCGATTAGTCGTACCCCTAGTTATGGTGTCTAACAAATTTTTCATCGCAAACATTCCTGGACCTGTATAGGATGAATAGTTTAGCTTTCTTACATATGAAAATACGAATGGGGAGCCTGTGGTTTAGAGGCTAGGGCTTGTCCTCGTCTACGATAATCGCTTAAGCTTGCAGTCGGAGTTTCGATTACCACTCATCCCCTGGTTGTTTAAATTTATTTTCTCTGGGCTAGTAAAAAATGTCATTGTGCTGTCCACTTCATTCAGCGAAGATTTATAAGCGAATTCTTGAAACCAAGCAAGCAAATCCGAAAATAAATGCTCCAAATGCAACGACGGCAGGAAAATTCAAGTTGATGTCAGAAAACAAAATCGATATTGGTAATCAAAATCAATTGCACAATATTTGACAAATTCTATGACCTAGCATCCCCACTGAGTGACCTCTTCTTGATTTTCGTGACGTTTTTCCCAGTTCCTGACTATTCAATGACACTTGTGAATTACTTGACTTGATAACACCCTGTTTGTGGATTCCTAATTTGGGCAGTCGGCAGCTTGCAGACTACTGTCGTGATCAAAGCGCAAGGCTTACAGAGCTTACAGGCATACAGGCCCCAGAGCTTACAGGCATAAACTTCAAGATATGCCCCTAAAAGGGGACAATCCAACAACCTTTTACTATTAAAACATTAGTCTAATGTCACACATGAATTGCAATTAATGAACTGTAAATAAACTTACATTAAGCAGAAGATAATTATATAGTGTTAGAACCATGAATCTGCAGAGACTGAAGCCTCTTATGAGAAAAGCTACTAAGTAACAGTTTAGCTGTTTTTAGTACATTACTTATTACTACTTTTGTGGACAACACACATTTTCTTTCTTTCATTTCTGTGAGAAGTACCAGTCCTATTGAGATATGTTCTTTGTTATTTTTGAAAGGTTTATATTTGTTTTGTGATAACTTTGAATCTCCTGAATAAAAATGGTTTAAATATTCTGTAACTGATTCTTTTTTTTTTTTTTTTTCATTTAAATACATATAAGCACAACTTCGGATTTTTTCTTGATTATTTTGTTACTTTGTTAAAAGAAAAAGAAAATGTGTATTAAAAAACATTTGAGAATAAGACGGTTTTTAAAGAGTTAGTCCTCTATGTATCATCAAACAAATGATTTTTAACCCTTTCGTCACTACTGCAGCCCATTCATGGAACGTTCTCTGTGTACTCCTGCCGCCTTTTAGAAACTTCATAAATCACTAAAATATTCCTCGATATAACCGGGCTTTGCTGTTAAAATCGAGTTACACCACTGGCCAAAATTATTGCAAGTTTCAGAAATCTAACGTTTTTCAAGATTAAACCCCCTCTCCCCAGTCAAAAAGAAAAATCAATATAATTGATATTTTTTAATGTCAACATGTTAAATTAATTACTTCAGAGACAAGATAGCATTAGGTTAAAGAACAAAAAAATTTTTTTTAATTTATTGAAAAAAAAGCATAAAAAATATATGTTATTATTAAGGCGACCATATTTCTAAACAGTAATTTGGGGACAAATCAAGCATTGTCCTCGAATCTAAGCAAAACTTGAGGACACTGGAAAATATTTTTGAGGACTTATTTGAGGACACAACATATTACCATGTACTCCCTCCAAAAAAAGTACTCGAGTAAGAGAAATTTCCTATTTTAGATTTGCGAATAATAATTGAGTTTTTGAAAAACGTGAAACGTGACAGAAATATAGAAAGTCCTATTTATACATAATCTGGTAATTCATATTCTATGATAAATAATTTTTAATATACGAAACCAACGTAGGAAATTTTTACTCAAATGCATTTTCTTTTTTTTTTTTTTTTTTTTGAGGGTGTATACCAGTATACCCATACTTTAAATCTTGACTGACTTTGATACTTAAAAATGAACTCTAATAGCTCTTTATATCAATTGTGTATTCTTATTTCTAATAAATTAATGGAAGTATTTCATTCATTTATAAATATTTATTTAAACCAGAAGTATGAAAGGAACATCATGTTGAAATATTGCAATTTATTCAAAATTTAACTCTTGGAATAGTATTTGTATTTTTCAGAAGACATTGCTTTTTACATTGGATCATTTTGTGATAATTTTTCATGAAACTTTGTACACCCTCTAAAAAAGTATTCGAGTGCAAGAAAATTTCCGTACGTCAATTTCAAGCATGGTTCTTCATGAAAAGAGATTAATCATTAACAAAACTGAAATGGGAAATTTGGCTCATAGTCGGATACTTTATTGAATGTCTGTACACGCTACACACACAATGACAACAAACATTTTCAGAGATTGAATTTCATTGTTTCTCTGAGTAGATGGCGCTTTTAGTTGGTTTATTTTTCTTATTTCAACAGTTTTTTCTGAAAGAAATAAACTAAACAGAAACTTTCAGGGAAAAAAGTACAAATCTTTAAATTTGGGGACAAAATGAAAAAAAGATCTATATTTGGGGACCGTCCTCGAATTTTGAGGACGTATGGTCACCTTAGTTATTATAGAAATCAATCCATTTTGGCTCGACGGAATAAAATTAAATAAAGAATTAATTTCACATTCGGCAAAAAGAGGAAAATAAATGTAATTGAACTAAAAATCATTTATTATGTTGCTGAGCAGCCTTGACTTAGATCACAACAGCCACTCTTTTAGATATGGAATCCACCATGTTTTACAGCCCTTCTTTCAGTGTTTCATCGTGCAAACTTCAATTATTGGTTCTTAAAGCCCTCATTTTGTCTTTAGGTGGATTTTTAGATGTAGTCTTTCTAATTATACTACATAAAGTCTCAAAACTATTTAAATCTGGCAAAATTCCTGTCCACTATTTCTGGGCTTATTCTTGCAACGATGGTTAGATTTCTCAAACTTGCAATACTATTGGCCAGTCGTGTATATTCCCATAAACTTGACATTGCACCAACCAAGTATTTCCGATTTCCTCATTAAATACGGACTCTTCTTAAATAAGGACTCATTAGAAACGGCTTACTTATTTAAAAAGGGTGCTGAAAATTAGCTTGCCCGGGGCTCCAGCTACTTTTGAGCCGGTTCTGGTCAAAATACAATTCTCTTGCACTTCCATAGAGCGTATACACTGATCATACAAGTTGTTGAAAAAACCTCGCTGTGTATCTCCTTTTGTCTGTTGGTCACAGCACATTGGATGTCAAGAAAATGTTCTCCTTTGAAAGCAGATTTAATTTTCGGAAATAGGAAAAGTTCTACAGCAAGTAAATAGGGTAGGAATTCGCTCACACAGATTTGTTTGGATGCTAAAAATTGTCTCACTCGTCGTGCCCACTGATTTAGGGCATTGTCAACCATTAAATTATTCTGTGAAATAATACTAGTGGAAAATAAATAATATAATAAATGATAATGATTTTAAATAAATAATAAAAGAAACAATTTTTTTTCTTTCTCTCAGTAATATACGTAAGACAGCAAATTAATTGCAATATTGTTGCTAAAAAAATAACTAAGAATGCAGTATTAAAAAAAAATCATGTGATTTTGAAACACAAGTAAAAATAAACTAATTATGTCAGGAAACAAATTCTGAAACGGAATTGCGAGGTAAAATAAAAAGTACTCAAAAGAACAAGTGTTTAGACGATAAAATAGTTCTAACTTTGTACAATAACACACATAATATTAACTTATCAAGCTAAACACATGTTTCGATGGATTAAAATTTTGATCTTCATCAGTAGCGGTCAAAGTCCATTCACAGACTGGGATCCCAAAAGCTGTGCCTGTTTTGAGTCCCAAACCAAAAATGTTCCAGTGATGTAGCACTTCTAACAATAAAAGCAATACAAATTTTCTGTTTCGTTTATGACAAACTTACTCACCATTTCATGATAGTAATATATTTGGTAATTTCGTTTGAATGTAGAAAATTTGTTTATCTTGAAATTGAATGGATCCTTCTCTTTTGCCTCCCAAATCTATGCAAAATGACTAAGTGAAGCGCAACAGTCAATGAAGCAAATGTCCCAGTCTGTAAATAAACTACTATGAAGATCGAAACACGTGTTTAGCTTGATAAGTACAGTTAATCTTTCGTTTAGTTTTATATAACAAAGGATTTTTATCATTTTTTTTTCTTACTTTAACCAGGTAATTAATGGAAAATAGCTTTAATGGGAGTACCTTTTTTCTCACTCAATTTTGCTAACACATTCGGACTAAATGTATAAATTTGTACCACGCTTCAGCAGTTATGGTTAACAGCCATATTCCCCAGGTACTTGTCACCAGTGTTGACCTCTTCATACACAGACATTCAATATACATCCATTTGACATCTGACCCTCGTTTTGGTGGGTTAACACGCGTGTCAAGTACTTGGTGAATACGGCCATAAGAGGTTTAAGGATCCCGCAGTGGTCTGGGCGCCAAATTCAATTCCCATAAGAACACGGCAAGTGAAGCAGCATCCGGCTTGGGAGGGTCAACTTCCTCTCGGCTCAACTGCTGTGGGACCGTGTACGCTAATGGGAGCTGGTGCAAGTAAAATCCGTCGTGACTCCAATATCCTCCAAGTTGTTAAACGATACCTCTGGGGGTGCCTATTTCAGAGGGTTGGTCCCTCCTCTGGAATTGGATCAAAATTAGGAGACACCAAGTTGAGTCCGACTTCCTTATCTCTTAATAATCAAGAGTGAAAAACCAGTGCTGAGGAGTAATATATCACCCTACCTTCGTGGCAAAAATCAGCCAACCTCCATAGAGTGAGAAAGCACTATTCCGAAGAGTGACATTTTTGAATCTGGACTAGGAGTGAGAATTCAAAAGCGCACTCCGGGAAAGAGAGCCTCACTCTAAGGAAAGGGTGCCAGCACACCATCCCTTAAAGAGTAGACTGCTCTAATCAAGAGTGAGCTATGACTATTTTTAAGAGTGACCGGCACTTTTTATAGGGTGATTATTCAAGGCCGTATCCAGGGTGTCTGGACCCCTCCCCCCTCAAAAATAATGACCTCATTTTGTGAAAAATTCTGCCTTTCCTATCATTTGGACCCTCGCCAAATTTTTTTTCTGGTTACAGCCCTGGATTTAATCCTTGAATATGCCTTGCTTCTGGCTATTAACTATTTCAGGGAAATCATAATTCCTTTTATATATATATATATATATATATATATATATATATATAAGAATGTATCTGGTAACAGTATAGATTACTATTATTGTTTAAATATGACAAATATTAAAAGTTATTTTCTGTATAGCATCAACATTTACCCAATTTTGTGAATTCATTTAAAATAAAATCCAATATTAGAAATTTAATATTTTGCCCGTTTCTAATCAAATTTTACTAATTTTAATACTATTGAATCTTAAAATATTTGAAATGTATCAATAATATTGGGTGTATATAAGAAATATTTCCAATATTATTAAGTAATTACTTTTAAATAACAAAATTTACATAATATGTGAATACTTTGAGAATAAAAACTATTTCCAATATTGATAAAAAAAAATTAGTGTTTGGCCCTGATATATGCTCAAAATATTATCATTATTTGTAAAATTCAAATTAACATATGAAGGGTATTCAAATATTAATTATATATTGGAAATATTTCTGTAGTAGTTTCACTACCAATAAACTTTTAAATATTAACTCAATATTGTTAAAACATTGATATCAAAAACCAATAATGGTACAAAGTAGTAAGTGAACACATTGAGAATAAACGCATTTTCCAATATATGGAAATTGTTCAATATTTTCATATTTGTTAACTTTTGGATCCTGATGCAATGTCCCAGGTGATTTAGTATGAAAATCATTTTAAAACATTTTAGGTTTTACTCTTTCATTTTCTGTGTTTCTTTTTTTTTCGCTTTTCTCTATTAATTTGGTAGCAATTATGTCCCCTCCTCCAATTATCATTTTCCTATCTGATCGAAAGAAAAGTAGTTGTGGATAACTGAATTAATACTATATAAATAGTATTTATTCACTTTTAATAAAAATGTAATAAGCAATTTTTCATTCTCTGCCTATTCATTTTCAATAATAAAATTGATTGTATGGCTAATTTTTTTATTTATAATTTATGTTCAGTATTTGCATAAAAATCAATTTTTCACAAATAATTAAAAATGTCTTAGGGCACCAGAAGATATTAATTGAAGTTGAAAAATTTTGCATGTATACTAGTAGGCTTAAAAGACAACTTTTGCACCCCACACAGAGTTGATTTTCCAAATTTAGATTTTCAATCCACCCTAATGCACATACAGTGATCCAGGAAAATAATACATTACTTGAAATATTTTTTGGACAGAATACATAAAATAATTTTATTAAAAGTATAACATATACAATGTTACATGCATACAAAAAATACCTTGTATAAAAAAGATATCAAACAGTATTCAGGAAAAATAGTATCTACAAAATATATACATAACATACAATCACTTAGTTTACAAATAACAGACAGTATGAGTTACTTTCACTTTGTCCATTTTTATTTTTTTCATAATAGGAATATAATTGTTTTAAGGCTAGGAAGGTAATTTTGATTTTTACAGAGCATCTAATTTATTTCCTCAAGCTGCTTCTATCTATATAAATAAAACAAACTCTAAAATGTTAGTTTGTGTCTCGCGTAGCTCCTAGACAGCTGATCGTAGACCTACCAAATTTTATATGGAAATTTTCCAGGATGGGTCCCGACATACCTCGAAGCGATTTTTTTGAAATTCGAATTATTTTAGGAGATATTGATAAAAAAACATGTCACAAAAGGCTAACTTTTGCTCTCTATATATTTTTTGCTAATATATACTTTTTTGCTCAGTGATACACATTTTATAATTATTTTAATCAAGAAAATGGAGCTTAATGACACTTAAAAAGAAATTGTCCATGGTCTAACAAGGAAACCTTCCCAAAGCTCACTCACCAAATGGAACGAATTTCACACTAAAAGAAATCTACTAAGTGAAAATTAGCTGCTATCTCCTTATAGAATTTGAGGAATTAAAAGATTAAAAATTAGTTAAGATCACGTCAATTGTAACCCTTTGGCTAGTATTTGGCGAGAGAGCTAATTGGTCGAAAAGTTAAAATGCTCACACGAGTACGTACTTGAAATACTTATAAACCAGTGTTTGCTATACAGTATTATATTCCAACGTACTGGATGTTTAAGTAGCTTAATCTTGTTTTCTATTAGTTAAACTGAAGTTCTATAATATTTTTATTTTTATTCTGAGTCACAGCAGAAAATAATTTCTTTTTATTTGTATTAACACATTGCAAGCTGAAAATCCAGTTTATACATAAGAGAGGCATTTATTTTAATGCTAAAAATTCTATTCTTTTTATTATCCACATGATGATACTATGGAGCAAACAATAAATATATTCAGAGATGCCAACCCTCAGTGAGACTTTTCAATAGTAATTGTAAATAGTAGTTTTTGATGTTTGTCAGTAGTAAGTCGCATAGGAAGCTTATTTTTATTTTTATTTTTTAGCTTATTTTTATTTTTTCAGAACTATTGAAAAAAGTTTAATTATAGCCTATTAAAAATTGATCTTAATTAAAAATAAATAGAAACTTAGCAGAATGAATCTATCACTGATCCTTTGCAGTTAGCACAGCTTGAAAACAAAAGCAAAAGAGAGAAAAGTGTAAAGACTGAAAAAGGGAGGTAAGGGAAGAAAGAAGACAGGTTCTAGAGAAGTCCAGACTCAACACTTTTCTCTTCAGTTGGTGCTGATCACAAATTTGGTGCAAATTGCATCCGATAATAATTGTCTGCTTTAGGCTTTGGGTGTTGTGCAATAACTTCTGGTGTATTCTTTCTTTCTTTCTTCTAATATCATTAAAAGAACGTAGCTTAAAATCATTATAGAATAAATCAATTTATAATTAAATTTCCATAAAATGTACACTTTTTCCGTAGTCCATAGTAAACCAAATTTTAAAAAAATTCCATAGAAACTACAGAGAATCTGCAGTAGTTGGCATTTCCGTATATTTAATGATGTTTTTGTGCTTTACAAAGAATTTTCTTTGAAAAATATGACATTAACTCCATACAAAGACGAAGAAATAAGTCTGAAAAATCAAATAGTTGGAAGTTTGCAAAATTATCAGAAAGTAAATGCAACAGATTTGGTAGCAAATGAGCAATGCTTATTACTCGATGCCCATGAAGATCCTATATTTTCTAGTTTAGAGGAAGAAAGATTTGACTTCATGCCTAGTGAGGATATCATGCAAAATAAGAAATTTATTTTGTGGAAAAATAAGGAGGCTACAGTAAAATACTGGCGGGATACAAAAGTGGCAAAATCCCACAGTTTACAGTGTGTTCAAAATTATTTTAAATTTGTAGCAAATAAAAAACAAATATATATCTGTGGGAAAAGCAAGTTCAGAAGAATGGCGATAATAAATATAAACTAAATCAAATTAAAAAACATATGTTTCAACAGTTCCAAAACACAAGAAAATTACAGAAAAATGTACATGTTTGTGATTTACAAACTTGGGCTTCAGAAAAGGCATTAGAATTAGGTCTGAAATTCCGTGCATCTAAAAGATGGTTGTACAGATTTTTAAAAAAGTATCAGATTGTGAGCTGGGAAGTTACAAAATTTCTTTTGCAGAAAAATTCTCAGTCAAAGGAAATCATTGAAAAATCAGCACAGGCGTTTGTAAATGTTTTTATAAAAGATTCATTGTTAAAAGATAATCAAATATTTAATTCTGATCAGCCAGGTTTTAATTTAGAAATTCATTCGAGACGAACCCTGGAACACAGAGGATCTGAGCAAGTTGAAAGTGAGATTCAACCACAAAATGCAATGACACATTCTTACACAATAATGCCGATTATAAGTAAAAGCAGTAGATTGTTATCGCCATTACTTATTGCACATCCCGAAAAAACTGGGAAATACAGTATAAATGTCAAGAATAAAATGTTTCAATCAAGTAACATTTATACCATGGGTTCAAAATCTGGAAAGATGGATAAAAAAGAATTCACTGAACGGTTTTCTGAAGTATATTTAAAAGAAACACCTGACAAAACACTTCTTCTCGACTCATGAAAACACATAAGAATTCAGAATTAATAGAAGCCATTACTCCTCCAGAAAAAACGTGTGTATCACCAAATACTACCCCTTTTACCCAACTTTAGATGATATGGCTTCAGAATATCAAAAAATTACGTGCGACAGTTTTCTGACATTGTGTTAATGAAGCAATTTCAAATAAATTTATTTAAGCATGATAATATTTTTAAATTGCAGGCCATAACCAATTAAGTTCGCCCTGTTGTAGAAATATGTGGAAATATTCATGCCATGCTTGTTCCTAAACTCATTTGCATCCAGGACATTTTGACAAACCAGTACAGTTTGCTTTTCATACAAAAGGGCGAGCAACTTGCATGTTATCTAATTGCAGTTCAACTGATCCATTTGCGGTTTGTAGTTGGTGCAAAGCACATACTTGTTTTGTACATTTTTTTCATCATCCCTCATTTATGTTATGCATATATACCTTTAAAAAAAAAAACAATTCGTATGATAATTTTTGTGAAATGTCACAATTCTACTCGCTTTAAATATATATATGTCACATTTTATTCTTGCGATTTTTAGTTTTTATAATTATGCATTTAATAATATATTTCTTTCAGGGCTGAATCAAAGGGGGAAAGGGGGGATTTTAGGATGAACCTCCTACCCCCCCCCAAAAAAAAACTACTGTACAATTTTTTAATACGATTGTTTATCTCAACTCCACTTTTGCTAAAAAGCTGCATTTAGCCTCTTATGCATGCATAGAATTTATGTTTAAAAAATGTTTTGGGCCAACTCCCTTCACTCCCCCCCCCCCTTCCCAAACAGAACTAGTTACAAGCCTGATTTTTCCCCACCTTATGTTCTGCGGGATATCTAGTGAATCATTGTTGTAGATGAATACTGACAGTGCTTATTTAAAATGCTTATTAAATAAGAATCTTTCTGTAAACATATTTATAAAAGAAAATTGAAAGCACTAAGTGGCGATAAAGGCTCTATTCTGTCAGCTCATACTCATTTTTTATTAATTAATTTTAGCTTTAATTTGAGGAGAGAGCAGCTAATTTTTACACATTAGGTTTCTTTTAGTGCATACTACTTATGACTGGATTAAAATCATTACATTTTGTGAGTGAGCTTTGGGGAGGTTTTCTTGTAAGTCATTTGTTTTAATTCTTTATTTTTATTACAAACTCTTCTCTAGCAGAGGCTGTGTTGATTCATCTGTAGATCTCAAGCACTCAAAAGATTAACTGTCTGAAGTACCTTGCTAATTTAATGGGTCCTTTTCAGAAACATGAGGAAATAATGAAAATATTTACATACTTAAGACAGGGACAGAAAGGTAGGTTCTTATTTAAATATTTTAAAAAGCAGGTCCTGTGGACCTGAGGATTTGAAATATAAAAGGGAAGAAAAAGTTTCTTTTTGAAAAAAGTGAGTAACATACACACTATAAAGTTTTCCTGTTCTGGTATAATTTCTTAAGGTTTTGAAATGTATTTCCTAGCACTGTTGGGAGGCCTGGACAAGAATTTTTCAGTGTCTAAAATTCATTTTTAATAGCTTGTCTCATTAATAGAATTTCCATTATATGATCTATTTCTAGGTTAAAATATAACAAATAAATAAAATACAGTAAATTATTTTCCTAATATTTTTATATGATTTAAAGCAAACACATGCACTGTTTACATGAGATGATTCTTCCAACTGTTTTTAAACATGGTCATAATAATAAACCCACTTTTAAAAAAAGCAGTGAAGTAATTCAAGATAAAAGGATTTATGCATTAGTTACAGTGCTGCCAGATTAGTGCCCCCCTCCCCCCAGATCCAAGGGGGATTTTTATCCTTCAGGTTTTTTAGGGAGAAAATTGATATCAAGGGTTTGGGGGGGGAGCTTGAAAATTAGATATATTAACACAGCACCAACTACTGAGATGCTTAATGCTTTTAATTCAGAAAATATGCATCACATTTTTCTTTCATTATTAGTATTCCTTGTATGCATATATATAGCATACTACCTAAGTGGTTACCATATATACATATATATAGATAGATAGATATTACTTTATTTATTTACTTTTTTGCTGTTGCTAATGAAAAGCAAAATAAAAACATATTCTGTTCTATTCTGGTTACCAGTACCACGTACATATTGCAAAATACTGCATAAAGTCTAGTTATGTAAACAGCCAAATGTTATTTCTTGTATGTTTTGGCTCACTTTGCTTTTTTGATTTACTTTATGTTACATTTATTCCTTAAGACTTGTAATAAAATTCATTTAACTATTGCTTACTTTGTTACATTTTATTTAAAATAATATGATTAACTATTTTATTTAAAATAACTACTTAGGCCTAGGTAAATTACTTCTTTTTTTTCTTTTTCTTTTTCTCTGAAAAGCATTTTATATCAAGACCATAGTAATGTATGGTGTTTATGTTTGAATTAAAGTATTATATTTTTAACTGCATAATTTAATTACCCTTTTATGATATTTCAGTCATTCAGAATAAAAATTTTTAAAAAGTGAACTACAAGAGCCCCTAAGTACATATTTATCTTCTCAAATATACAATTTACTATACCAAATAAGTTTTTTGACATTTGGAGGGAAGTTTTAAATTTTATGGGGAGATGTTTCAGAAAGTCTGGCAACACTGCTTAGTTAGGTAATGTATTTCGAATTTAAATAGAGGCACTTGGGAAAATGTGTTCTACAATCATCTTCAAGGTTTCATGAGAAACAGACCTGCAACATAATAAGCAAAAATGTAAGAGATTTCTACTCTTAAGAGAAGAAAGTAAAAGAAAAAAAGATGAATTACTTTTCCTATTAATATTATGACAAGACTAATTTCACAATGACCAAAGTGAAAAAAAAAGGAGGTCATTAAAAAAATGATAAAAATAGTTAACCAGAATGACAAATTTTATTGCTCATTACCAAACAATTTTATAAAGTATGAATATGTGTAAATAGAAAGGTTATAAAATTAAAAGTTCTATTTTGGAAAAGTTAAAGCACTATTATTAAACATTAAAATTATAAAAATTAACATACTCATAATGTTTACTTACCGAACAGCAAAATTTGGAATATCATCATTGTAAACAATGTAAATTTGAAATGGATGTGCATGAATCACATAAGATTTTCTTTGTTCTGTATATATATAATACTCATGAGGCACATAATAAGAATTGTCACATTTCCCATAGTCTAAAAAGGGACCTTTAAAGAAATGTAAATAAACGTACTGTTACATACACATTTAATATTTCATAATCATTTTTCATTGAAATGAACATTCTTAATAATTTTCTATTAATCTGATGAGCATTGTACTAATATAAGCATAATACTCATAGGATCTTACTAAAATTCATTAAATAAAAATTTCCTTATTTTAAAATGAAAATGCTATTATATGAAATTTTTTTTTTAAATATGATAATATCCAAATATGCACTTGAATGTAACCCCAAATGTAACAATCATACAAGAATAAACCATTTATCTTACAATTTAAAAATAACAAAAGAAATCCATAACTTCTACAAATAAGCACTACTGAAGTAATAAATATTGTGAAAGACAGAAAAATGGTACAATGGCACTTTTGAAAAAATATAAAACAATGCAAATGTTGCCAAGCAAATCATACATATTGTTTATAATATAGGAAGATTGTAAAATAATAAATCCTGAAAATGCGATAATACCATGCTTTGAAAAAAAGCAACTAAACCACTCTTCCAAAATTTATAAAAAGGTAAATGAGAAGGAAGCTGAAATGTGTGTGTGAGAATGTGTTTTCATAAAGATAAGAATTTATATCTCCATGTCAAATGACAATTACACTGGGAATATTTTTGACATTCTATAAAGGGATTAGCAGAATCTAAAGCATCCATAAATTGATGTTCTTTGAGGGAAAATAATATTCAAAAAAAAAACTTAATTCATAATGTGCCATGTTGGCAAACTACAACAAATGCCTGTTCAAACAAACAACAAAAAAAAAGGTATTTTCTCTAGAAAAATTAATCTTATACTTCTTTTCATCACAAATAACATTTTAAATTAATTATGTCTTGAAAAATAAAACTGAAACCTGAAAACTAATCCAGTCTTAAAGAACTAGATTATTTTGTTATGTCTCTTCATGAAGGTATTGGTGCTTTTATCAATTTTTATGGTTAAAAGAGTGGATACACTTCAAAAGCAAAAACATCTCAGCATAAAATTTTAAAACCTTCAAATTCAAATAATGCTTGGTTAAACTTTAGAATACAATGAATTTTTATTGCTGAAATCAAAATACTTGCTTTTTAACTGTAATTTTATAATGCTAATCTAACTTATTTATTGTTGATATATATTAGCATATAGATCGAAAAAAAATTCTAAATTTTTTTTAATTTTAATTTATAGCAAAACAATATGCACACATAAAGAAAGTAAAATAGAAAAAAAACTACTTACACCAGCAAAATATTAGCTTAAACTATTCAGTTTGTAAGTTTGATCTGTTATCAAAAGATTCTGATAAAAAGGTATTTTTAATAATTAGTGCATGAGATTAACAATTATTTAGAAGCTTTAAACTTGTAGATCACCATCTTGGTGCTGGGAACTTTTGATATGATTGTTTGAACAAAAGACCGCTAACATTGTGAAATTTTAATGACAGAATGCTATAGAATTTCTTAAGTCAATAAAAACACAATTTTGAGGCACCAATAGAGGTTTTAGCTTAGTTTGAATTGCAGAAATCCGATTTGAATTGCAGATTTTGCTAGCTTAAATTTCATTATAAGATATAGTTTTTAAAAGTATAAAAGAACCAGCATTTCTTGTTACTACTTGAAAAATTAGTGGAAATAGTTCTCAAAAAGAGTTTTCTCAAAACACAAACAAATCGGCGAATACATATAATTTAGAAAACTTAGGATGAAAGAATTTTCTTTTTACTACCCATTAACAAAGGTATAGCTCAAAAAGATAGTTTTTGTTTGTTTCTTTCTTTGCATTTTAAAATGGTATTTCAGCTGTAATCACACTCCAGAAAATAAATTCATGGCTCTTCATCTCTCCTTGTTTTTCAGAAAGATGGAACAACATGGGATTAACAAATAATCTATCATGAATTTATTATATTACACTGTATAAAAAAAGCAGAAGGACATTTGGATTTTTTTAGAAATATAAGGAACCTTTTATTTTTACCGATTTTTTTTTTTTTTTTTTTTTTTCGTAAGCAACATTTTACAGATCATTTAATAAGAAAATATCAATATCATAACCATGATATTCAAAAATAAAACCTTAATGACAACAGATATAATTTCTACCATTTGAAACTCCAGGGTGTCTACCACATAAAGTAAGCTTGATTTCTGGACCTTTTCTTGACCATACAAATATGAAACACTATATCAAAAATACATTCGTGCCAGGGATGCAGAATATGTACAATCCAGCAATCTAGGATAGGGGGAAATTTTACAGAAAATATACTACTGATTTCGATTTTAACAATGAATTACAAAATTCTTAGAGTTATTCTTTCCCATTCCTATTTTTAAACCGATTTTTTTCAACTTTTTCACCAATCAGCAGTTTGCTTTCTCTTAACTTGAACAAATTGCTATTTAGTAAACATGTATGTAGCTTGTACATTGCAAATATTTTTACACTTATGGTAATATAGAACTTATGCAAGTCTATAAGCATATCATAAAATTTTGGGGAAATTTGCATATGGATTGAGGAAAATGTTGAGAGTAAAAACAGTTTCTGCACCCCTGCATCATACTGATAGAATGAAGAAACATTATTTTTTTTAATTTAACACTATTAATATACAGGGTGATCAGCGAATAAGTCCTGATTTCAAAATTAAATACAAAGATCTCTACAACAAAGATCGATAGAATTATGCAGTAAACTGTACGTTTATTAGCAAAACTGTAAAAATGGTGCACAAAAGTTTAGAAAATATAGTTACGAAAATCGTCAACTAAGAATTTGAATGAAATGGAAAAAGGAGTTGAGTCTCTAATCGTGACCTAGTGCTTCATTTCTTGACCTTTTCTTGACTTTCATGACCTTTTTTCCAATTCTTGACTTTTCCGTGACTTTCGTGACATTTGCATGATGGTAGACACCCTGAACTCTGTAAAAAATGTAGAAGGACAGTAACCCAATGAATAAAATACAAGCGATGTTAGTAAGGAATACTCTTCCCACTAGATTTTATAATTTCGAATATTCTATTTGGCAGTGAATCATACAAACATTGGATGTCTGTTTGGCAAAAATGATCCCATGAGCTATTCAATGCTTCTTGAAGCTCAGTGGTGGATCCAAACTGTTTCCCGCCAGCATATGCACGACGAACAAGCATTGCCCAGATGTTTTCTACTATGTTAAGATCAGGGCTTTTAGCTGGCCAGGGTAAAACCTGCACATTATTTGAAACGAACCTGTTTTTAACTCCATTAGCAGTGTGAATGGAGGCTCCGTCTTGTTGAAAGATCCACTCTTCTCCTCCTAATTCGGAGCCATAAGAAAGAAGCTCAGAATTTAGCAGCGGAATATAGTCTGTATGCTTCTGCCTACCACTCAGAAAGACTTGACTTGTTCTTCCTCCATATCCAACTGCTAACCAGACCATCAAACTTATTCCCCCCATTTGTTGAGTTGAATAAAATTGTTCTTCATTCTTCAGACAATGCCAGTAGTACTGGTAACCATCTGGGCCATCTAAATTGAATTTCTTCTCATCTGAAAATATCACAGAAGTCAATTCTGTAGTCTATGACATATGTTCCTTAGCCCAAGATAAACGGTTATCAATATGTGTTTGTTTCCATTTTGGATGATGCTTTCGCTTTTTGAAAATGAATTTTTTGGATCTTTTAATGTAGTTGTAAACTGTTTGCCTTGATACATAAACAAGTCCTGCTTGAATTCGAGCCTTTGCAATACTTCCATTGCACTTTTTAAGCTCGTGAGCAACTTTTCATCGCGAGGCATTAACTTTTTAGGTCTGCCAGTCTTCTTTCTCTTTCCGTTTCTGTCTGGATTTGTGATAAAGTTAGAAACTGTATTGGGGCTGACATGCAGTATACGAGCAATCTCTCTAACATCTTTACCATCATTTTGATATATATATATATATATATATATATATATATATATATATTATCTTGAATGGTAGTGTACCTTGGACCAGTCCGAGGTATGCCCGAAATAGATCATTTTTTGCCAAAATGGGATCATTTTTGCCAAACAGACATCCAATCGTTGTATGATTCACTGCCAAATAGAATATTCAAAATTATAAAATCTAATGGAAGAGTATTCCTTACTAACATCGCTTTTATTTTATTCATTGGGTTACTGTCCTTCTACTTTTTTTACAGAGTTTCAAATGGTAGAAATTATTTCTGTTGTCATTAATGTTTTATTTTTGAATATCATGGTTATGATATTGATATTTTCTTATTAAATGATCCGTAAAATGATGCTTACAAAAAAAAAAAAAATTCAGTAAAAATAAAAGGTTTCTTATTTTTCTAAAAAAATCTAAATACCCTTCTACTTTTTTTATGCAGTGTAATATTAATACAACATATATCGTTATCACAGTAGTGTAAAAAGAAACAAGAATCAAAAATCACTAATTTTAAAAGTACTTATTTTTCAATAAGCTAATTAAATATACAAGCACACATAAGATGAAACAGGGAAATTTCTTTTGATGAATAGCAAATGTACTTATCTGATTTTTTTTTAATTAATACTTACATGGATTAGAAGATTTTAACTTTTCTTCTACATCTGATTCATTTTTAAAATAAGTACCAACAACCAATTTGTACAGTGTCCTTAAAGCTTCCTGTCTTTCATCTATTTCACGAGATGGAGTACCTTTAAGCTTTTGTACACTAATTTTAACAAAGGGCTGCACACTACACATACTTTGTTTTGTGTCTGTATTTATGACCATCAGACTAAAAAAAAGAAAAGTATAGATAATTGGCATTTAATAAGTATTCCACATTTAAGTATAATTTTTAATATTATATGATTCAATACATATATACTGTGTGTTACTTTATTATATTTATATTTACACATAAAGAAAGTTCTGAAAATTTCAAATATTCATACTTTAAAATTGTGTTAAATAAGAAGTACGTCAAATTTAATCTATCACAATATCCATTAATAATTAATTTTTGTTAGAAGATTTTGCCCCATATAAATCTTTTAGTTTGATTTATTTTTCAAACAATGTTATGTATAAACAAGATTTTTAATTTAAAAGAAATTTAAACCACATAAGAAATTACGGCAATTCTGTTTCAAAGAAAACTTTCATGATTATCCAATTCTTGTGCAAACTTAATAAAGAAGTATTATAATTACTATATGAGATACTGTAGCTTAGGTATAATTAAAGCAACAAAATGGAAGAAAAATGAATAAAATCTTCCATGTGTTTTTGAAAGAAGCTGTAAAAAAGAATTTAACCATTTATTATCATTTTTATGAAATGATGGTAGTTTTAGCAAATTTTATCAAACAGTAACAAAAAGCAATATAAATTATGACAAAGAATGATTCTCCAAATTTCAATTATGAATATGTTAGCGTGGGATATATATAACAATAAGCTGACAACATAAAAAATAGTTTCAAGGCAATTGCTATATGTAAAAATCTGTCAAATTCCTTTATTAACCCCTTGACTATGCCCACATACGACACATGTGGTTGAAAGTATGCGTATAATGACAGCAACATATGCTGTGTACAGAGTTTCTATGTTTCAGTACACACAAAAGAGAATCATAGCACAATAAGGGCAACCAAGTTTTGTTATGTCTTGTAGGTATGTTGCCAACAGAGAATCACATGGACACTGTAAACTAATAGCATACTGAAACCATTAATAAAATAGGACAAAATGTCACCAAAACCAAATAGGAAGGACTATGGGATTGATGTTCTAGAGAGGATTATTTTTAGCTGCTCTGTAACAGTTCAGACCACATGCATGTTTTTCTTGGCGCTCTGTTACTGTTTAACCCATTTGCATATTTTCATTGGACATTTTATTAATATTCTTGACTAAAATATGGGGAGAGACACTGACTAGACCTTTTAAAATTTAGAATTTTGCTAACAAACTTATAATGTTGAAGCTTTTTTGTGAAAAACAATGCTTAAATATTTTTCTTGTTTTGTGTCTGCTTGTATATATATATATATACAAGCAGAGTGAGCATGTGTGAGTCATTTTTGTGTCAGTTACTACAAAATTTGTGTAAATTACGCAAAAATCTGCGTAAACGGGAATACAATAGTCTGCGGAGCACTGGGACGGCCCCAATCCTCATGGCTGTGGAACTGCTGTATGTAAAATAAATATTCCTGGTTTAGAAGATATTTTTATTTGAACAGGATTTCACATAGATATAAGTGGGTACTGATGTCACAAAAAAATATGCTCTCTCAATGATGTTTACACTTTTATTACCTCGAGCCATATGATTTATAAGCTAATCACATACTTCGAAAAAGGTACATTTATTGGCTATTTGCCCAGGTCTCAGAGTCCTGGGAAATTTTCGAGAATTGAGGCAACTATGAGATAGGAGAATGAGGGGAGATATATCAGATGCCTTTTTATTAAATTTAGATCTTGAGACAAATCTTTTGTTTGAAAACAGAAGCTTTTTTGAAGGTATCTAGCTAATAGAAAATTTGAATTTTGAGAGGATATTTAGTTTTATATGTTATATATATATATATAACCAATATAATTGCAAAAATAAACGTTTGTTTGAATGAATATGTAAAGTTTATGCAGAATTAATTTTGAAAAAGATACTGTATACATAATAGATATGGGAAATTGATTAAAAATTCCATGAATTAATCTGATAGGTAACAAATATATCAATCATGCTTTTAAATTTCAATGTAAATTTTCATAAAAACTTACACTGATTTAGAAAAGTTAACTGATTAAAATATGACATGAAAGAGATACCTGGTTATAAAATGTGTTTTAAAACGATACAAAGTTAACTTAAAACTAAAGTACAATAATACTCAAGAAGATAAATTATTAGAAATTAACCATGACATATTATTATAAAGCAGATATCTATTACAACAAATAGTTTATACAACTCGCATCAAAACTGTGAGTGTTTAAATGTCTTAATTTTACAAATAAACGAAAGCATTAAGATCTATTTTTTTAATAAAACCCTTGATGCATTTCGAAACATTTTGCCAAATATTTTTCTGTAAATCGTATCAAGAGTAATTAAAAAGTAGTTGAGAAAAAAAAAGAGAGAAAAAAAATCTTACAAAATTACAAGAGAAAAAAAATAAATAATTTAAACCATTTTCTTTTTTTTACCACCTCATTTGAACCTTGATTTAAAACAAAATGTAGTTTAAACTAAAGAACACTGCTTTAAATACAAATATTTTTTGGAAAAAGAGAAAAAATTAAAAATAAATAAATAACAATAATTCTTAATTTTTTGTACACACAAAATAGATTAGAAGAAAAAAGCTATCTAAAATTGTTTTAAATCTTACGCAAGCATATTTTTATCCAATTCAATATCTTTGGGGAAATTTCTTGGATAAAGATTAGATGCAATTTTCAATAGATCAAAACAATACCTCCAAATTTTATGAGCCTGTAAAAGAATTGGAATTTTTTCAAGTCATACAAAATTTCAGAATGTTTCTTTACAATAAATAAATGTAACATAATTTGCAGAAATGTGAAAAATAATTAAGAATAAATACGAATTTGAATATATTGATTTTTTAAAAAGCACAATATTTAATTATTTGTACAGCAGTCATGCAAAGAATATTTTACATGTATTTGAAACATTAGAATATTTCAAATATTCTTAAACACTGAGTTGCATGCAATTTGTTTTGCAAAATAAATGCATTATGCTGTTTCTGTTACAAAAACATGATAAAAGGACTAAATCAGTTAGAACATCATAGTCATTAATATTTTTAAAAAAACAACAGCAACAACAACAACAAAAAAAAAAAAATGAATTACTTCTTCTTCCAATACTGAAAGCGGTGGTTCACTGGAACACAATACACAAACTTCTACATCACGAAGAAGATGTAATGTTATTAATCTATTTGAATTCTGTGGAAATATTAATAAAACTTATTAAACAAAGAAGACAACAATTAAATTTTTTACAAACAGTTTTTGTTTGAAACAAACACATGGGAAATTTAAATGCTAAGTACGAATTACTAAAATTACAATTCATCACAGTTTAGTTCCTCTTCTCTTTTAGGGGAGAGGGGTGGCAAAATATGTTATTAATTTATTTTTCAGGGCACATTTCATATCTCATATTCAGGCATTCATATAAAGTTGAACTTCATGAAGATAAACAATCTGAATTCATATATACTTAATATAGAACTTTAAAATATTCTATCACATTCTGAAACTGTATATATTATATTGAAATTTATAAAAATAAATTATACAATGCTTTATACAGCATGTCTCAAAAAGGTGGCAACATGCCTTAATTCTTTATCAATTAGAAAAAAGGGGTCAATGTAAATTGAAAAAAGTTCAAAATTATGAGGAAAAACATTATGCTATGAAAAATCTCCTTCCATCAATTTTCAAAAAATTACACTTTTCAAATTTGTAAATGACCCCCGTACAAAAATATTTCTAATTAGTAACGTGTGCCCCATACACTGATGAGGTGATTCACAAAATTTGAAAATTATATTCTAAAAAGTGTCAGATATGAAGATACATATATGCTGAATTAAATCACTTATCATGGTTCTCAAAGGGAAAAAATCGCATCAAATTCAGGGGTTGTACGAAAATTATGAAAAATTTTCCCCCCCTCTAGCGATACATTTTTTACATTTAAAATCATGTATAGCCCTTTGATCATCTTTGTTAAAAATATATCTCTCATCTTGTACATCACCTCATTAGTACATGGGGGCACATTTTACTAATTCTAATTTTTTGTATGGGGGTTGTATACAGATTTAAAAGTGTAATTTTTGGAAAGTTAACGAGGAATTTTTTTCTTACCATAGTCTTTTTTTTTTTTTTTTTTTTTTTTGTACCTCATTTTGAACATTTTTTCAATTTACATTGCCCACTTATCTATAATACATAAAGAATTAAAGCATGTTAATACATTATTGCTACATCCTGTTTAATAAAGATAGTATATTCAATTGTATTTTAACGCAGAATTACATTATTAAGATACTATACAGAATAAAAATTTTGCAACATGATTTAGTTTATGGGTCATTTTCTCTTAACAGAGTAATTTGAACAACAAACATTTCAAATAAAAAATTTTCATTTTCCGTTTAAAATTGAGTTTTTATTATGCACATATGACGTCTTGAAGTAGTAAATTACAGTCAGCAAAAATCTTTTACAATCATTAAAATAAAATGTTAATTTTTAAGTAGACTGGGGAATGACACTTACACAGAGTAATGACAAACATATATAATTACAAACTACTTTTTTATTTGATAATTTTTACAGTGACAACAATAATAAGAAAACATAATTTTATTTTTAAATCTTTTTTACTCGGAAAGTCTCTGAAATGAAATTTATTGCTCGAGATCGAGATCCATATGGTATAATTCCAACTATGGTAGTTTTTGGAGAACTGTACATGCTTCACACATTTGAGTTTTTGTATAGAGCAATCTTTGTTTTTACATGGCTCTGATAAATGATTTCCTATTCTTTAATAAAGGTAACATCTTCAGTAAGATGGGAATCATAATACTCAGCAATTTTTTTCTTTTTTGCAGAATGTTTATTTTATTTATCTTCCATTTTGTTTCCTTTGAACTTTTTTATCTCTAGCTGATAATTGTGATATTGCTTTAATTTTTCCAGCTGCTTTCTTATTTAGATATTTTAAGTGCTCTTTAAACTCAGCAGCCAAAACCAGATCAGATTTTTATCTTAAGTTGTTTCCTTCATCATCTCACTTTATAATAAGAATATCCAATCTTTTGCTATCATTTGTTATTTTTATAGAAGCTATTATACATCTAAAAAAAAGTCAACGACAACTGTAATTTTTTTTAACTGCTATTAAAAAACAAACTTAGAAATGCTTTAATTCAAGTAAAGCAAATAAGTTTACAAAGTTGGCAATAGAATGAAGTAATTATTATGAGTTTTAATATATCTAGAAAAAGAAAACACAAACTATTTTTATCAATAAGGAATGCTTATATCTAAGTAGTTGTTTAAGATTTTTAATTAGTATTATCATTTTAAAGTTAGCATTTTTAAAAATTTATCAAATTAAAATAATCATAATATTGATTCTATGCTTTAAAACTACGTTCAAATAACATGTTTAGTACTTATATTCTTTTTTAGAGAAGTGCACATATATAATATTTCTTTATTTTAATATTAAAATTCAACCTTTTTTAATAATACATTCTTCAGTTTGGGTGAATAGGATAAACAAAATTATCTATCTTATATTTAAAAAAGGTAACTATCACATTAAAACTTCAGAAAAATAACTGTGGATTGAAATTATTGCAATATTTTATCACAATTTGCAAAAATTACAGACAATTGTCATTCCCCTGCCTTGCATGTGAAAAGGGAATGACAAATATTAAGTTTATGTTGCTTATTTTCATAACTATAGACACAAAAATCGCTTGCACTTGAAGATCATTCGAAACACTTAATAAAACTTAAATACTAATTGAGCTTTCATTACAAATCTAAGATAAATAGAAAAGACAAGGTAATGACAGCCAATAAAAATACATAGAAAGATTCAATTTGTAATCATAAATTGTTCTTGACCATGCTGCTTCCTGCAGAAAGAATGCATCAAGATGGCTTCTTTGACGATGCAGGTATTCGAAGATTAAGTTCTGGGATAATGTAACTGTTGCCAAATATGGAATTCATCAGTTTCATTTTATGACAGGGAAATGACACCAAAACCAAGGGACATTTTTATTATTGTTTTAGAAAAATACAAACCATGAAAAGTTTTTATTTTTTCAGTTTTCTGTATTGTATAATCATTGTTAAAAGTTTTAACAACAATTTTTGTACAAATATAATTAAATTCTGCACTTTTAGGTACTAATTCTATGTTAAGGTGGAGGTAGGGACACACATGGGAATGACACATTTATAGCATAAAACCAATTCTTTAAGTGGATAAAATTTATAATGAGTATGTTTTATTCTATTATAAAAAAATACAACAAGTAAAGTATTCTAGCATCAATTTCATTTTTATAAAAGTGTATCTGTCATTTTTGAAGCAGGGACCAAAATATCTCAATTTAGAAAAAATGACCCTTACATTTGAAACTCAGTAGTGTTATGGTTAGTATACAGTGCTGCTGTATAACAGGTCTGAGGGTTTGATTTCTGGGCATGGCAAGGTTGATTATGTCTTTCATCCCTTGAGTGGGTTGGATAAAATGAGGACCAAGCTTGCTTGGGGATGAAATGGTTGGTATGGTCACATATCAGTCTGACCGTTTGGCTAGGACATATAGTCACGTGGATCTGGAGAGGCAGCATATAGAGATGAGTTCGGGCTCATTTTTTGAAGCCCGAGCCCGCCCGAGCCCGAACAATATTATTTAAGTCGGAGCCCGAGCCCGAAATTTCAGCTGAAGATAAATAAAATTCAATAAAATTCAAAGAAGTAATTCTTTGATAGAATACAATAAATTTTGCGAATTAATTTGTACAAATTAAAGACAAATATAGTTGGAAATTTTTAATGCACTTTCTAATTCTTTATATCTATGTTTATGAAATAATGTCGGATCTCATGACTAACTAAGCAATATAAGCCGCCGTTCTGAAATACACAAAGATCTTCACGCGCCTTCCAGGCACCCGTGCCACTATTTTTACTTTCCGAACATGTACCATGTAAGGAAAGTATTGTAATCATGAAAAATTCGACTTCGAGATTTTGGTGTATTTACACGTTTTGAGATCTTCTGAATTCATTTATGCTATTTTTATGAGATGTATGTATGTATGTGTGTGTGTATATGTGTTTGTGTGTATGTGAGTGAACACGATAGCTCCTAAACGGGGCATTTGATTGAGCTCAAACTGGGTATATATGTCATAAACCACCGTCGCAAGACCGGTATGGATTTTGGTGTGTGTAGGACTTATAGTTTTTCTACAGGGCTACGACAAAGATTTCTTTTACATTATGCTTATTTGGGGGGGGGGGGATTTCTTGAAAGTGCACTAGCGTTTAAAGGGTACATTCGATTGAACTCAAATTGGGTATATATGTTATAAATCACCATCTTAAGACCGGTATTGATTTTGGTGTGTATAGGACTTATAGTTTTTCTACAAGGCTACGACAAAGATTTCTTTTATAATATGGCATAATGGCATATGGGGAGAAATTCTTGAAAGTGCGCAAGCGTTTAAACGGTGCATTCGATTGAATTTCAATTTGGTATATATGTTTGAATTATTCATCGATTAAAATTTATTTAAATACTTGCTAATGATCTTAATCGTATGTGTTCGGAAAGCCGAGTGGAGTCACTCCAGATTTTTTTTTTTATAAGTACTTTGATTTTCCATATGAATCACTTTTTAAAAATCTGTTTCAAGGATTGTTCAATAAAATAGAAATTTTTCACAAGCCCGAGCCCGAATGCAATTGTGAATTACAGAGCCCGAGCTCGGTTCGGGCCCGGGCTGAGCCCGTCTCATCTCTAGCAGCATAGGCTGTTGCATCACTTTTGAGTTTAGTTATGCTTATATTTATTATAAATAATTATTATTGTTATACAGTAGACACCCCTATAATATGGATTCGTAGAATACGTCAAAAAAACTGCAATACTTTTCGTATAACATGGTAAAAGACTCATACAGCATGATAAAATGAGACAGATGTTCTCATTTTATCCTGTAATTAATATAACTTTTGAATGGCAACAGAAAGTATCATTGTGTTTTTAAGGCATGTGCAAATAAGTTTTGCAGCTATCAGGAAGTTTGCATTCCAGGTAGAGTATATAGCTCAGGCCCCATACAACACGGATTCATATAGCATGGAACGTAACTACCATGATATAGGGGAGTCTACTGTATAAATAAAAAATATTTTTATTGTGAGGGATGTGAAATACGAAACCTTATTAAAATAATTATAATACATAAATATTAAAATTAATTATAAATGTTTAGATTAATAAGCATACCTGAGGTGATGATGTAGGTAAGTAAATTAGTATTTCTCGAGATAAAACTTTAGGTAAGGCATTTACATAAAAACAGATGAGCATTCTTTCTTGATTTGTTAAGGTCCACCATTCTTTGGAAGCAATAGCTACTTTCCCTTTAATGAGTAAACATCCATACAAACTATCAGCAATATCTAAGAATTGAGTCATGCATTCCTAAAGAGAGAGAAAAATATTTAAAGTATTTAAAATCTATATAAGTAAAACAAAGTGTAAAATGTTAGTTGGTTGGTTAGTTAATTAGTTAGTTTGTCTGTCTGTGTCTCGCCTAGCTCCTAGACGGGTGATCCTAGAACTACCAAATTTTGTATGGAAATTCCCCAGAATGGGTCCCTACATACAAATGAAGCGATTTTTTCGAAATTCGAATTATTTTAGGAGATAAAGATAAAAAAACCTATCTCATAAGGCTAATTTTGCTCTCGCCTTTTTGCAATTGTAACCCCGCATTGGAAAGAGCGAGAATTTAGCATATCTAGGTTGCCATATTTAGCAAGTTTATTAAATGATTCAGACTCTTGAAATAAAAATAAAAGAATATCGATTTTTTTTTTAGATTCAATTATTTGTAAGGTTTTTTAATTAAAATATTGTGTGCATGTGAAATCAGAACAGGCATGAAATGTTTTATACAGAAAAGAAAAACAGAATTTGGAAATTTTCCGAGACTAAAATGTGCAACTTTTTAATTTGGCAAAAAATAAAATGGTTGATATGCGATTTTAAGAAGATGTGATTCTAGCACTTGGCGCAATTTATCGTCTGCTTTTGCTACTTGGATTATAAATATACACCTGAGAATAAGTTTTTGAAATTTTCATTCAGTTGGAACTGTGGATTTTTCTGCGCAGCTTTTCTCCATCTATTTCTAATGTATTACATCTAGAAAAAGGATGTTAGAAATATCAATTTTAATTTTGTGTAATCACACTCATGAATAATGATATACTTTCCAACTTAATGAAAAAAGGAACGAAAATAGGAAAGACCCATGGATTATAACATGTTTTTAATATATAGTACTGTAGTGCATATTTAAAATCTGAAATTGTTTCAGATTTTCGTACTTTCCCCCCTCCCTTTCCGTTTTTTGATAAAGACCTGTATATCCAGAAGTTCTTCAGAATTAATATAGGACAAAAATAATTTGTACCTTTTTGCAGGTTTTTATCATTTAACTTACCTTTTTGTAGGTTTTTATCATTTAACTATCTAATTTTTGTATCAGGAGCGGCCCGACATGGTAAGCATCGCATCTGGGAGCCGGCTTTGAAGGGGTGTCATTTCGAATTCAAAAACTAAGTGGGAGTCTTCTTTTAAATTAGCAGGGGGTGCCACTTACCCTAGGGCAGCTCCTGTTTTTAACAATCTTAATTTTAAATTCCATTCAGAATCCGAGAGATTTCAGTGCCAAGGAAGTCGGTGAGGAACAGGATTCTCTCCGAACAAGATGTATTAAGATGCGAACCAAATGGAAGCCGCAGGCGGCTAGTCATTTTATAAAAGAAGCTAGTGAATAAAAGTTCTACTCAGAAAATTTTACTTTACAATGAAATGTTTAAAATTATAATGTAATAACTTAAGATTATGTATAAAACTACATAAGAAATTACCAGACAAATAAGTATATTTACAAAAATCTGCAGTATAGGTATTAAAAAATATGAAATACATAAAATTAATAACACAAACTTGATAATCCTTAAGCAATTTACATTATTTCAATATCAGTGGAAATTTCTCATGCTTACTTTAATGGCATGCACACCATAGAGCACATATGAGCAACCTGCGGCTCACAAGACAGATGTGGCCTGCCACGGCTTTTGATCCAGCCAACGGAACATATCAGAACCCCATAAAAATCTGCATACCCATATAAATCCCAATTATACGGATTACAACTTTGCTAACATCCTGAAGTTTGGTTCACAACTTCACTAACATCCTAAAGTTTAGCCCGCAACTTTGCAAAGGTTGCCCATACCTATTTTGAATATGTGTGCACAGTGGCATAGCCAAGGGGGGGGGGGGGTTAGGGGGTCACAACCTCCCCAACATGAAGAATTTTTTGCCATACAAAATGCATATTCTTCACTCCCTTATCACACACATCTAAATGTGTCACCTCCCTTGCACACACACATATATATCAGTTGAAGTAGTAACCCCCCCCCCCATGAAAAATTTCTGGATACGCCACTGTGTGTGCAACATGATAATCTCATAGAAAAGACACTCAATTGTGTTAAATACATAATACATGAATCTTTTGAGGATGGATTGTTCATTCTTAAATGAAACAAGAAACCTTCTAAAAAAATGGACTTGTTATGTCAACAAAGCAACACTTTTGTCTTTTGTTCTAAATCTATTTGCTGTTTATTAACATGGTTTCTGTTCCTCTATTGTTAATCGGTTTTAATATACCCTTGCTTTATGGATGGAAAAGAGTTATTTACTGTCTATTTGCTGAATAAATGACAATTTCAGCTGTAGAGAAAAAGAAGGGGAATGAGAGAAGCAAGAGTTGAAAGTTGTCCTTTAATAGGCAACAAGGTAAAAAATTTACATGTCCGGAAAAGGTAGGTACAGTTATTAAAACATCCCAGACCAGTTTTGGCAAAGCACAGCTTATCACTTTAGTGATTAAATAGAAGTAAATACATACTCGCTTTATAAAATCAGGTTGAGGGTAGTACAGTCGGACCACTATTTAACGAAGCTGCTAAACCTTGGGAAATAAGTTCGCTATATGAAAAATTCGTTAAATAGATTTATCTTTTAAATGCTTTAAGCTGCATACAACTGATTTTAAATTTATAAACACTAAATATTATTGAAGTAGTTATTCAGACGTTTTAAAAATAAACACTAACAATTTTGCATTTTTTTTTAAATCATAAAGAAATCCGCAAGGGAATCAAAAAAGGTAAAACAAAACACCCGAAATTACACCATATTTTTGGCAGTAATATTGTAAATCATTTTACAATAAAATTAATGAAATTTAATGTCATCATCATATTCATTATAATACGTAAATTAAGAATACATTACCATGATGTGGTACTGTCAGACCTAATTAAATTTAAGCACCCATGATTCTTAAATTTAATTGCTGGAAAAGTCTGTTAATTTTGTCTGTTTTTTAACAGTAATTTTACTACTCTCAGTGAGTTAAGACACCTTGTGAAACCAGTTCAAGGTCACTGATAAAAATAAAATGTAGCAAAAAAAACAAAATAAGTTTGAAATTAATTGAAAACATTAAAAGCCTAAAATTTCCGTAAAAAGATTAAAACACGCACCATGAGCGCTTTCGACAGCTTAGCCCGCTGTCATCATCAGAACTGAGTTGCTTGGCTCGTTCACCGCCTCTTCTTCACTATGGCTTGCCAGGATTGCTCGATCTGCGCATGCGCCATGTCGTTGACAGCTCCCTCTTGTGTCATTATTTCCAACGCTTCCCGTCTTAAGCCATAATTGTGATTATTGTAATTAGCTATTTTCTTGACATTTACGAAATCTATATTTATATTTTCTTTTAAGGCTAGGCGGGATAGAGCGGTACTTTGTCTATTGTATTTTATGCCGTTTATGTGTTCTTTAATTCTATTTTTAATTTTTCTTTTTGTAACCTCAATGTAGTATCCGGGAAGGTTGGAATCTCTATATGTGAAATTTATTTTATAAACACCTGCGGTTTCTAGAGGGTTAATCTTGTCTGTATCTGACCGGATTCTTTTAAATATATTGCTACTGAGTTTAATTGGGATACGGAGGTTCATTTTACGTGCCCTGTTGGATATTTTTACAGCGAGACCGCAACAGTAGGGAATCGGATGAGTAAATGTGGATTTTTCTTTTTGTGCGTCGTTGATGATGTTTAGTTTCTTTCTTCTATTTCTGATTAGGTGGGGGATGATATTGCTAGGATAATTAGCTTCACGCGCAAGTTGCTTTATGAATTGTATTTCTTCCTTTAGTAATTGTTGGTTGGAGCATATTTCCAGGGCTCTATTGACGTGTGAACGTAAGATTGATATTTTGTAGTTATATGTAGTTTTTGAGGAGTAATTGGCTATTTTATTATTATTGGTAGGTTTACGATAAACGGTAGTTTCTATATTGTCTGGGGTGGTTCTAATTACTTTAAAATCAAGGAAATTTAGGCTATTATTCTGCTCAAGTTCTATAGTAAATTGTATATTTTCATCAAGTGAGTTAAGTTCGTCGAGAATATTATTTATGCTATTGTTATTTACTATTGCAAAAATATCATCAACGTAACGAAACCAGTATTTAATATGGGGGTGGAGGTTTGTATTGATTAAAGTTTCAAGGTTTCGCATTTTCCACTCTGCTATAATACCAGATATTGGGGAGCCCATAGGGACACCTTTATTCTGTTTGTAAAATTTATTATTGAATTGGAAGTAGGCGTTATTGAGGATGAGGGACAAGGCAGCTTTTAGGGTTATTGAAATATCTGTATTAAATGTGTTCTCAATTTCTTTACTTATTGTATTGTACATTTCTATTGTGTCTATGGAAGGATATAAGTTGGTGACGTCGAAGCTGACCATTTTAACAGAATCTGAGAATTGTATGTTTTTTAATTCTTTTAAAAAATCGGTAGTGGAATTTAGAGATGAGTTTGAGGAGGGAATTATTTGTTGTAATATGTTTTTTAGGTATTTTCAAGTAGGTAGGTAGGGCCTTCACATTTACTGACTATTGGGCGGAGGGATGGGGGATTTTTATGATCTTTATATTTTCCAAATATGCGTGGAGCAAAGGCAGTAGGGCTATGTAATTGTTGTGGTTTGTAATTTGGCCAGCTTCCTTTATTTATGAGTTCTTTTAGGATATTGTTAATTTTGGTGGTAGGATCCTTATTTAGCATATTGACATCTAGTTTATTGATGATTTCTATCATTTTGGTAATGTAATCGTCTTTATCTAAGATAACTATTTTTCCTGTTTTGTCTGAACTAAGGCAGGTTATTGTAGGATTATCTCTCAGTTCTTTTAAAAATTTTTTGCCTTCCTTGTCCCTCGTATTTTTCTTTTTTAATTTAGTAAGTTCTTTTTGAGTGAAAAGACGTAGTTCCTGTTTATTGTTGTCTGGTAATGGTTCTATTGCGGTCTCATAAGCAGCTATTGTGTCTTTTAAGTTTATGTTATCGTCAAGTATGAATTTTGGTCCAAGGTTTAGAGTGTCTTCTTGGTGTTTGTTTAATTTGAAGGAGGAGAGGTTTATGAATTGAGGATCGTCAGACTTCATTATTGTTTTGTTTGTACCATATTTATTAATACAGAAGTTGAGTTTTTTCTTGTGTGTAGTTTGTAGTTTGTATTTTAGTTTCCGGCAGAAATATTCTGTTTTTTTTTACAAGGTTTTCAAATGTATGATAGTTGTCGGTATTTGCTTTTAAATATTCTTTAATTTCTTCTATTTTAGTGTTGAGCTGGTGTATGTTGGCATATTTGCTTCTTATAAGCTTTTTTAATAATTTGTATTCAAAAATTTTCAAATCAAAGCGGAAGGCATTGTTTATAAGTTTATTTCTTACTTGGAGACATTTAGGAATTATATTGAAGTACTGACAATCCATTAGAAAAAATAAGTGTTCCAATTCACGGGTTAGACGTTTTTTTAGTTTTTTGAAGGTTGTATATAATGTATCAGTATTATATGCTATAGTTAAAAAGTTAATTATAAGAAAAATCTTAATCATAGCCAGCAATAAAGAGGTTTATAAGGAGAATTAATACTTATTGTAAGTAGTTGAGGGAGACCGTCGAACGCACGGCGATGGCAATATACACACAAGTCCAGATCTTTCTTGATAATAACCCCGGCTCCGGGTAAGTTTACTTATGTTTGTTTAATTTGAAGGAGGAGAGGTTTATGAATTGAGGATCGTCAGACTTCATTATTGTTTTGTTTGTACCATATTCTGCACATGCACCTGTCAACGACATGGCGCATGCGCAGATCGAGCAATCGTGGCAAGCCATAGTGAAGAAGAGGCGGTGAACGAGCCAAGCAACTCAGTTCTGATGATGACAGCGGGCTAAGCTGTCGAAAGCGCTCATGGTGCGTGTTTTAATCTTTTTACGGAAATTTTAGGTTTTAATGTTTTTAACTAATTACTAAGGTATTTCCGTGTTCAATTTTTAACTAAGTAAGTTTGAAATATTCAGAAATATAAAACAGACTTATTTCAAATGACTGTTTAGTTTTTGATATATGATATTATAAGTTGCGATGGACTGGGTAAGATTATCATGTTTTTGTAATACATAATTAAACCTTTTTTTTTAAATAAAAAGCCCAAATTGTTTACTTCAGATTTGGTTTTATTTTAGTTCAACAAAATATTATCCACAGACAATCTGCCGTCTTGGACTATACACCAAAAATTACAGTATGTTCATGAAGTCACATAAAAACAGTGTACTAAACAGAAAAAAAGAATAAAGATTTCAAAAAAGAAACAAAAAACAGAATGTGATTAGGTTTGCGATTAGAAATGTGATCTTTGATCACTAGCTTTTAAAATACTATGAACAGTAAGAATGAGATGCAAGAACTAAATCAAGAAAAGAAAACAGATTGTTTTTCCAGTAATGCTGTGACCTGTAAGATATAATTTAAACTGTTCCGGAAAATCAGCAGATCTCTCTCCAATGCATGCGAAGATAACTTGTTTCTTTTTTTTATTCTTTGAATTTCCTAATGTGGAACTAATTTCAAATATACTAAAAGTTTCTCAGGGATTTACTATACCAAACGCGAATAGAAAATTTGGTACCAATTAGCACAGTTCAGTTTTTATTTTTTATAAAGAATTATCGATTAGATTATCAATTAAAAAGAATTATCAGTTCGTAAAATTCAAAATATCTCAAGATCCCTGTACTCTACCAAAGAGTTCTCTATTTGGTGAATGTGAGCTTTTAACAAAGAAGAGGGAATTTTAAGCTCCCTTCTTTCAAACTGCCAGCGCTAAAGTAGAAATAAAATATGTGGTTAATGATAGCAAATTATATGCAACAGTCATGTGTTAGAAGGAATATAAATAGAAGTCTTCAATACAATGCAGAAAGAAACATTTTGTACACAAAACTTCATTATGGACGCATAAAGAATCCACAATGGGGACACACCAGACCGTGGGCAGCTGTGCCAGAATGACCTTAGAAAAATCTTTAAAGAAAAAAACCAGTTTCCCCCTAACATTGTGCTTTGATTGCACCCCTAAACAAATGGCGCCCCAGGCAGCTGTCCGAGTAGCCAGTATCATGAGCTGGTACTGACTGTATATTACATTTTACATAATTGCAGAGTGAATTTTACATTTTTATTAATATATTTCCATGAAAAAGCTAAATAAATTTATGTTTTGACTCTGAAATTTAAGTGAAAACTGCAATTTATCCCCATGGAGTGGAATGTTACACAATTAATGGTACATATTTAAAAACACAACCTTTGGAAAAACAAGTTTATCTTTTCAGAGGCATAGCCAGGGGTTAGCTGATGGGGCTGCAGCCACCCCAGAAATATTCATTTCTGGGACATTTGTGGATTACATATTTGTGGATACCTTTCCTTTTGATATGAATTTGATAAATTTCCTTTTAAAAAGTTCTTTTTGCTATCCCCATGGTATGTTTGAAAGTTCCCCTTGAGAAATTTGAAGTTCAGCTATGGATCTTAGTCAAACTGATTTTTTTTTTCCTAATGTATATTTTTCCAGCTGCAAAGATTTTAAACTCAATTTTTACATTTTTTTTTTTTCCGTTTCGCATTTTTTTAAAGATTCATTTTCATATTTAAACACAATAATAAACAAATAGGCAAAATAAAAGGGCCCATTCTCTTCTGGAAAAAAAAATAATAATAAAGATTGGTTTTATCGATATTCATAAGTTATACTGCATTTCAGTTTTTGAGTTCTCAGCTACCACCGAAAAAAAAAAAAAATCCTGATACTGTAAATCATGCTACTGTATTTTTTAGTATGCCGGAGAAAAAGCAAACATATTATGTATACCTGAATAATAAGAGTATTTCAGGTAAAATAACTGTGGATATGTGAAGTACAAAGTTTAAATATAAAAACACAATCCTTGTTGTTTTAATTTTTAGCATTATATTTGAATAATTTTATAATCATTTCAAAGAGCTATTAATGCATTTTTCTTCTGGGGGGGACACATTAATTTTTTTTTCCAAATATCCTGCAAAATCTTGGAATACTCTTGAAAGCTATTCAACCAGTTGTACAGGTGAAATGAAGGTAACTCACTCTTCTGCTTCTCATAATGCTCTTTGAATGTCATGCAGAATTGAGGATTATTCAAAGACCAATGCAGAGAAGCAATGCTGCTGTCATTGCATTTTTTCAATAATCGGACCATATAAATAAGATCTGACAAGGAAACTTCCAAGGAGAGGAAATTTAGAACTTCTGTCACTCACAAAATGTAACAAATTTAACTCAGTGATAAGTACACACTAAAAGAAACCTAATGTGTGAAAATTAGCAGCTATTTCCTCAGATTAAAGCTAAAAATAATTAATAAAAAATGAGTTTGGGTTGACAGAAGAGACAATTTATCGCTATTTGGCACTTTCAAAATTGTTTTAGGAACATCTTTTCAAAAGATGTTTGTATTCAGCATTCTTTATTTGCAACGGAATCTGTTGCATTTACTTTCCTATAATTCTGCAATAACTTAGTTTGATTTTTGAGACTTATGTCTATTAATAGAAACATATTTTTTAAATGTCTTTGTAAAGCACAAAAATAACATTAAATATATTTCTTCTTTATCATATCCTTACACGGAAGCAGAAATACAAACAGAATGAGATTTTCAAAATAAAAAAACTCTCTTATGCAGAAACTGAATTGCAGCTTGCAATGTGATTATGCAAATGAAAGAAAATTGTTTTCTACTGTCATTTTCAGAAATAAAATAAAAAGAATATAGAACTTCAGTTTAACCTATAGAAAAACAAAAGACTTAGCAATTACTACAAAATCTAAAACAATGAAATCTAACATCGAAACAAAGAGCGTATACAAATATTTCAAATAGGTACTCGCATGAGCTTTTCAACTTTTTCAGCTAACTAGTTCTGTCACTAAATACTGAGCAAAGGGTTACAATTGGCCCAATTTTAACTACTTTTTAATGTTTAATTTCTTGACATTTACAGGAAGATAGCTACTAATTTTCACACATTAGGTTTCTTAAAATATGTATTTGTGACTGAATTAAATCCATTACACTTTTTGGATTGAGCTCAGGAAAAGTTTCCTTGTGAGCTTAAGGTGATGTTAAACCTCATGTCACTGAAATATAATAATGAATATACATTATTAAATGTGTGATTGAATTTTTAAGTGCATGACTGAACAGGGTTTTGTTTTACTTTTTAACAATAAGCAGCTGATAACAGAGCACAGATTTAATCCATTAATTTGAACCATAATAATAATTTATTACTTAGCAAATTAACCATAAAAATGACTTAGAAAACAAAAGAAATGAAAAACAAAGAAAGCTACAATGAAAAATGTAGATATAATATTTCAACTTCTGTTTAGCTATTAATAATAACTAACCTGTAAAGCATCAGTGTCTATTGCTAACAAAGAATCAGTCATACAAGTCAGATCACCAACAGTTCCATGTACTGGTTGTAATTGATTAAGCAAGGCGTCAACCAAAGGATAACAAGCCTAAATTTATGAAAAAAAAATTTAAGTAACAGAAATTTCAACTAATTTTATCTACTACTAAGTCATCCACCATAGAATGCTGTTTTAACCCTTCTAAAAATGGTTAAATGAAAATTTTTTATCACGCAATGGTTATGTAAAAATTACAAATGGCTAAATGAAACATTTAAATTAAAATAAAATTTACATGGTAAAGAAAATTATATATATGGTAGGGTCACTAATAATTGACATTTTGCCAGATAATTTATAATAATAAGCTTTTATTTCAGAACTCTGGTATAAATTAGTATAATTTCTAGTATAGCCAGTTTACTAGACTAGTGAAACATGACTACTAAACTAGTGACTTTTTTTTTATGTTGGTCAGGCTACTAAAATGATACTATTTTACCTCCAATGGTAGACACCCTGTTTTAAATTTATTATTACATTGCAGCAGCATTAACATTAATACATTCAAGTAGCATTAGCATTTTCTTTTTTAATCTGCATTATTAAGTTAATATGGCCACAAATTGAGTAATGTATAGGTAACTTTCTATCTCGCTTTATTGTTCGATTCTCCAGGGAATATAAATGGAATGATATTTGTCTTCCATTTAAATATCAGATATTGAGATTTTAAACTCAGTGCTAAAAAAAGTCTCACTCCCAGCAGTTGGCTCAACTTGAAATTAAGTTAAACTGAGTTGTATCAAATAATAGTATATAAAATAAATCTACAGAGTTTTTTCATGAATAAATTTGGTACTTTTCTGTTATCTGAATACCAAGAAACTTGGCTTTTTGTTTGTTTGTTTGTTTATCGCCAAGTAGGTACAATGTTTTCTCTGGCAATTTCTTTTTTGCCAAATACATGTGGGAAATTTTTTTGGCAAGTTTATTTATTTGTCAACCATCTAAAAGGATTTTTCCCAGCAATACTCAATGCATTCAGCATTTTCTATACCTTGAAAACATAAAATAGACAATTCTACACAAAATATACAAATAAAAATATTGCAGAACATACTCACATTTTGAGGTTTCTCGCAAGATTTTACAGGCGGCAATTCCTTAACCAACAATAAATAAACCTTAAGACTGTTTTGAAACTTATTCATGTATTTTCAAACCAGTAATCACTTCGAATTCCAGTTACACTTAGGTGATTTTCAAAAATTTTGCCACGTTAATGTCCCACCAATAAAGTGAGTGGTGTCATAAAAAATTTCTGGTTTTAAAAGATTTTTGCTGTACTAAATTAAAATTATTTCCTCTTCTGGTTCATAAATATCTTCAGTTTATCATGTGTCCCCCATTTTGCTCATGATTTTTACTTCAAGAGTGTTACTGACATATTTTTCAATAATTTAGTTTTGCAAGGTTGGCAACAGTTCTGCAGTAAGCCATGCTTGTTTTTCATTTATTTACTATTCTTTAGATTTACAAAGTGATTATATGCATTCAAAAATATTTTGAAAGTTCACTTTTATTATGGTGAGTATTTTTATTGCATCGCATGAGTGCTGCCAGGATTGCTATTTATTTTGTTAGTTAAAAATAAGATTTAAATTTAAAAATGATGCATATTAATTTACTAGTACAGGGGGCTGACCCTACTTTAATATGCGCAAAATGTTTTTCTTCAAGGCAAAAATTTCATTTGAAATCTCATGAGTGTTACCCTATAAAAGTAACACTCATGAGCTTAAAGATGTTATTAATGAAATGTAATTATGAAATTAACATCAAAATATTAAGCATGCAGCACTGTGGTTAAAACCTACTAATGCAGAACAGGATACTTGTTTGTGTAAAACACACACAAATATTGAGCTGAAAGCAAAGAAGCTCAAGCAACTTGGCCTGTATTGGCCTTTAATAGTACTGACAAGCCACACGCATTATGTGCGTTCATAGCATGCAATAAAGACTCTGCTGAGTGCATGTATAACAACAAGTGTACCACTTGCAAGAACAAAATTGTACCATTTTCTGATACCACCATTAATGCAGAAGAAGAAATAGCATTTGAGAGTTGGACTACTGCTAAAAAAACAGTTAAAAAAACAGATGCTGATGGACATGAAATTATGAAGACAATTACAAAAGAATCACCATAAAAAGATACAATCAAAGGACTTGAAGAAAGCTTCCAGAAGGATATGAAGGAGTTTAAGCATTATTTGTTTAACATATAGAATCAGAAGAGATAATTCAAGTCCTATAAATAAATTTGGACAAGAATGAAGCAGCCATTCTTTTGGATTTTTCTGAAAATTATTCCTGAAAATTAGCCAAAGAAATCTAATCCTATCACTCTGGTGGTCTCGCAACGAAGCAACTCTACATACAGGAGTTCTCTATGTAGCCCAAAAATCTGTGTCATTTGCAACTATATCAGAATCCCCTGATCACAGCCCAGCAGCAATATGGACACATATGCATCCCATATTTAAATTTTTAAAAGAGAAGTTCTCTCAAATGAATACCATCCACCTTCTTTTCTGACAGACCTTCTACTCAGTATCGCAAAAAAAAAAACAACTTTCTTACTTTTAACCGACGAAAAAATGGAGGAGGTTCTCAAGTCGATGCGTATATATATATATATATATATTTATGTATGATCATGCATAACTTTTTACAGAGTAATCCGATTTTGATAATTCTTTTTTTTTATTGGAAAGGGTATAACTCGAAGTTGGTCCCATATAAATTTGGAAAAAAAATTCCAACCCTAAGGGTAGGAAAGCAGGGGATGATTGATTGTTCACTCACTGATTGTAATGTATGACCACGCATAATTGTTTACAGAACAGTGCGATGGATGTATTAAATAATTAATTGACTATGGATGTATTAAATAAATCAAGTCATAAATATATACACTGAAGCACCGTTTAATACATTTTTCAAGGGACTAAGGGAAAAAACATAAATCACAAAAACATATAAACAAAATTCTCAAAAGTATGTACATTTTCATAATGACCAACAATAAAAAATCAGATTTAAATATAGCATCTTATATTACTACATGAAAACAAAATACACCAATATGTATTTAATATTAAGAGTTTTATTCTGAATTTAATATACAGCTAGTACTCATATTCATATACATTCGAAATGTACAAAATATTTTGTAATTTTCTACTTATGGCTGTTTGGAAATGCACAGAAAAAATTTCATTGTACACAGTTAAAAATGCTTGTTTAACATTATCATTTAAATCGCCGCAAATTAGGTATTCTTTCATAAAGTTAGAACCTGGCAAAACTTGTTGAAAACTTTTGCATATCACACATTTTCTACTATCTTCAGTTCTAAAAAAATGTATAAATGAATTTTTCGATTTCAGAAAAACATATAAATAAAATTATTTAACATTAAAATCCAATGGATTTTTATAAGACCATTCATTAAAACATAAATGAGAAACATATAAATGGTGCTTCACTTTGTGTATATATATATATATATATATATATATATATATATGTTACGGTAAATGTGATTAATCCGGTGATTATGTATAATCACCACTAAATTCGGTAAATATGATAAATTTTTGAAAATTTATCAAATTAACCGGTTTGTTTGCATAATTCCCAACTCATAATGGTAAATGTGATAAATGTCCCCAACTTTATGAAAATTTGTTCAGTTTGCACAAGTGCTGGGCTTCTCACACACACAACACATGACAGTCACATGATTTCAGTAGCTGTTCTCATTTCGTTGCATCTAGATGTTTTTCGTTACCCTCTCGTATTTGATAAAATATTGAATAATTTCTGATATACTTAAGCATTTTAATTCCAAATTAGTGAATATTATGGATACTAAGAAAGCAAACAGTGGTTTTCTTACGAAAGAAAGATATGATGATTTATTTTTAAAAAGTGAATAATAGTAAAAACAAAAGAAGTAGAAAAAAACTCCAAGATTGTCAAAGACTAAAACGATACAATGTAATGAAAGTAGGCAATGTTGAAAAACTTATCTTTCCCGTAAGTAAAGGCAGCTCCAATGTTAGATTTCACATGTACTTTGAAGAACTTTTTACGATAATTCATGAGGTACACTTATCAATATAGGCCATTGTGGTAGAAACAGTATGTTAAAAGAACTTAAAAAAAAGTACGAAAACATTACTACCGAAGAAGTCATGATTTACTTAAATTTGCGTGAAATTTGTCAAAAAAAAAAAAAAAACCAAGGTACCTAAGAAAGGATTTGTTGTTAGGCCAATGGTCTTTCAAGAGATGGACTCAAGATGCCAGGTGGACTGAACTGACATGCAGTCGCAACTAGATAAAGACTAAGTTCATATTTTGGCTATCAAAACCACTTGACAAAGTTCGAACAGTAGCGTGCCCTAAAAAGCAAACATGCAGAAGAGGTTGCATATCACCTAATTGATATTTTTCACTATATTTGGAGCCCCCAGTGTACTGCAAAGTGACAACGGTCGTGAGTTTAGTAACAAAATCACATAGAAGAAGATTGTGCAATGTGGCCGGATCTGAAAATTGTGCACGGAAAACCTTGGCACAGCTAGACTCAAGGTTTGATTGAACGTGCAAACCAGAAATTGAAAATATGCTAAGTTCTTGGTAGGACAGCAATCACACCAGTAAATGGTCCAAAGGGTTACATTTTGTGCAACTTATGAAAAATAGAGCATTTCATGAAGGCATCAAAAGTGTTCTCTTTATGAAGCAATGTTTGGGACGCCTGCAAAATTTGGCATGAAAATGTCTTTCCCGAAAGACTCTATCGAACATCTTAGAACTAAAGAAGAACTTCTGGCATTAACCGAGACAGTTAATAATGCTTCCGAAGACATCAATAGAGAAATAGAAAATGTTTCTAATATGGAAAATAACGATCTATCTCTAAATGACCCTGCATCTGAAGTTAATTTTACTCACAAAGAGAATGAAGCAGCGGTCACTCTAATCCAGACAGATATTTTATGCAGGCAAGAGCAAGTAAGAAAACATCGAATGAGTGATAAAGAAGGTTTAGAATTACAAGCAAAGAAAATGTTGAAAGTTTCAAATGTTAAATTACCTGCTGATAAAGTTGGTGACACAGTGAAACTAAGAATACCAGATGTTGAGAGAGCAAGAAGTGATCCCTGAAATTTATTAGCGGTGATATTAGAAGTTCAAAATGAAGAGTTTTATCAGTTAGGAACGAAACAAGATACTCTTACTCGATACAAGATACTTTTAAATTTTCTTCACAATTTGTGAAGAAAAACATATTTTGCTTGACGATGTTCCAGATCCAGCAATATCATTTCGAGAATACGTTAGAAAAACATCTCTTTCTGGAGGTCAGGGATATCAGCATGTGTTTGTAAGGGACAATGCGAGTCTGATAAGTGCAAATGTAAAAAATCTGGCAAACTTTGTAATTCTAAATGCCATAACAATCTAATATGCTTAAATAAATAAACTTAAAATATTCAGTAATTTGTAGTAATAGTATTTAACGTTATCTGGAAAAAATTTTTTTTTTTTTTTTTTTTTTTTTCTCTTGAATATCGACTTTGTTTTTATATGTAACTTCAGTTTATTTTTTAAATGTAACTTCAGTTTGTTTTTTTTATGTGCAACTGTTTAGTACAATTTCATGTAAACTGTACTTTTTTTTTCAAACACCTGTCAGTCCCTTATTCAAATTTCGTTCAGGCTAAATAAATGTATGTGACTTAAAATAACCATTTATTGACTTTTTGACTATAAAATATAAAATATTGTAATTCGTGGTCTCTTATGCCATGGTGTCCAACGAAAAAATATCCTTCTGAGTAATAACTACACAAAAAAACTGCACTCTATTCAACTGGCCCAATCAATCATGATACTTATCACATTTACCATAACGAGTTGGGAATTATGCAAACAATCCAGTTAATTTGATAAATTTTCAAAAATTTATCACATTTACCATATTTAGTGGTGATTATGTATAATTACCGGTTATATACAGGGTGCCCAGCCTTAATGTGACCCAATAGCTAATTCCCGAACCATTCGGTTTAGATATGCACTTCCAATTTGAAAAATGTTTTAAAAAAGGTAAAGAATGTTTTTACGTGCTTTTCGAACCAAAAAACCCATTTAGAAAAAAATTACAAAAATTAAATTTTTATACAGTCCTCAGGTCCTATCACTTATATTTAGGAAAAGATGCAGTACACAAAAACAAAGTAAACACTAAAAGTTTCATTTTATTACGATAAAAACTGACCAAGTTATGGAACTTTGAAAATCATACATTTCATCCATTTTCTCGGCCAATTTCAAGAAGCTAGTAAGGGACCGTCTCCAAAGTGAAATTAATTGGAACTCTGCCAGGAAACATTCGCTCTTGCACGTCACTCTTATGTAAATCGTTTTTAAATTTAAAAGTACACACATTACGTTAATATTACAATAACTGAGTACTTAAGAAACAAAATTTATTCTGTGTACGTGTAAAACATAGATAAAATAAAATATTTTGGACGAAGAAAACTTTTCAAAAGCAGTTCCAAAAACTTAGACTTATTTGCCTGCGGCTTCAGACTGATTTGCTGTGGTCCTGATCATGGCAAATGTTAAAAATCAGTTGTGTAGTCGCTTTCAATTGCATACAGTCGTATTCTAATATTACGAATTCTAGTACAGGAGTACGAGATGTATACAAATGAAGAATACTGCGAAATGGTACTGTTGTATGGGCAGTGTAATCGAAATAAGAGAGAGGCGGCAAGACTTTATGCCATTAAATTTCCCAGTCGAAGACATCTATCTTATTGTACAATTGCCCATGCTGTTAAACGCTTGTATAGAACTGGGAGTTGTCATAGACGTATTCCCTTGTCTCGTGCCACACCTTCAAGCTTGCGGATATCCGCTGAGGATGTTCTAGGATATGCCCTGGCTCATCCTGAAAGTAGTGTCCAGGATATTAGCAAGGCTTGTTCCTACTCAAAATCGACGGTGTGGAACATATTACATACGTACGGTGCATTTCCTTATCGTCCAGTCCTGGCGCAGGAGCTAATGCCTGGAGACCAGTTGTATACATCTCGTTCTCCCATACTAGAATTCGTAATATTAAAATACGGCTATATGCAATTGCAAGCGACTACACAACAGATTTTTAACGTTCGCCATGATCAGTATCGCAGCAAATCAGTCTGAAGCCGCAGGCAAATAAGTCTATTTTTTTTTTGGAACTGCTTTTGAAAAGTTTTCTTCGTCCAAAATATTTTATTTTATCTATGTTTTACATGTACACAGAATAAATTTTGTTTCTTAAGTATTCAATGAGGAATTTGCACGCTTTTCAGTTTTACATTAATGATATAGAAAATGAAAAATTATGATCGAAAGCCTATTTTTTTTTTAGTTTTAAAGCTGTAAAAGCTAATATAATTTGTTTTCCAACGCGCACTATTTACTTTGTCTCAAAATCGCTGCTTTTCCTACGCGGATACATATGACGTCACAGTGCACCATCGTAAGTTTGTTTACAATTCGTGTTCTAACTCGCAGCGTAGTTTCATTTTGATTTGGAAAGTTCTTTTTAAATTTTATGATGTCAGAGGCTGCTAAAGCACCTTTTAAGTATTGTTTAGTGCCTTGCTGCACAAGCACGACAGTGAACACTCCTGGAAAGCTTTTCTTTTCTGTTCTAAAAGTGTTCTGTTCCAATTGTGTTAAAAATGCTATTTCTGGTTCACAAATAAAAGACTGTTTCGAAATAAAATTAATGTAATTCTCGCTAATTAAAAACCCTTTGACAAGGAATATTTTTTCTTTGATTATTATAATATTAACGTAATGTATGTACTTTTAAATTTAAAAACGATTTACATAAGAGTGACGTGCAAGAGCGAAAGTTTCCTGGCAGAGTTCCAATTAATTTCACTTTGGAGATGGTCCCTTACTAGCTTCTTGAAATTGGCCGAGAAAATGGATGAAATGTACGATTTTCAAAGTTCCATAACTTGGTCAGTTTATATCGTAATAAAATGAAACTTTTTGTGTTTACTTTGTTTTTGTGTACTGCATCTTTTCCTAAATATAAGTGATAGGACCTGGGGACCATATAAAAATTTAATTTTTGTAATTTTTTTCTAAATGGGTTTTTTGGTTCGAAAAGCACGTAAAAACATTCTTTACTCTTTTTAAAACATTTTTTAAATTGGAAGTGCATATCTAAACCAAACGGTTCGGGAATTAGCTATTGGGTCACATTAAGGCTGGACACCCTGTATAATCACCAGTTTATTACTTTTACCGTAACATATATATATATAAGTAAAATAAGAAATTGTTCTCATGTAACACACTTCTGTAACAGTAATACTAAAAATAAAAGTGTACTTTAAACAAGCTAAAATCTACTTACAACCAAGGATTTTTGTAGTCTTGTAAAAAGTTCCCCCTGTTTCAAGAGAAGATCAATACCTACTGTCATAGCCATTGATGCAAATATGTTGTCCAATAAATTTGATATATGACAATCACTGCAAGCATTGTTGCTGGTTATTAAAAACAGAACAACTCTGAAACAGAATTTTTTTTTTTTTTTTAATCTAATGGAAACTTAGTTTACAACAGAAAATAATGTATGGAATTGATAATCAATTTTTAAACATTTGTATGAAATCAATAAATAAAAAACTTGGGAGTTGTGCCAAAGAAGCAGCAAAAAACTGCAACAAAATTTAAATTTCTACAAAAAAATTTTGGTAAATAGAGTCAGGTGGGGAGAAATGGTGAGAAAATCGTGTATTTTTTTAAAAGGTCCTAAAATCAAGCTGTTAAATTTATGTTAACACATACATCTGACTTACATGGATTGAAAATATAGCATTATTTTTTAACAGGGTTGAAAAAAAAAACTTTTTTTTTTGTAGAAAATTTTAAAAAAAAAGGGTTTTTGGTTTAAACTAGGTTTTTAAAACTCCTTTGTAATCCTTTAATAATTACATGTGCACATATTTATAGATAAAATTATTTATAAAATGTTCAAATAACAATTAATACTCCTTCTGAAAATAATTAAAACTAAGTAAATGAACAACTGCTGCTACTTATGTGGGCATTATAAATTTTAATATTTTATTTAGAGATACTATATTTTAAAATTTAGTATATAATATAATGCAATAGTAATTGCTTACAACATAATACATGCAATATTACTGTTAGATTCATCAGTAATAATGGTGATAAGTTGTTCAAACTGATATTTTTAAGGTTTAGAAATAAGCTGTTAAAACACAAAACCTATATTTTAAGAACACATTTTTAAAATGCAGCCTATAATTTAAGTTTAATTAATAATTTTTAATAATTATAAAACACTGAGGTATCTATTAGATTGATATAAAAACTTATTGTTGACACTTATAAGTATAATTTTAAAATACATCAGAACTTATTCTATCAGTAGTAATATTAATTTTGCCACCCGGGTTTTGTAGTGGTTAGAGAGCCATTCTACAGCATCACGGGCCCAGGTTTGATTCCCAGCATGACATTGATTAAAGTTTAAAATTCCTGGTCGCTAGTCGCGATTAAACTTTGGAAACTGGCGATTAATGAAACCCTGGATACCTGCCAAATTCTGTGGTGGAGCTACAAAAATACATCAACAAATGGCACATACTGCACTCGCAAAATTTGGCAGCAAATTGCTAGGGATGTAACGGATATCCAGCAAGTATCCAGTATCCGGCTGATTTTTCAATATTCAAAATACCGGCGGATATCGGAATCAAAACTACCAGATATCCAACTTCTCTGCCTGATATCTGGCTTTATACTACTAAAGTTCCATGTATAATATGCATGGGACAGGATGGAAAATTATATTTGAACATTCTTGATAAAGTGATACATAACAGGGGAATATATTTTTTAACTGAAAAAACAGCAAATTTAACACTGGAAATTTAACATTTGTTCAGTAGTTTTTGAGCATATTTTATAACCAGTTAGGCTAATATTTAGAGTTGATATCATGTGGCAAAGTGCTGCTTAGCGGACATTTTCTGAACTAAAAAAGAAAAAAAAAAATTAAGCACATCTCATGTAATGTTCATGTGCAAATTTGAAGGCAATCTTTTCATCCTTTTCAGTGGTAGACTACTGTTTAATGGGGAAGTTTAATTATAAGGTCATTCTATGTCAGATCAACCAGGCCATGACACCATCCGTCACAGATTTTGATGAAATTTGATACATATGTATAACTTTAGTATGCTGATTACAACTATATCAATTATATTAAGATTAATTAAAGGATTCAAAAGTTATGGGCTTTCAAATTTCAGATGAGATGCCCTGTCGGATGCCATCTTGAATGACACTTATATACACATAAATAGCCATAACGTTCATAAATTTGTCCTATAAACTTCAAATTTGTGTTGTTTTGATCAGAAAAAGACACATTTTCAATTAAGCAAGGTCAATATTGTACAGCTTTATTACAGTAACTGTAAAATCCGTTTACTTCCCAGTTTTTGGTTGACAGAGTGAATAACTTCAACAGCTAATTCCGTGAAGTGCTCCATTTTCAATTTCCATCAAATTTTATACACAAGTAATTGTACTATAACATCTGATTAAAACATTTTGAGAAAAAAGCTATCAAGGATAGTGGAATGGCAATATGTTGGCAGATTACTGTTGAGGGCTAAAAAGAGACACTAAACCAGCTTCAAAATCTAAAGGACACAAGCATTCTTTTGATGATAATAAAAAGTATAATTTTACTGTATAGGGTCGGGTGGGGTAAAATGACCATAAATTTAGCTATTTTCAACTTTACTAAGCTACACATCTAAAATAATACAACATATTTAAAAATTTTTGACAAATATTTTACATTAAACTATCTGACAGTAATTACAAATTTTTGTTTTTTTCTTTTACAAATATTAAAACTGTTTGATCATTATTTCTTTTTGGCTTGTTATTATGATCATTTTACCCCATGGTGTGGGGTAAAATGATTATAGATGGAAAAAATGAAATAAATCATAGAAAATGATATTATATGAATAAGATCAACTGGAAAATAGATAACAAATATTTTATTAAACAGTTTTATATAGAATTTCAATTTAGCTATCAGAACTTATAAGTATAATGTCCTCTACTATTGAAGTTTGGCTCATCCAGTATTTGAATTATCTGTTCAGTTTGAACTTCTTCGACATCACATTTTCTGGCAATGTACACTTTTTCAAATAATGATTTTGCAAAGTATTAAATTGTAAATAGCTCCTTTTCTGCAGACAAGATCTGTCCAAAAATGCTTAATAAAACTTTTACCACAGCGCCTAAGAGCCAGCAGATATTTTGTCCGAAAGAGGTGTTATGGTCATGCCATTTTGTACTCTCCTTTCAACTCTTTTTAAGTAAGAATTGGGATTTTTCTTCAAAAATTTCAAGAATAGCATACTTTCTTTATTTCATGGTCTTCATGTTTTTCTTCAAAATGTGCAACAAACACATCCTCTGTTAGCATTTATTTTAAATTTATGATTCCAGTATCGTAAATTTTGGGTTATTTTTCGTATTTTCAGGTAAAAGTGAAAGTAGAATAACGGAATATATTCTTTAAGTACAAGCCTAGCAGTATGATCATTTTACCCCACTTTCTTTGAACTACTCCAAAATAAAAAATAATAAGAATACAAATTATCTTGATACATAAATTTATTCCGCAAGAATGATAGTAGGCTTTGCATCATCAAAATTTCAAGAACTTTAAATCACAAAAATGCTACAGCAAAGTAAATTTTAACCTTGTATAGATAAAGTCAAACATGAAACTGTAAGTGTTGCCATTACATATTGAAAGAATGTTACCAAATTAAATAAATTAGTTTAAAAATATTGCTTATAATATAAATGAGCTAAACAAAAATCAGTATGCCAATAAACCTATGCACTTGACATTTATTGCCTGCTTTTTGTAAACTGTTCATTTTACCCCACCTAACCCTATAATTTTACTGTATAGGAGAATATAATTCCTTATAAACTATGCACACACATTTATACAAGTGTATATGATTTTATTTATTAATCTATTTTTTTTTTTGTACATTTTTTAATGAATGCTGTGTAAATTGTATATTCTCAAATTCAAACATGAAAGCACGAAACAGCTAAAAAGACTGAACTTTGTTGCGGATCATACAGAACAAATAAATTATGCATTTAACAAATTACCTGTTATTCTTTCATATGTATTCATTATTAAACTATCTACTATTCATTTTATCACTGCATTCAGTATGACTAAATTCATTTGCATAGATCTCAAAAACAGCCGAATGATGTTGAAGAAAGACTGAAAACTTTCATGCCTGCAAATTCCAAATTCTTAGTTTCTTAATTATAAAAAATCCTGACGAGATACACAAAAATGGATATTATTTTGAAATAAGCATAGCAGATTTCTTATAATTTACATAAATTCCTGAAAACCTTAGACAAAAAGTTAAATTTTGTAGGCCTGTAGAATTTATTGGAAAAATTATGGTAGTAGAAGAAAATTCATATGATGTTAAGTTCTTGAAAAAAATCCAAGATTGGTGAATTTTGTGTTTTTCACACAGACTTAGTCGACAAAAAAATAAATAAATAAATAAATTAGAAATTTAAATGAACCGAAATTTAGAAATAGGGGGCATTACATTTTTGATAAACTTTGAGCATTAATGATACAGTCATAGAGTGTAACAGAGAGAGAAATGAGATTAAAGCAAACGTTGCTAATAAACCTTTGAGTTGGATATCATCATTTAAATTTCAAATAAAGTTTTAAATGAGTTTATGACTTTATTATATTATTTTTCATATTTCCTTATGCTTTTTTTAAGAAAATTTGTGTTTTATTATTTATCCAAATCTATGGATATCATTATTATCTATTCTATTGTTTTCATTGTTGAACTATGTTATACCCATTTTACCCCTCACTATACCCATTGTCACTTGCATGGGGTAAAAAGAGTATACTAAACACATACTTATAAATGTTTTCTCACAAACATATTTTTAATATAATAAATATTAATTAATTTAATAAAAATAAAATCTATGTATTCTTATTCCGAAGATTTGCAATGTAAAGAAAAGAAAATTGTATTATTAAATACTTACGTGAAAATTTTCGCTGAACATTAAAAACATTGATTTTTATAACCATTTTACCCCACCTGGCCTTAATCTACAGAGATAGTTGTTACTTGCACTAGTAGATTTAAAAACAGTGAAATTTATAAGTGAATCTAAAAAGGGAAAGCTTGCATTCCACATCTTGTTTAGATTAAAAAATTATTTAGCCAGTAGCATGTACTATGAGAGGGGGATTCAACCCCCATGTGAAGAAAACAGTCAAACAGATTTTCTATTCTTAACAAAGCAAGTATGTCTTTTTTAAATATGTGTAAACCCTCTCCCATGAAAGAAGTCCATGTATGTATATCATATGACTCATCACTCAAATACATTCATTCAAAGAGGATTCAAGTAAATGTGCATGATGCACATAAAAGAAGTATGTACATCACTTGACTCATCACTCAAATATAGCCATTCAAAGAGGATACAAATAAATGTACTATAAGAGCTATAGTCATCATACCAAAAAATATTACTATAATTACCGATCATGATACTCCCTCCAAATAATTTTTGCTTCTGGTGTAACAGCACGTTTTAACTCTGAGCCTCTTAAACGAGAGTACATGTGTACTGCATTCATGGTACTTACAGTAGTAAAAGGAAGTTTCTAAAACACAAAAAAGTAATTTATTTTAAAAACTGAATATCCAAGTATATGAAATAACTTAAAGATAAGGATGAGGGGGGGGGGGGGGCGGGGATCAGAGGACTGCACTTCTTAGCTTTTGAAAAGCGTCTGATTAGTTGGATTAAAAAAAAAAAAAAATTAATGCTTAATTTTTTTAAAAATCACTATAATTTAAACACTTGACATACTAACAAACACTAACACAAACAAGTCTCAGTGTATGCTCTAAATATTATAATAAATAAAAGAAATTAAAGCGTTTAGGGCAATAGAATAATAAATGAAAGCATTTCATTTGTTGCAAAAAGGAGAGTGCGATTTACTGAATATCATATGTAGCATTTGTGTCTAATAATTTCTTGTGCTTTAAAATTTTCTTCATAAATAGTCGAATTATTTCTTGCAAACTGAAATTACAGCTTAATTAGAATTCAATCCAGTCAACATCCAGATATTTTGCGGAATACAAAACAGGTATTTGTCAGTGGCGGCTCGAGGGATACAGCAAGTACAGCCGGGCTGCACTTGAAATCATCAGCACATACTTTAAAATAATTTATTCTACTAATTTTCCTAAATTCAGATTAGAATTATGGAATTCCTATGGTAAATTAAAAAAATCTCCAAAAAAAACCAAACAAAAAAAGCGTATTGTGGCCAGATCGCTCATTCAGAAAAAAGCACGGTAAAATCATACAAGCCGGTGCGCACCCCATGTAAACATGGCGACAGTCGCCAACCATTTTCCACGAGCAGCACATTAAAATTGCACATATATTCCACTAAAAATGAGCAACCAGTGGACCGTTTATAACTAAAAAAATATAACTAAAAAAACCTCAGTGGATTCAGCAACCTAGTTGTACAGCTTTCTAAACTAGGCAACCAGTGGTCCGTTTTTAACTAAAAAAACCTCAGTGGATTCAGCAACCTAGCTGTACAGCTATCTAAACTAGGCAACCAGTGGCCCGTTTTTAACTAAAAAAACCTCAGTGGATTCAGCAACCTAGCTGTGCAGCTATCTAAACTAGGCAACAAGTGGTCCATTTTTAACTAAAAAAACCTCAGTGGATTCAGCAACCTAGTTGTACAGCTATGTAAACTATGCAACCAGTGGACCATCTTTAACTAAAAAAACCTCAGTGGATTCAGCAACCTAGTTGTACAGCTATGTAAACTACACAACCAGTGGACCGTTTTTAACTAAAAAACAACAGTGAATTAAGCAACCTAGTTGTACAGCTAATGTAAACTGGGGAAACACCGGCCCGTTTTCAACTCAAAAAAACATCGGTGGATTAAACAACCTAGTTGTACATCTCTTATAAAGTCAGTATGATTAGAATAGCACGTAAATAGCACTTACGAAAACATAAAGCACATCGAATGTCAATTTAAAATTCGCATTAAAAACCTTAAACATTGCAAAGATTCGTTAAAAAAGAGCAATTACCTTTATTTTTTTTTAAATAACCGCTCAGAAATGTCCCCAACACCCACCGGCTTATAACGTAAAACCAGCATGCTTTCTTTTATTTAGCTCTATATTCACACCATATTTCTATCAAACACACACAAAAGAACGCTCCTTTTCCTTTCAAAACATAAAAAAAACATATTCCACACATAAATACTGACGACGAAATTCCCCGATACGCTTACTAACCTACGATAAACAGTCCGTAAAACAGAATCAAAACCACAAGGAAAATCAAACATTAACTTAATCCACTCTATCACCAGCCACAAACAAACAACTATCGTCATTCAATTAGCACTGAATGAAAATCCCATACTTCAAAACACCCAGTGTTTCTCTTTGGTTACTAGTCTAAACAATCACCGGTAGGGTACTTCACTCCAGCTGAGCATCGCCCATGACAGCGTCAGAGCCAACGCCAAATCAATTTGTAAACAAAACATCAAAATGTAAACAGCACCGTATACGGAATATAGTCCAAAAGCACTTTAATCTTCCCGCAATTCAATTGGGAAAATCTTTGGTTCAGCCCAGAGTGCTGATAAGAAAATTGGCAGCACCGTTGCCATGACAACGGTTACGTAAGCATTTCCTCCGGCATAGGATATAATGGGGGTATGCAGCTAAGACTCAGCTCATTCAAGATTTTGAAAGGTCGGTAGCACTTGTGAATTCGACTCACTGATTGGATCGAGAAGTGAGGGAGGGAGTAAGGAGAATATTTGTTCGGCAAACTCTCGACTTTATATTGCTGAATTTATCAAGAAGGTAAGCCTGAATAGACGCTTATGAATGGACAATTACCCATCAAAGCAGTATTGTTTTTAAGTAAGCAAGAACTGGCATTTAGAAGACATGGCGAGAGAAAAAATTCTTTAAACATAGGAAATTTTAAAGAGCTTTTAAAATTATTGATATCTGAATTAAAACAACGCCTTTTTATGAGGGCATCACTGACCGATTCGCAAGTTTTAAAGAAAGGAGGATTGATTTGACTTATAAAAAATAAGTAAGTTTTCTTTTTTTTTTCTTTTCTTCTCAAGTTATCGTTACAAAAGAAAATTCGAATCAGACACGGATTAATGCAATTTTGAGGACAAGAGCGGCTGGTTGAAATTTATGTCCATTTTATGGAAAAGTAAAATAGGATCTCTTACATTTTTTATGTAATTTCTTTTTTTTTCCTCGGTGAGGGCTTAATCCGCCAGCTTTCGAATTCAATAACAAAGATTTTCCATTCCTGTCCGGAGGAGGGGGGGGGAGGCTCAAATGCTTCCGGCTGCACTAACAGTTTTGACCACGGGCCGCCACTGGTATTTGCTATATATTTGGTTATAAATTTCAGGATACTTGGGGGGGGGGGAGGGAATGTTGGACAAAGGAATTCACCAAAAACAAAGAGGGAAGGAAGGGAGGGGGAGGTTGGAGTCTTTAGAAATCGAATATGCACCAACTTTCATAAAATATTAATTGACTCCCAAATATCACAATAAAATTACCGATTTTACTTGGCCTGATGTCCTAGTGAAAATAGGTAATCCCCCATCAGCAGTCAACACAGCTAAAAATGACATGTTTGTACAATTTTGAAAGCTATTGTGCAAGAAAATTAGACAGTTTACTATAATGAACTGTTTTTACCACTTTCCACAGTGATACAGTTTTCATTTGTTTCCAGTACGCAATAATCTAATGAATGAAAAAATGAATTTTCATAATATAGCAATTAGTTTGTCATAAAAGTATGAAATTATCATAGATCTGCATTTCTCGGCAACTTCTTAATTTATTAAATGTTCGTCAGATTATTTCCAATGTAAAATGCTTTATATGATTATTTTCCAATGTTCGGTAAGAACATGCAGATGCAGAAACAAAAAAAAAAAAAAAATAGAAACTGGAATTGTTTGTTTTCGGATGCTTTGAAGCAGTGTTGCCAGAAAGTTTTGGACAAAAATCGCAAGAGGTTGAGAGAAAAGTAGCAAAAAGTCGCAACGGTGACGTCACAGTATGACGTCACAATATGACATCACATCAAGTGATGTGTTATCTAGAGGGTGGTGATGATGCCCTGTGAAATCTTTGGGCGCGTTCGAGAATTCATCGGTTGTGCACCGGTAACACCGGTGCACGACCAGAGCGTTCGAAAAGGCGGAGCGTTGGGCGGAGCTCTGGAATTAACCGCGTTCGAAAACGTTTCGGTCATGTAGCGGTTGTCTGCTCAGCGTGACCAGAGCGCAACCAGAATGACCCTGCTAGCGAGGTGGGTTATTCCGGTTATTAGCGTAGTGTTGCCAATGTTTATTTCTGTTTTCTTGGCTTGGAATTGGATGTTGTGAGGATGACCGAAACCGGTTGACAACCGTGACGTCACTTAACCAAAGAATGACCGCAACCAGTAGCACCGGTGCATAACCAACCGGTGAATTCTCGAACGGGCCCTTTATGACAATAGAGCATTTCGACGAACCCCTCCTCTCTGCGATCGGTCGCCGTGTTGCGTGACAGCTTGGGGTTCTCGTAATGTATTTCAATGGGGAAAATCCGATTTTCAACATTCAAAAAAAGTATTAAATTTAATTTTTTGGATGATTGTAATGGATGGAATTTGTTAATCAGACCTTCGACTTTTGTGTCCCAGGTGGCGTTTAATATTTTAAAAAGCTTAACATATAATATTTTAATGATATTTCGAGCGACTTTTTCCGCTGGTACTGCGTTCGGAAAGACAACATTATGTACGGGAATAAACACAATGTTTGTTTTAAGATTCGGCAGGTCATTCGGATTACTGTTTGTTTACAAATATCATTGTTGTGCATGCGAAATTTTCTTACGTTGTGAGATTTATGCAATATTAAAGTTTTGTTTTTGAATTATAATTTTTGGATATTCTGTATGCCCTAGAAAACATCAAATTCCATTAATATTTATATTAAAAAAGTGTTTATTTAAATTTCTATTACGATATATTCAGATTGTTTTTTTTTCTTTTATAAAAAATAAATGTACTGCTTGTTATTATTTATCATAGTGTTCTTTTAAATATGTAAATGCCTGTAAAATAAGACCAGTTATCCCATTAATAAAGAAGTGTAACATATGCATCGCATAACATATTTCTACATGTAATTAATCTAATAGTATGAATATGAATTAAAAAAATAATCCAATAAATCAACTAAATTAAAGACGTAGACCAATTAATGTGTTCTTTACTTAGTTGCATAATTATTTAAATTGACAGTAAACATGAGTGCAAAATGTAAATTTATAATTCCATAAAGCTTCTGTCTTTTTATTATAAGATGGAAAACATGTTTCGCAATGTTAGCTCATAAAACTGTACTAAACAATTCTACAATTACATTTTTGAATTTTGTTTCAAGTTAGAATCAGAACAGAAATCAAAAGCTGGAACTCTGACCCTGTATTTCTTTTTTCTGGGTGAATTTTTACATATTAGGCAAAGCTCATGAATACTTTGCTCCGAAGCCCAACACTAGTATACATTAATTCATAAATTTTCCCCTTTTCAAGCACAAACTGATTTTAGCTGACACGACAAGTCATATTCGCTTCACCTCGACCAGATTTGAGAGTCCTGAGACCACCAGAATTTGGGTGTTTTCTGTATAATGTTTATATTTCTTCCTGCTAATTTCCGACTATTTAATTTTATATCACTGTTCTGTGAAATAATTATTATATGGGAAAATCTTGCCAGAAATTGCCGCTAGCCCTGGAGCAATTAAATGTTTTCTCATTGAAAAATTTCTTTCATTAATTTCCAAAAAGATACACTTTTTGTATATAACCCGCATACAAAAATATCCCCAATCGGTAAAATGTGCTCCATATTCTGATGAGGTGATGGACAAAATTTGAGAATTATATCCTGAAAAGTGTCAAAGGTATGAAGATAATAAGTACTGACTTAAACTAATTTTCAGTAGCTCTTGAAAGGAAAAAAATCACAATCACATTTTAAGGGTCATACAGATATTATGAAAGAATATTTTACATTCAAATTCAAGTATAGACCCCAGTCACCTTTGTTTATAGATATCCCTTAAGACGTTATATGATGAAAGGCTGAAATTTTGTACATCACCTCATTTGTGCATGGGGTACATTTTATTTTCTAGGAATTTTGTAAGGTAGTTCTAAGAAATTTTAAAAAGTGTAACTCTGTGAAAATTAACAAGAGGCATTTTCTCTTAACATAGTCTTTTTTTTAACCTTATTTTAAACATTTATTCAATTCACACTGCCTAATTATCTTTAATAGATAAAGAATTAAAGCATGTTATCACTTTCTAGGGGCACTGTACGTGTGTGTGTGTCTATACAATTTATAAACACTAATATTTTTACTTCCTTGTATGACGTACAAAGAAATAATGTGATCGCAAAAAGAATTCGGTATCCAGATTTTGACTACCTCTAAATTTACTGAGTTTTAGCTTGACATCTCATTGTACACATGTATGTATGTTCATATAAGTTCATGTACAAGCATTCTGACTGACAGCTAGACCATTTTGATCAGTGTTTCCTGGCGCCTGTACGCAGTAGCGGATTCAGGGGAGGGACTTGGAGGCTTCAGCCCCCCCCCCAAAAGAGATTGCTAGAGAGTAACATTCTGCTTCATTATGCACTTTGAATATGTAAAGTGATCTTTTTTAATCACTTAGCCCCTCCCAAACAAATGTAAAAATCCTTTTTACATTTGTTTAGACTAAAATTTTGCTTTATTGTATATTTTCTTTGGGTGAAATAAGCTTTTATCAAAATTTAGCCCCTCCCAAAAGAGAATTTCTGGATCCGCCACTGCCTGTACGTACGTGTGTATGTAGGTAACTCACATATCTTAAAAAGTACGAGTCGTACAATGTTGAAATTTTATATTTAGGATTGTTGTAACATCTACATCCATACATTATATTTTATGGGCAGAAATTCATTAAAGTGTAATTTAGAGATATTAAGTTATTTCAAATAAATCAAAAATGATATATGTTGTTAAGGATTACAAAATGAATCTTGCCATCAAAAATGGTATCTTTATCATTTACAGTTCTACAGGAGCACTCAGAAAAATTCCAACAAATTACAGCCAATGGCAATTTTAGAAACATTCATTCATTTCAAGCAGAATAACATCTTACCATATGGTTGGATAATGGTCCGGTGACGTTCAGCCACCTCCCTCAAAAACTGCGTTAAAAGTCACCAAACTTGGCAACTTTTGGTATATATATGTATATATTTAATTTGCATATCTCAAAAACTATTAGTCGTAGATTGCTGAGATTTTATATATAAGATCGTTGTAACATCTAGTTGTACACCTAGATTTTTTATTCCAATCTACTGGAGAGTTTATTTACAGGACCACCCAAAAGAATTTTGGTACTTGCATGTATCCTTGCAGTCTGCCAAGATGAGCGATTTTTCGCTTTGATAAATCCAGGTTGCAGGAAATCATGATGGTTCCGAATACAATTGGCCAGGGGCGTAGCCAAGGGGGGGGTTATGGGGGTCATAACCCCCCCATGGGGAATTTTTTGCCATACAAAATGTATATTCTTCACTACATTATCACACACGCGTATACATATATATGAGTTTTAGTAGTCGTAACCCCCCCCCCCCAATCAAAAATTTCTGGCTACGCCCCTGCAATTGGCTACAGTTTGCCAGCACATTTTCCGAAAAAATAATTTTGGCACGAATGTCTATCAGGATAATATGCAACTACCAGAATTCCAATACATTAATGTCTATAGACATCTTCAAATAGTGACGTAGCCAGAAATTTTTCATGGGAGGGGTTACTATTGTAACTCACATATATGTATACATGTGTGTGGTGAGGGAGTGAAGAATATACATTTTGTATTGCAAAAATTTCAGGGTGTGTGTGTTGTGATCCCTTATTACCCCCCCCCTTCCCCTGGCTACGCCACTGTCTTCAATATATTATGTCTGTAGTCGTTCATTGTTTGGTCCATGCACAGAATCTTGTTATTTGTCATCCACCGTGTTGAGTTTTGCCAAAATATCGCTAATTTAACACCAAAAAAAACTATGCATTTTGCATGACTCTAAAACTTTTAGCCGTAGAATGTTGAAATTTTGTATTTAGAACTATTGTAACATCTAACTGTGCTTTTGATTGCTGTGGACTGAGTAATTTATTTACAGGGTCACCCAAAAGACTTAAAATATATTAAGGGTCTATAGATACCTTCATTTCATTAAAAATCTGTGATGAATAACTGTTACAGCTGTGACTGAAATCTCGCTATCGCAAGCTTATTGGCTTTTGTCAAAATATTGCCCAATTAAGTGAAACAAATCTTTAAAATTGAACTCAGCTTGGCGGTAAACTTTAGAATTGCAGTATTTTGTCTCTTTCAAATGAAATAAGTTTAGATGAAGTGCCCCGAAAATATTTCTGGTTTAATAGAGGTACGTACAAGGAAGTCATGTGGTGTCCATATCAGATTTATTAGTTCAATGATTTGATTAAAAAAAACAATCATAATAAAAGGAGTAGTATATAGAGTTTTACAGTTATATTCTTCCATGATGATTGTATGTAAGAGATTTTTTTTTCAACATCATAAATTATAGTGTTACTTGAAAATATGTTTTCACATAATTTACACAGGAACCAGACTACATGCAAGCGATAGATATTAAAAAAATCAGATGTCAGTCAGCCAATTTAAATTACTTTAGAAGTTATTTACAAAAAAATTGAAAGAAAAAAAAAACATCATATTTGACTGCATAAAATGATTTAGGTTCTTGAATCTAAACAGCAGGTAAGAACAGTATTCATAGAAAAATTGCTACTGGCGTATTATCCCGGCACTCAAACAAGACAGGCGATTTCTCGCCAAGATAAATGCCAATCACATGAAATTATTAATGGTTTCAAATACGATTGGCAACAGTTTCCAGCACATTTGATGAAAAAATACTTTGTTGGAAATGACCACTGCAATAATACGTAAGTATCAAAAATCTAAAAATCTTCAGAATAATTTCTAATCCTAATATCAGCTCCACGCAGAACAGAGTGGAAATAGTTTTAGGTAAAAGAATAAGGATTTATTTTAACGAAGTACAGTTTAACCATTTAATCATCTGTCCATGGACACGAGAACAACAACAGTATAACCTTGATTTCACGAAGTCAAAGAAACAACAGAAAGAATTGAGATAAGAAGGTGAAATGAAAGAGGGTGTCAGTTTAATAGAAAAAACACATTTATTCAAGATATTTAAGTTCCACTCCATACCTAATTTAGAATACTGCAAAAGAATAAAAAGGCTGGTAGCCAAGTTTAGTGATTTTAAAAAAGTAGATTCTATAGTTTTTTAGCATAAGCAACAATAAGTAATCATACATTAACACATCACAAACTTCCTGTTTTATTTATTTATTATTATTATTTTAATAAACCGACCACTCGTACAAAACTAGTTCTGTAAACAATGTATAAATTGACTTTTTAATCAAAATATGTTTTTAAAAAATAATTAACAAACCAATTCTTTCATGTTTTCTATTGATTTATTCTTATGCATTTTATATGCATATTTAATAACAGAATCCACACCAGAAAGTGCTATCCATAGAAAGCATGCACTAAAATTCATGTCAATCTAAGGATAAACCTATCTAGTCATAGCTTCAAACTACATTGGAGACAAATTATCCATATAGTTAAAAATCATGAAAAAAATATCACAATCCTAAACTAGAAACAATATCTAATTTTGCAATTAGAGTTTAATTATTTGAGGACAGCTTTAAAATTTCTTCCATATTTCTAAATAAATAATTTACATTCTTTCGTGCACAGTCGTGGATTGCTGTCTAAACTGAAACGCCTGTTGCTTGCAATTCTGCAGTTTGTTTACATTCTTCACAGTGGGGCTGCGTTCGTAATCCAAAAACCCAATGAACCTCCTCAGATTACACGTAGTTTATACGGATTACTGAGATTGCTAAATTATACATTTAGGTAAAGAAATAGCATGCGCAGAACGATGCGCGAAGCTGTCACTCAGCTGACGTCAGAGATACGTCACGTCGAAATGCTCTATTTAGTTTCGTCGCCTATTAGACGTGTTTGTTTACAAATCGCGAATGCGTTAATTTTGCTGAGGAAGGTTTTTAGTACGTACTCAATATGAAATCAACAGGACTTTTAAAAGAAGGAGTGGCCACAATTGAAGTGCACAAATCAAAATTTAGAAATTTCAACTTCATTTTTTCAAAAGTATTTAGCAGAGCAATGTTCAAATTTCGCTAATAACGGATTAAATCAACTTCAATCTCAACACTAAAACATGCATTTTTGAATTTACTAAAATGAAAAATACACGAAAGTGATTACCGTTGCAAAATTATGTACCTTCGTAGCATTTTCTAACGTACGCATGAATTTCCTCCTCGAAAAAATAATATTTGCAGCTTTAGAAAACGTAAAATACTTTTCACAACAACATACTTTTCCATAACAACGGACGCCATTAGAAAACAACAACTTGCAGCAAGTGATCTTCTAAACAACTCAGGAAACCTTAGCATAGATCAGTTTATTTGGTTTGAAACTAATTTAAGATGACCAAACGTTCCCATTTTCCGGGGACAGTCCCCATTTTCAGGACGTTTTTCAAATTGTCCCCAGAATGTAAAAATGGAACTGGGGACAATTTTTAATTATTGCATTGTTTTTCAATTAAATTACTGTTAATTATTGCATTAATTATAAATGTCCCCAGTTTTGTTGTCAGAATCATGTCGGGGACATGTCCCCGATTCTGACTACAAAAATTGCATACGAACGTTCGAGTTTTTAAACTGAATGCACTGAGTTTCCTTTACGAACACCTTAGATGGAAAGTCGTTGCAGGAGTGCAACTCGTTTGGCGTTTACGAGTGCAACCAGTATCGCGTGATCCGAAACTCAGAAAGTCCACTAGTGATTCGTATCTTTGATCCGATTCTAGAATCTTCTCTGAACTGTATTCCCCCCATCATAACATTGAGATCTGAGCGTGTGTTTTGTGTGTTCCTACTTTTGCTTTCGCTGCCCTCCTCTAATTCCCAGCTGTGTTCTTTTATCTTGTATATCTTGCATTCTGTGTTTTATGCTGAAACTCAATTTGTGATAATTAACTATCATAATTGATATAATTTAGGAAAAAATCATTCCATTTTTTTAGTGCTCCTTGCATTCTGCCGGTTGTCCACTTTCGTATTCCAGACGGAATGATGGCTTCCGATCTCAAAAGCGGAGCTCATGGAAAGTTTGTTGACAAGATTGCCGAAAACGGCATTTTGGACAGTGATAGTCTTACGAAAGACTTAATTGAAAATAATAATTATTCACCTAGTTCCTTGGACGGTAGGCTGAAACGCAAAGCGAAACGGCCATCAAAAATAATGAGCCCTGCTGACAACGGCGTAGGTAATGTTGTGAATATTAATGGATCCTATCTTCGATATACTAAGAACAGTCGTAGATCTAGGAATGGTTTCGGTCGAGGCTTACCAAAGAAAGGTATTTATTTTTTTTTAATTGTTCGTTAATTTTATTCCAACTTTTTATAGTTATTTTTATCAACTAATTCTTGCTTTGTTTTCGATTGTTGATAATTTTTGTTTATCTTAATCATCTTCCGTGTGATAAAATATAAATTTGTATTTATCTTTCCAAGGATGTCATTACAAACGCCTTAATCATAATTTATTATTTCTTTTTTTCCCGAAAGTCTTAAAATTTATTTTGAGTGTTTGCATACTATTGTTTTTTGTAGTTAGATTTGTGTCTGTTTAGTGATTAATTTGAGACAATTTCATTTGCTAAATATTACTTTAGCGTTATAAACATTTTCTCAAATAACTTGGTTATTTGTTAGATTTATCTATTTCCAATATGGTTCAGAAATTTTTTGTTTGATTAAATTTCTCTTTTTTTGATTATTATTGTTAATCCCTTTGAATATTTTCTGTTTTCGTATTAACCACTGGCAAACTAATACATTTATCATAGGAATTTTCCATAAATAGGAATCACTTTATTCCCCCCCCCCCCCTCCGAACGATTGGTAGAGGGGTGGGGATCTCTGTCTGGAAAGCGTCTCATGAGTATTGAGCCTCAACTCTACAAAATATTTTAACATGACCAAGTAGGATGTTGATATTTCGATTTTTATGCATAATGATTTTAAAAGAAATCATCCCTTGTTCAAGAAGTTGACATCAGAAATTTATCTATTATTTCTGTTATCAGTAAAAATCGAAGAAAGTCGCAAAAATATCCAGGCACAAATGGGTTAATTGTGATGTTCTACGCAAAACGATTTCAAGTAACAGCCGACTGAAATGCCAACTCAGTTCTCTCTATTATTTCAAAACATATGCTGGTTTCACAGATTTATTCCATTACAATAATGCAGCTAGAATTTTGAGTACCAGGTCTGAAAGAGAGAGAGAAAAAAAAAAAATCAGAACATATGTTTCAAAAGTATTTTTTTTTTTTAATGAAGAAAGTCTGAAACCCTTTCAGATTTTAAATACGCACCAAAGTGCTATATATTAAAAGCGTATCATAATTTTTGCATCGTCCCTATTTTCTTCCTTATTCCATAAGGTTGGAAAGTGTTTCATTATTCATGAGTGAGCAGTATTTTTCTTCCTTGTTTTATAAAACCCATCTTTGGAATCGAAATTTATCTTGAAATTGCCTACTAAAACTATTTTACAATCTTCGCCAAGTATATTACTACTTCACCGTTTTAAATATTGTTTCGAATGTGCATCATAATCCATGAGTGTGCCATGTTTGTCTTTCTTAAGTTGATTTCTACTTTAACGCCCCAACTCTCGCCAAGGTGGCGATCATTAAACATATACAGCAACCATGACAATTTTTTGTATTTATGTGGCAATTGTAATTTAGAATCAAAATGGCGATTTGGAACAACCTGTAAATACAGCATTCCTGTTACATTTTTATTTATTTTGGGTTGCCAATTAATGTAGTTTTAATAATTAAGTGTCTTCAAATTCCTTAACTAGTGCGTTTATCACTAATTTGCTCACTTTAGTTTTCATGTTTTTTGTTAGGGCGTTTAGTGTTTAGAGAGCGTTGAAACTTGTGCATAACTCCTAGAGTTGTGAAAACTTGTTTGCATGACTCTAGAGACCCATATATAAGACCTTCTAAAAGCCTCGCCAAAGTGCGGGGAATTTTTAGGTTGGCGAAAGTAGGGGCGTTAAAATAGAATCAACTCTTTCTTGAACCATAAAGCACATCTTTGGAATCCAAATCCATCTTAAAATCGCCTACTGATACTGTTTTAAAATCTTCACCAGACATATTCGAACTATAGGCATATTCCAACTATATCTCGTAGACATTTTAAATACTGTTTGGAATGAGCATCCTAATCTATGAGTGTATCGTGTTTTCCTTCTTTGTTCTATAAAACACTTTTTCGGAATAGAAATCTATATTAAAATCGCCTACCAAAACTGTTTAACCATTTTCGCCAGGCATAGTCAAACTACACTTCACTTTTATAAATACCATTTGGAAAGTGTATCATAATCTATGATGTGTGCCGTATTTGTCTTCACTGTTCTATAAAACACTTCTTCGGAATTAAAATCTATATTTAAATCGCCTACTAAAACTATTTTACAATATTCGCCAGGCGTTTTCTAACTATACTCAAAATATATTTATAATAAATTGTCGCGTTTTGGCACCCAGTTTAGCGATCATTTATCGAAAATTGCAAACCTTGTGCGACTTTCAACATTTTATTAACGCCCTTCCCCTCCACGTTATCTTCGCAAACATATTTGAAAAGTTACTCGACTCGCTAATTATACCAAAATCGTGTCTACACAAAAAGCAAGGTTGAAATTAATAGCACTCTGGTGCTAAAAAGGTAAGAAAAAAGAAAGAAAGGATCGCAAAATCTTCTCCTCCCTTCTTTGACGAACTTCGATATCACCCCACTCTCTCTGTGAATGGTGAAAGTGTGTGTGTGTTTGTCGTTTGAGGGGCAGGGGGAGGGGGGGTATTCGGTCGGGGGAAGAAAGAGAGAAAAGTAGACTTGTTAAAAGCCGGAAATGTTCAATGTTCAATGGAAATTCCACTAATTTAATATTAAAAAAAAATTGATGAAAAATACTTATAATTCGCAGAATTACTTCAAATTCGCAAAATCATAAAAAAAAGTAGCAAGAAAGTAGCAAAATCGCAAAGTCATAAAATTTAGTTGCATGATGCTATCAAAAGTAGCAAAATTTGCGAAAAGTCGCAAGATCTGGCAACACTGCTTTGAAGTCGAATATATGTTTTGATTTATTTAAAAGGGAATGATCTGTTCGATTCAACTTTTTTACGTCGTAGTGATGTCAGATCACTGTCTGCAATCGTAAACTCCAAATGTGTTACACTTGTGCAACGAGTTTCCATCTAAGCTGTTCGTAAAGAAAAGTGAGTGCATTCAGTTTATAAACTGAAGCGTTCGTATACAAAACTGAGTGTGATTAGTTTCAAACAAAGGGCACTTTCGTAAACACCAAACTCGTTGCACGAGTTTTCCTAAGAAAACTGGAATCCGTCTGCTCAGTGCTATCAATGGCTGCATTCGTAAACCACAAACTCGGTGCACGAGTTTTCGCAAGAAAACTGGAATGCGTGTGCTTCTGTTTAGTGTTGTCAGTGGTTATCAGTTTCCTTTGACTTTAGGAACGACTTCAGTTTATTTAGTTTCGTCGCCTATTAGACGTGTTTGTTTACAAATCGCGAATGCGTTAATTTTGCTGAGGAAGGTTTTTAGTACGTACTCAATATGAAATCAACAGGACTTTTAAAAGAAGGAGTGGCCACAATTGAAGTGCACAAATCAAAATTTAGAAATTTCAACTTCATTTTTTCAAAAGTATTTAGCAGAGCAATGTTCAAATTTCGCTAATAACGGATTAAATCAACTTCAATCTCAACACTAAAACATGCATTTTTGAATTTACTAAAATGAAAAATACACCAAAGTGATTACCGTTGCAAAATTATGTACCTTCGTAGCATTTTCTAACGTACGCATGAATTTCCTCCTCGAAAAAATAATATTTGCAGCTTTAGAAAACGTAAAATACTTTTCACAACAACATACTTTTCCATAACAACGGACGCCATTAGAAAACAACAACTTGCAGCAAGTGATCTTCTAAACAACTCAGGAAACCTTAGCATAGATCAGTTTATTTGGTTTGAAACTAATTTAAGATGACCAAACGTTCCCATTTTCCGGGGACAGTCCCCATTTTCAGGACGTTTTTCAAATTGTCCCCAGAATGTAAAAATGGAACTGGGGACAATTTTTAATTATTGCATTGTTTTTCAATTAAATTACTGTTAATTATTGCATTAATTATAAATGTCCCCAGTTTTGTTGTCAGAATCATGTCGGGGACATGTCCCCGATTCTGACTACAAAAATTGCATACGAACGTTCGAGTTTTTAAACTGAATGCACTCAGTTTCCTTTACGAACACCTTAGATGGAAAGTCGTTGCAGGAGTGCAACTCGTTTGGCGTTTACGAGTGCAACCAGTATCGCGTGATCCGAAACTCAGAAAGTCCACTAGTGATTCGTATCTTTGATCCGATTCTAGAATCTTCTCTGAACTGTATTCCCCCCATCATAACATTGAGATCTGAGCGTGTGTTTTGTGTGTTCCTACTTTTGCTTTCGCTGCCCTCCTCTAATTCCCAGCTGTGTTCTTTTATCTTGTATATCTTGCATTCTGTGTTTTATGCTGAAACTCAATTTGTGATAATTAACTATCATAATTGATATAATTTAGGAAAAATCATTCCATTTTTTTAGTGCTCCTTGCATTCTGCCGGTTGTCCACTTTCGTATTCCAGACGGAATGATGGCTTCCGATCTCAAAAGCGGAGCTCATGGAAAGTTTGTTGACAAGATTGCCGAAAACGGCATTTTGGACAGTGATAGTCTTACGAAAGACTTAATAGAAAATAATAATTATTCACCTAGTTCCTTGGACGGTAGGCTGAAACGCAAAGCGAAACGGCCATCAAAAATAATGAGCCCTGCTGACAACGGCGTAGGTAATGTTGTGAATATTAATGGATCCTATCTTCGATATACTAAGAACAGTCGTAGATCTAGGAATGGTTTCGGTCGAGGCTTACCAAAGAAAGGTATTTATTTTTTTTTAATTGTTCGTTAATTTTATTCCAACTTTTTATAGTTATTTTTATCAACTAATTCTTGCTTTGTTTTCGATTGTTGATAATTTTTGTTTATCTTAATCATCTTCCGTGTGATAAAATATAAATTTGTATTTATCTTTCCAAGGATGTCATTACAAACGCCTTAATCATAATTTATTATTTCTTTTTTTCCCGAAAGTCTTAAAATTTATTTTGAGTGTTTGCATACTATTGTTTTTTGTAGTTAGATTTGTGTCTGTTTAGTGATTAATTTGAGACAATTTCATTTGCTAAATATTACTTTAGCGTTATAAACATTTTCTCAAATAACTTGGTTATTTGTTAGATTTATCTATTTCCAATATGGTTCAGAAATTTTTTGTTTGATTAAATTTCTCTTTTTTTGATTATTATTGTTAATCCCTTTGAATATTTTCTGTTTTCGTATTAACCACTGGCAAACTAATACATTTATCATAGGAATTTTCCATAAATAGGAATCACTTTATTCCCCCCCCCCCCCTCCGAACGATTGGTAGAGGGGTGGGGATCTCTGTCTGGAAAGCGTCTGCTGAATGGGAACATAGTTTGCTGCAAATTTAAAAAAGAAATACCCACTGTACTTTCGTATAAACCAGAGACCTATTTTAAGTGTGATATGTATTACTACGTTACAAATACATTGAATTTGCTTTGGCTTCTTTTGAAGGGTCATTATTTGCAGACACTGTGACAAACCTAGTTCTGTTTTTGAAACTTTTGCTGAAAAAAGACCTTTCATTTCGTATTTAGACTATACAATTAAAATATCCTGCGTATATACTATATATATTTGGAGGGGGGGGGTTAGGAGGGTACAGAATTTTTTTTCATTCTTTCTCTTAAAAATGCACTTGAATTTTCACCCAGTAACTTAATATTTAATGTAAAGACACTTCGGAAATATTCCATAGTAGATACATTTAAAAATTACCATTAAAATCAATTTTATCCTTCTTTTTTTCTTTAAATCTGTAGTGGAAATAATTGCAAGTAAGACCCACTTTGTAAATGGGGGGGGGGGGATTCTAATATAGAGTGATATGTAAGCCCTCCACTGAGCTGGTGAGATTTGTATTATTTGCAAAATTTTTATATTTTAACCTTGCAGAAGTTTTATCAAACATATTTTTAAAAAATAAAGTCATTATTGAACTTCTCTTTTTCAATAATAACACAATAGGATTTGTTAATATTTTACATATTTGAAGGAACTTCAAGAACCTGGCAAGGGTCTAAATGTATTTTAATCCCCCCCACCTTTTTTAGGAACGTTGGATGCCCATACACAGTTTTTCCCACCACAGATGATTTAGATTTTTTAAAAATCTTAATGTTACTTAATAATACTTGTATAGAAATAACCATTATACTTAAAAAATTGATTTATTGTAAAGTTTGCATACTAAAAGTTACAGTGTTGCAATAGGCTAGCATTTTGCCTGGACACCCTCCCCCCCTCCAAAATTTCAATTTTTGTTGCTGAAGGTTTTTTTTTTTTTTTTTATTCTGCCTTTTCTATTGTTTGGACCCTCTCCAACATTTTTTCTGGATCCATCCCTGCTTTAACATAGAGGACATTGCAAACAGTTTTTACAAAGAGTGGACCTGTTTGCACTTTCTTTGATTTGTCAATTTTTAGACTGTTGGTGTTGAGACTTACAGTATGGGTATGGGTGGTGAAAAGTAGTGGTGTAAGTAAGGCAGAGAATTACAGTTTGATGATGCTATTAGCACCATGATCTTGCAATTTTAATATCTTACGCATGCGACTTTGCTAACTTTTTGCCTTTAGATAGTGAAGTCTTAAAGAGACGTTCTTACTATTAATAGGATTAATAAAAATTCTATTTGTTTTGGTTTTTTGATTCTAGTCTGTGTGCCAATTAATAATAAATAACATCTAGCAAATCTTTTCACAGTGATGTTCTATGTTAATGAGCAGGGAACACTGCAGATTTAGATCTTGAGAGGCCGCAGGTGCAAATCAATTTTGAGGCCTCCCTCCTCAAAAAAAAATTCACTAACCTTACACCTTTGCGTGTTCTATGCACACCTTTTTTACAGTAATTAATGTTTTACTTAATCACTTTGATTAATCAATATTAAATAACAACTGTCTGGTGACTGTATTTAAAATATTGTCAATGTTCCGATTAAAGTAAAAGTATTAGAACTATCTGATAATTCTTGGTTAGAAAAAAATATACTTTATTTAAAATTTACTATTTATTTGTATTTTTAATAATCTAGTAGTCTACGAATAATAAAATAGTATTTGTAAATTATTATAATGAATTTCAGTGTTATTTGCTAATAATAACCTGTGAAAATTATTAAAAACAGACAAGGGACAATAGGGGTTAAACAGGGGAGATTTTGAACAGCAGTTGAATATTTTTGAATGTTAGTTTGATTTAATTTCATTCTTAAGATTCGAGTTTAGTTTTTGGAATTTTTGGGAATGTACTAATTGATAAAGTCCAAACAAGAACAAAGAAATCTGATTGTTTTGACTTTGTATAACCTTATTGTAAATTATGTCTAACATATAAACATTAATTTATTCTTAAAATAAAATTATTTTTAAATGTTTCCACTCCTTTTATATCTAATTTACGTCTATAAAGGAGTATTTAAAAAATCTTTTACCTCATGAAACTTAATCATTTTTATACTACATTTCACTTTCACGATTAACACTACTAAATAAACATCAGCATATCTCTAATTATAATCCAACAAATGCAATGTCATATTGGTTAATTTTCAGTGTTACTTGATTATGTTGAATCACTTTTTGTGGACCACTGGTATATGGCTTGTTTCAGTCATAAAAATTTTGTGTGCTTAACAGGGACTTTTGAGGACCAGGTCAGGGGAAACTTGATCAGAAACATGAGTTTGGCATCAAAAAGTTTAGAAGAATTTTTTACTTGGATAAAATGAAGAATCAATAATTTAACATTCCTGCAAAACTGTACGCAGTTTAATAGTGAAAGTAAACGTTACTGTTTAGTCTAATTATTGTGTTTATTCAAAAACTAGCAATAAGTTTCGGACTATTAGTAATGAGTAATTAGGTATGAATTTAGAAATCTATGTATATATAAATACGCTAAGGAATACCTTTGTGTCCCTTTTGTAGCACATTGCACGAATGGATTATTAATGAAGTGCATGGAAATATTTCAGAAAACATACTCTCAGACAACATATTAAAGTCAGTTATAATAGAACCTAAAGATGATGATTGAACTTTTTTAATGCTGCCTTAATCGAATATCTGATGAATAGAGAACATATCACCATAGCTAAGATAAAATAATTTGCTATGATGACAATGAAATCAATAGCTATCCATTAGAGTTTTTAAATTCTTTGACTATGAGTGGTTTGGGCTTTTTCGGTTAGCTGGGAGCAAGTGAAAACTTGCCAAATTATTGTAATCTGCGATAAATGCTTACAAACCTAAAGCGATTTCCAGTACATAGTTGTTTATTCCTATCCATATTTTGGAAGTTTAATTTTGCATTTTAATTCCACACGTTTTCTCCAATTCCACATTATGTAACCGGGAATAATACCATAAGCGGGTGTCGGTTGAGTTGGCGACTTTTTTTTTACGCCAATTAAAACATAAGTAACAAAATTAACCCAAACCTACAAAACACTTATATAAACACATAAAAACATTTTTAGACATATTTCAAATGCAATTATCAACAAAATTCACATAAACAAAGCTCTAGCTCTGGACTATAGGTACGTTAAAAAATAAATAAGCCGTAACCTTCAAATTATGCAAAATATGTTTCTGCACATAATTATACTACAAAATTTTCCTTAAAACATTAAAATCACAGTTTAAAATTAATAGACAAACACTCAAATAAACCGACTACTTTCCCCCCACACACACACACAATCCCCCACAAACAACTAAAAAAATACTTATATATTGAAACATATTTAAATTGAATACTTCGTGTGATTTCAAGATAAATATACTGCAAATATTTTAACAAAATGCTAAAAACACTCTATAAAATAACAGAAAACCAATATAATAAACCAGCTACCTCCTTCCCCCCCAGTGATTTTTGCAATTTAATACCTTCAAAACACACAAAATTTACACTATTAATCAGAATCGAATGAAAACTGATCACAAACAACTCAAAAACCATTGCATATTAATTCAAATTAAACCTAAAAATTGTACAAGAATTCTGCAAATCAGGAGCAAAACCATACAACAATTAAAATTAACCATCCCTCTTAAAACCTTAAAAATTTTACTTTTTCATCCCAATTCACAAAAAATAACACAACATACTAAAAACCTTACATAAATATGAAACATAAGATCATAAATATACTCAACTGTACACACGTGTACCGTAAAGAAGGAATAAACATTTAAATAAATAAAAACCACATACCTCAAATTTTATTCATAAACAACGTAACATTATTCCAAAATGAATCCACCTCAAACATTCAAATATGCATATTAACTGTAGATCAACACACGCTATATATATTCTCGAATTTCACTTTACAAAGAATTAATAAACAACGCCCCGGAACAACTACACAAATACGACAGCAAAACTAATAAAAATGACGCAGTAAGTCAAAAATCGAAACTTCGGTTCCCGGTTAAAAGTTACATTCCTTAAACCAATCAAATAATTCCTCAAAATACATTTGGTTACGGTTAAAAAAATCAACCAATCAGAATTTCCTTTCTACACAGGAAGATACAACAACTCAACTTCTCCACCAGGTTGCTAGAGAATTCCAAAACAATCGCTACGTTTACTGTCCTGTTTACTAAGTCCCAAGTTGGCGACGCATCTTGCTTGGCGATGGTCACCCGCTTACGGTATTATCCCCATGTAACCAATAAGCATACAAATTTCTTATTAGTATATGGATATTTTTGTATATATTGAATTCTGTATTCAAATACTATTTTGTATACAGATTAAAATTTCTGGCTTTGTTTTGGGCAACAACAGTGTTTCAGAAGTAGTCTTCTTTAAACAGTAGTTTCCCAGAAAAAAACAGTTGGCAGGATTTGCACCTGGCTAACCAAAAAATACCGTAGTTTGTCACCGCATAAGTTAGTATTGAAAGTTAATTGCATCGTTATATATACTAATCAGAAGCTTAAATACAAAGGAAGCATTCTTCAATGGAACAAGAATGTGCATCAAGTTTATATATCGTAATGCTATTGATTGTGAAGTTTGAACTGGAACCTCAGACAAAGAATTTTAATTCTACTTATAAAATATTCTGGTACTATTTTACCATATCCCTTCAAATAACTCAATTTCCAAATATACCTGCATTTGCGATGACAGTAAATAAATCTTAAGGACTACCATTCGGAAAAAGTGCAAATTTATTGAGGCATCAAGATTTATATATGTTTAGTGGTACACCTCAGCAAGTAGAGTTCAATCATTCGACGGTATAAAATTGTATGGGCCTTTACCAGAGGGCGGCTCCAGGAAGAATTTTCATAGGGGGCCACTAGACTTTTTAGATTAGCTTAAATTGTTCAAAACTCAAACTGAATGTGTGAAATCATAAGTGAATGTGTGAAATCCAAGGTTGGTGGGAATGACCCCTATGACTCGCTCTCTGGAACTGCCTTTGCATTTAGCAAAATAAGAGTTTTTACAAAAACACCGTCTTCACAGAAAAGTGTTGTGGTTGTGAAGTAAAATTGTATGAAAGTGGTCACTCTAGATAGATGGTCCTCAATAGACTCAATTTCCAAATATACCTGCATTTGCGATGACAGTAAAAAAATCCCAAAGACAATCATTCAAAAAAATGCAAATTTATTGAGGCAGCAGTCGCCTCAGCAAGTACAGTTCAATCATTCTACAGTTTGACGTTTTATAACTCTGAACATAATGGGCCTTTGGCCGAGGACAGCTCCAGGCTGTATTTTCGGAGGGGGCCACTAGAGTTTTTAGATTAGCCTAAATTGTTCAAAATGCAAACTAAATGTGTGAAATCATACAGGAATGTGTGAAATCCAAGGTCGGTAGAGGGAGAAGACCCCCTATGACCTACTTGCTGGAGTTGCCTTTGCATTTAGCAAAATATGATAGTTTTTACAAAAATGCCGTCTTCACAGAAAAGTGTGGTGGTTGTAAAGTGAAACTGTACAAAAGTGGTCACTATAGACAGATGATCTCTTAGCTAAAGTGGTCATTCTAGTAGGTTCTACTGTATATGGAATCTTGAGACATACTCTTTTGGAACTTTAGAACTGACAGAAGACCTTTATTCACGCTCAAATTAAAAAATTTTATGCTTTATGGTCGAATTTCGACCACTGGCTGACTGCTAGTATATATAAATACATATCAGTCCATATATTTTAAATAGAATGAAAAAAAAATTGGAAGAGACTAAGAAAAAATCATTATTTTAAGTAGTTAAAATACAAAAAATATTACTGAGTTAACGATAAATTCCACTTTATATTGAAAATATGTATGCTCTAGACCCTTGCCCTACGTTTTCTATTAATGTTTAGCATTTTCATCTGCGGCTGTGAAATACATGCCATAATTATAATATAGTTATAAAAAATATATTTAGATATAACAAAAAATTAAGTTGGTCATCATTTACATTTTTTTCATTATATTTAAAGTAAAGAATGATATGCTTTTAATTAACTATGTATGTCATTCCATTCCAACTCAAAAGTTGCTTATGAATTAAAACCCACTTCCTATCATCCGATCAAGCTGAAAATTTGTATGTGCATATGTAATTCCGGTGATGCTAGTACTGCTCTTTTTAATTTTTCAATACTTTTTTAAAAAACTGTCAAATATTTCTTTCCTAAAAATTGTGTTATCTCACACATATTAGCTCGTATCTGATTAAATATTGGTCGGCAATTCCTTATCATTACATCCTCGGAAAGTTCTTTCGATTGTAAAAAAGATGAAATTGGTTAATTCTAGCTTAAATTTTAGCGATTTTTCGGAAGAAGATAAATTATTCCTTTAAATTTCTTTACATCTGACGTCCAAAAAAAAAACTATAAAACTATACGGTCTAGGTATATTTGAAAATTTCACTGGATACAGAGTATCCTTTCCTAAATATTTCACTTGAAGAACGACTGAAAAATATGAAATATATTTAATTTTTGACAATTTTTTTTTATCTGAAGCCGTAGAATCAAGCAGTTCAGGCTTTCCTCTTTAAAGTATGAGAAATATTCTATCAACCTTTGGTTGTAGGGAGAAGAAGTCTTTAAAGGAGTTATGATTGAATGTCCTGCTGCAATACCAGCGACTGCGCCGCAATCCGATTCATTCCGGGTAGAAAATAGGCATAGGGACTCTCAGCGCTTGCATTTTTTGAGGCAAAAAATAAAAATCTGGAAACTTTCCTTGGAAATAATAGATAGTTCAGGTGTGCTAGAATTCCAAGGAATGTTACTGACACTGAATAACTCAGGAAGGCTCCACTGAATTATATATTGTTCAGTAGAGTTCTTGGTACTTTCATGCAGGGGTCCAGAAAATGTTTAGGGCCCAATATTTCCCCAGAACACAATTTGTTTTGTTGAAAATTTCCCCAAAACTGAAGCATATTTTCATTCTAGTTTAAGTGACTATCTATCACTAGCTTCTTTTGGTAACAACTGCATCTACAAAAAAAAAAATAGGAAAATTGTAAAAACATATAAAACATTATTTAATACGGCGGATTAATCAGTTAAAGTTTTTTATTTGGGAATACCTTATTCCCCCGTAAACGATATATATTTCGGTTACACACATAACCATCATCAGTCGTTTCTGGATCTCACACTAATGGCGGCTTCCTCTTCTAACTCTTCTGTCTTCTGGAATTTTCGATGAATGACGTCATCCCATGATCGGTCGATTGTATGAAGCGCATCGTTGATGATGCCATCTGTCGTTGCTTATGGGTCTGGTTATGTGTGTAACCGAAATATATATCGTTTACGGGGGAATAAGGTATTCCCAAATAAAAAACTTTAAAGGAAAATTGTTTGTCTTTTTTTCTTTTCTTTAAATACACTGGGGACAAAAATTTCCCCAGCGCTTCAGAATTTCCCCCATACCTCGATCGAGCATTGGGACTTATTTTGCACCCCCTGCTTTCATGTAATTTTCCTTGGAATTTAGAGTGCCTCAGCTACCTATTGTTTTCAAGGAACATTCTTGGACTTTTTACAGTTCTGGTCATTTTTAAGTCAAATGCATATTTTAAAGTGAAATGCGTGTTTTTTAAGTGAATCATGAGAGCAATATTCGGTTAAGGGACGTGGAATGTGTTAAAGGAAAAATGTAAAGTTTTAAGATGGAAATGTTTACTTTCAGTATGGTATTTGTGAATCTCTTTTCCCATTATTTCCAAGGAACGTTTCTGGATTTTTTACACTGAAATAAGGAATTAAAGCACTAATTACTTATAAACTGAAAGTATTAGCTTTTAAAATATTATATTGTATTGTGTGTATTAAAGCAAATATGAGCGAGGGTGTATCTGTCTTGGACAGGGGGTGTCTTGGTCTTTCTAAGGAGAAAAACCGATCAAAACTCCAGACCATTAGATCGACAGCTGCGTGACGGGGCCCAAGCCTGGAACCTTCACACTTCGGCTGTCTACCATTCCGGGTGCCTTATGCACTCGGCCTTGGTGGGGCTTCTAAAGAATTAATTTAGATTAGGATCCAATGTTGTGAAGAGGGAAAGAGACAAAGGGCACCAAAGAAAGTATTGTTCAAGAGCACTTTCTACACTTGCATTGGCAACCAATTCCAGCTTGGCGACCTGAACAGGCATAAAATTTCTCTCATTTCCAGAATAACATATTAAGGATTATGTCAATATATATACAGAGGGTGTTTACACATTTTTAGAATGATTTCGTTAAAGAATTTAAAAAAGTAAATGTTTCAGAATAAAAATTTTTGGCAACAGCTTATTATTTGAAATGAGAAATATCGTCTGCTATTTTTAAATTTATTCTTCTTTCAAAATGTCATATGTAAACATGCTGTGGATTGAAGGATATGTTTTTGCACTTTCCGAAGAGAAATATTCTTATTCCATAATTCAAAAACGTTGTGAAATGCATGGTATTAAAATTTCTAAGTACAAAATGAGCAACATTATTAATCGGTAAGATAAAAACCGTCAATCATTGTTTCTACATGGAAAGAAGACTCCAAACGAATATCCGAAAAAGGTGTGTGATTGTGTAACACTATGTTAGGGCTATCTGCCAAGGATGGGGGTGTCTTGGTAGGAGAACTTTCTAAGGGTTTCTAAAGCTTATTCACGTGTGATATTAGTAAGTAACAACTTGAATCAGTTTAGTACTATGGTACTATACCATATCTTTTGTTCATGATATAAAAAATATGTGTTTGTTTACCAATTAGTGAATACTTAAATTGTTTACTATTCGGCTGCCGAATATTTGGTTCATCCCTAGTATTTTTAAAACATTGTACCATAATACCAGTATTAGGGGTGCTTTAAAAGCGATACAAAAGCTCAAATGTTTCCTAGCCATATTTAATAATTTTATACAAAAAATGCATAAACTATAAATATATATAGAATTCTTTATGCACAACTGGACAATGTTATAATCAAAGTCTATTAATAAAAGTAGTAAAATAATTTAAACCATTAGAATAAAAAATAACAGTATTTTACCTTATAGAGTACAGTTTTACGAAATTAAAAAAAATAGTTCAAAATATCGGTATTGCAATAATTAGTTTTGTCGTATAACAAATTGTTTCACCCAACATGTGCATGTTTTATGATATAGACTAAAGATTATAAAGAGTTTGTTCCATTATAAAGCACTCTTTACTTTGGCTGTAAATTAGATTTTAATACATAAGAATGAGGTACAGGAACTTCCAATACAATATTTGCCTTTCTTCATTTCTTTTCTGCAAAAGTTTTAATAATTTCACTAAAATCAATTCCCTCTAATACAATCGCCCTCTAATATTTAAGTCAATTCATTAATTGATTAGCATTGAGGTGGCAAAAACCACAGGTTTATTAAATTAAACACTTTAGTTTCAATAGAAGACAAACACATTAGAATACTTAAAAAACACATTAGAATACTTAGAATTAGTATACAGTAGAAGACCCAAAATCCGCACAGCTTGGTTCCAGACCTTGTGCAGATTTAGATTTGCGATTTGGGTCATAAGAAATTATTCATTCCCCCCACCCCCTCAGAAATAATAGAAAAAATAAAATGAGATCAAGGGAACAAATCATGTTACTTATGATATAGAAATACAGAGGATAATGCAATTACCAAATTAGAGATACAGTACAACTATCTAAATATGTATATCATAGGTTAGGTCTTTGGGATGTCAAATTATAGTTTTATTTTTTTGATCGTTATTTTCGTTCGTACACAGCTGTGTTGCAATAGCTAATCTGAGATATTCTTTCTCACAGCTAACTTCATTAAATGTAATTTAGTCAACTTTTTGATCATACTCATTGTACGGTGTCCGGCTCTAGATCTGCGATCATAATTCAGTGTCAATATGTCACTGTCAGTCATTTGAAGTTATCAATGTTAAGATAGAGCTCACAGACTCCTAAAAATTTTTTTCAAGTGGAATAGTTAGTTTTACTTTGTGGTTACTGTAGTTTCTGAACTTAGCTGGCAGGCAGATTCATTGTTTCATGAATGGACAGTGCGGATTTAGAGCTTGCGGATTTCGGATCGCGGATTTTGGGTCTTCTACTGTACTACGTTATTTCAGAGCATTGCTGGCATATCAGGCAGGGGGTTACCATCACATCTCCGAATTCATGAATTTTTTTCTTGTGTTGCCTACCAAGACAGGACAAATCTGAAAATTTTGTTACCTCTTTTGTTTGGAGTTAGGGTCAAAGTACCCCAGAGAGTGACATAGAAATAATTAGGCCATTTTGCCACTTTATTGTCTCGTCTGTGACCATGAGGTGCTGCCGAGAATTTTTTCTTTTTGTCTGATAATATACCTTGGATATTAACAACTCAAATTGAAAATTCATTCGAAAATAGTCAGAACCCCCCCCAAATACCCCGAATTAAAAAAAAAAATACAGTTTTTAGGAATGCTATAAATCTTCACTCTGATGTGATACAGAAAAAATTTTGCATTGTGCAGTTATATATCTTCATATAAAGTGAATCCAATGTTAAAATTTTTTTAAGGCCCACAGGGCCCCTCGGTACGAGGTCCCAAACCTGGTCCTGAATGCTAATTTATGCCATTTCAAAGGATTGGTATAGCTGGCGCCAACTTCTCACAGGAGAACTATTGGCATGGAGATGTACTCTCAACCTAGTAGTTTCATATGAAAAAACATTTTTTGAAGGTAAAACTGTTTCCAAGAATAATCCCAAAAAGTACCTTCTTTTTGAGACATTCCACTGACACGCATGGGGCATTTCAGCATAACTTTTTCAATTCATCAAACATTGTTGAGCAAAGAATTTTCCTACTTTTGATGTGTTTCATCATTAATACTATTTTACTGCTTTCACATCTTCTGTGTTGACTGTCCGAACTTGTTTTTAATTGTAGTAATAGTAATGCGTTGCATAATACATATGATTTCATATGTCTTACTCATTATCCCACTGTACCCCAATCCCTGTCTCACTGTGCCACGCAAGAGGTCACAATGCAACAACTTGAGTACATTTTGAAAATTAACTTTTGCACTAGGGAATGCAATCCCGCACTGTTTTTTGTCCTGCATTCGGGATTGCGAGATCCCGCGGGATTGGCATTTCATTTAGTTAGGACTTCATTTCAACAGAGAAAAGTAAAAAAAAAAAAGTAAGATTTTTAGCACTATGAAGTTTAACTTTAATAATAATGATTAATCTTAATGAGATAATTAATACAATAACTTAGAAATAGGAAAATTATAATCATGATATTCAGAATAATATACCAAGTTATGCCTTATATTAGTTGCTAAAAATGGGGAATATACAATTCATAGATATGTTAACATACTTACGTTATTTTCTTAGTTGCTGAAAAAGTAGCGTGAAAAATCAAACAAATTCAATGAATCATTTCCTAATCTAGATTTAATTTTAGTAAAATAATTAAAAGTGCGAATTATAAAAAAAAAATTAAAAACTAAAATGAAAACTTTTTATAATAAATTCACAACTTTTGGCTAAGAGATAAATAGTACGAAATATTTCAGTTCATTTGGGGATTGGGAACTTTACGAAAAATTTATACTAAAATGTTTAGATTTAGATGTTTGAACCAGACTCCCGTTGGAAAATAATTTAAAAAATAAAACTTTAAATTAAAATTTGTAATTATTGATTCGTGTATTGTTAGATGAGAGACATAAATACGCAAAATTTTTCGGCCTATTGATTGGGAAAGCAGCTTGAAACTGTAATAAAAAATAATTTGTTTCTCAGTGTCAATCTCGCAGGATTAGGATCTTAATCCCGCAGGACTAGTCCCGCAAACATTTGTGCAGGATCCCATTCCTGTGGAACGGGATTGCATTCCCTATTTTGCACAGAATAAAATAAGGACAAATTCTGAAAAAAATTACAATGAAAGCTAGGAGTTGTCAAAATATTGTTTGGCATTTAATTTTTAGTTTTAAAAGAATTTCCTTTCTTTTAATTAAAACAAGTAAAAATTGTCCCATTATGCCCTCTCCCCTATAAAGTTAAAACAGTTTAAAAATTCGCACAGCACGTTTCTGTTTTCCAGATCACTGAGCTGCTTGCAAGTTATAAATTTGCAAGTAAACTTTGTTTCTCTCCTTCCTTGATTTGAGATGGTTGTGGAAGGAACTTGTTTTCGTATTCTGGACAAAAAGGGGAGAGTTTGATCACAGTTGGAGTGAGAAGATACTGATATAAAGTTGGATATGAAATATATATACCCACTTAAACCACTTTTCATCGACTGTCAAAGGGAAAAAAATCATGTCAAGTGATCGTATTTAAAGAGGTCATACACTAATTACGAAAGAAAACAATCTGCATAAGTACGCAGTGCCTCTGCTATTATTGGTATTGTATAGCCCTCACCAACTTTTCAAACGTATCTCTAAGCCTTTGTATGATGAAGGTTTGAAATTTTGTGCATCACCTGATAAATGTATTGGCACATTTCACTAATTAGGAATTTTTTGTACGCAAGCCATATAAAAATTTAAATTTTGTATTTTATGTTGGATTTAATCTCTTGAAAAATTGTATTGATACCTTAAAATTCTGTACTTTTTTGTAACACAACTTTTTAATTTATTGTGTATGTCTATGAGTAATATATAAGAAATAAAGTCTAGGTGAGTGTTTTTGGGACACCCTGTGTAAGTATGTGTATACACACATATAAATATGTAATAAAAGCAGTCGCTGCATTTATGCATAAAATGCTAAGTCTCATCTGATCCTGACCGTTTCTGATTATTGGATGAAGTAAGACCAAGATACTCTCTTTTCCCTATCATTAAACATTGCAGTTCGGCTGCTGTTTTACACATCCATCATGATTTGTAAACAACACCAGACCTTGTCATATATTTTCAAGTATAGAGCTGTAATCCTTCAAAATGCAATTAGCATATTAAAAACGTACAAGTGTGCGGATCAGTTAAGTCAATATATTTGTAATTCCGCTGGCATGGTGGGGAGAGGAGAGGGGTAGCGTGTCGGAAGTCGATGTTTGTAATGCTGGTTTTTGGCTGTGTGCCCAACAAACTCGGTTGTTGTGTTTGAGTGCAGTTCTTCTTCAAGGTCGCATTAGTGTTATACACGTAACTTCCTAGAATGCATGGCTAATACTGGGCTGATTTTGGATTCCTGAATTCCCATTGTTATTTCGAAAATTCTTTGAAGGAGTGAAATGTAGGATGCGATATTGCCCAAGATATGGATTAGTATATCCCTTATGAGTGTAGTCTTCCAGATATAACCAGGGTGCGAACTGAACATTTTTTTCCAGGGGGGACACTTGAAAAGGAAAAGGAGGGAAGGTGCAAATGCTTCACTCACATGATATTACTTGACAAATGCAGTCACGTGTGAGAACTGTCTTATATTCAAACAAAAGTCATCGATTTTTTGTTCTATGGAATCACAGATACACAAGCTACATACAATGTACCTGTATTGGAAGCCACCCTGGAGGGTTTTTAGCTTAGAAAAGAGACGAAATTTTAAAGCAGTCGCCTTACAGTAGAGTAACAAACGATAACATACAACCTTCATTTTGACTTTCTGACTTCAATCCCAAATCTTCACTCACAACACAAGTTTAACATTTCTTCAGCAGGGGATAAATAGTGTCCCTGGCAGGGATCCATTAATATTTCTCTAGCCAGGGATATTACATTCTTCAGCCGGGGACGATCCCCGGCATCCCCCCCCGTCAATTCGCACCCTGGATATAACACAAAAATTTCATGTGTCGTTAATAGTTAGTGGTCTGGTTTGTAAACGTTATTTTAGTCAATAAATGTCATTCGTACAGTTTATCTAATGAACCCTTTGACTATGAATTTTAAAACTATTTATTCTGTTTTTTCTATCGAGATGATTAAAAATAGGTCACAAAGTAAACTTAGGTCTAAAGCAAGACTAAATAGGGTGCATTTATACCAGCCGTAGTTTATAGAAGGAATACATTATGTACCAACCGTATGTATTCCAGTTTTTAAACTTTTAGTGGAATGTATGTGTGTCCACTGACGAGCCAAGATTAGGAGCGTCATAATATAAATTAACAATCAATATTTTTTTTTTTTGTTCCTTATTGTTTTTAAATTTAGATGAAAAGTTCTAAGGCTGAATCTATACACTTATGACTTATTTTGTAAACTTTAGATTGCGCTGATGAGATTGCTGGGCGCCAGTGTGTTTTATATTACGTAAGTTTACCAAATAAGTCATACGTATGTCATAACATACGTATGTCATAAGCCATAATTAGCAGTGGCAGATCTAACGCCTGGCTGGCTCCAAGGGCCCCGACCACCTCCAGAGGCCCGGCTACTAGAGATGAGCTCGGGCTCATTTTTTGAAGCCCGAGCCCGAAGACTTTTAATCCGAGCCCGAGCAATATTATTAAAGTTGGAGCCCGAGCCCGAAATTTCAGCTAAAGACAAATAAAATTAACTACTTCATTAAGAGGATACAATAAATTTTGCAGCTTCACACACCTTCTAGTCCCCCGTGCCGCTATTTTTTGAAATAAGTACGTCTATTTATCCCATGAATCACTTTTTAAAATCTGTTTCAAGGAGTATGTTCAACAAAGGAGAAATTTTTCACGGGCCCGAGCCCGAACGCAATCGTGAATTACAGAGCCCGAGTCGGGCTCGGGCTGAGCCCGTCTCATCTCTACCGGCTACCACTAGAGGACTTTATTTAATTTTTCTTTTGAAGAATTTTCAATCTCAAAATTGAAGCGATACATTACAATTGCAATTGCAATAAGAAGGAATCAGTCATCATATCCTTTAAAGGGGGCCTCACCAGTGGCATAGCGATAGCGCTTTGAACTGAGAGACAGAAGGTGACCCGATTCGAAACCAGGTCGCGTCCGCCGACCTAACCGTTCGGAGTTTTCTCCGAAACTTAGCGTAAATACGTGTTAGGACTCTTTAGAAAGTCCCCCACGGAGGGCAATCCCACCGCTGGCCTAGATCTCTAGCGTAGATAATTGGCCGTAACTCAAATTTCCATTTCCTTTGAAGGGGCTGTTCCCTCTGTCCAGGTTCTAGGCCAGGTGTGGGCAAATAGCTGCCAGCTAACATTTTTTTTTTTTTTTTTTTTTTTGGCCAGCGAAGACAGTCTGAAAAATCCCAATTGAACCGAGATTTCTGAAAAAAAAATAATTATTACCAAGACTAAAAACTTTTAAAATTCCTACTTAAAAAAAAGTGTTTTTGTTAAGATTGGCGATGAAAGACAGAGGTTACAGGACGATTTCAGAAAAAGATTTCAGGACTTAATTTTTAGTCATAATGATCAGGCTTAAACTCAATTTGTTGTCTCATCACATAACTGCTGATATTGACAGAGCACCTGAGGAGCTGCACTTACCGACATGCAATCAGATCGTACTATGAGACAAATGTTTAATGCTGTACTATTAGTTGAATTTTACAAATCATTGTCAGCTGAAAAATTTTCATGTATGAAGAAATTAACAGGGAAAATATTTTCTATAATTGGGTCTACATACATTTGGGAGTAGAGTTTTTCTTGCTTGAAGATCAACAAGAATTAGTATAGATGCTTTTTGGTGGGCAATAAGTTTTAAGCTGCAATGAGAATCTCAACAAGCAATCTCGTTCCTTTTTTTTTTTTTAAATAGAAAAGTGTGATAGGGTGTATTTGTCTCGTTAACGTGAGTTTAAAATTAAGTTTGGAGTGATTCTAAAATGCAAAACTTATGAATGCAATAATTTTGAAAGGTGTGGCCCTTCGTTAACTTCCGCTTCTACAAAGCAGCCCCCAAGATAAAACAATTGCCCACACCTTCTCTAGGACACCGAACTGTTCAGTCCAGCCAAAAAAAAAGGGGGGGGGTTGATTAGTCTAAAGGCCGGCTTTCACTTCCACGTTTCTTGTCGCAGAATAAGGTAATCAATATATTGGATGCTGGTGGAGAAAAAATCTGCCATTGCTCTCCATTATGTGGGGAACTGGGTTTGTGGTTTTCATGCTCTAGCTTTTGTCGGTGGATCGCGAATGGTCATTAAAAAGTCGTAAATTCGCGATAAGCTTCTAGCTTTGTAGTTCGAGGAACGTAATGCAGACGTCCATTGTTTTTCTTCTGATCTTTATATTTTTCAGTTATTCAGTCACTCCAATTCAAAGTGCTAATCACAATTGTACCCGTATTTTTATACTGTATGTCTGCGTCCCCCCCCCTTTTAAGTTTTAAGTTGTATTTACAAGATACACTATAGTTCTTAGAGGTGGGACAAGTAAATCCTCAAAAATAAGAAAGGTTTTTTTTTTTTTTTTTTTTACATATTGTCAAATGTTATTAAACGAGGGGTGGACCACCCCCTCAGTCTATGTTTGCTTTTTCACTCGTGATTTATTTTAAACTATAAATGCATATTTAAAAATGATTAATGTTATTATTTGAAGAACTAAGAAAAGAAATTATAATAGGTTACGAAAACAGTTTTACTGTCACTATTATTATTTTTTAATGCAAAACTTTGAGGTTGATATTTTGAAAATTATCAAAAATTGCTGTTTATAAAAATAAAAGTAAAACTAAATAACCAGACATTTTTGCTGTTGATACTTAGGGAGTTCACAACTTAAGAATAATCAAATAGTAATTTTATTGCAAAAATACGTTACTTGACAATGTCAGTTCTGTTTAAAAAATTTTTACTATTTTTTATTTTTATTTCATAGTTATGAATTTTTAACTATAAGCAACAGAAATAAAAATCAGCTAATTAATAATCATAAACTAGCATTATCTAAATGATTACCTCTATAATTGATTTTTATTGCTAGTCATCGATAATACACAGAGCTTCACTGCCAAGAAGGAAAAAAATATTTAACTATTTTAAATGCAATTGAATAATTGCAATAGCCAATTTAACACTCAGCAAAACCACTCCCCCGGAAAGAAAATTATGTACACAGAAATATTTTTTCATCATATCATAGAAACTCCATGTTCAAATTTGGCATAAAAATTGATTAGAAAATTTTAATGACATGTTTTTATCCAAAAATTTCAATTTTAAAATTACTAAGATTTTTTAATTAGAAAAAAAAAGGTTTAAAATGATATGGTCATGTTATATACTTTATGAAAGACCTCAAAACACTGAACAAAATTACATAAAACCTCAACGCTCTAGGTCAAATAGATCTACCCTTAAAGATTACCATACCATGCAAAATTTTCGACTTTTTCAAAATTTCAAACATAACGCGGAAATAAATTGTTTTAAGAATTTGAATATTCGCATTTTTCATCCAATAGGGTAGTACCACAAGTAAACCCAAAATCAAGAATATCTACAAACATACCACCTAGACCGTTGGTAATTTTTAATAGATTAACGTTGTTATTTTTTAATTTTATTATTATTATTATTAGCAGTAGTTGTAGTAATAGTACCAGTAGTTATTTGGAAGAGAACTCTGAGAATAATGAATTCTACCTGCAAATTCTGCAGTTAGTGGAAAGCAAATTAATCCAGACATCATGTCTAGACACTCGGTCTAGACATCATGTTTGTAGATTTGATGATTTCAGGTTTACTTGAGGTACTACCACATTGGATGAAAGAAGCGAATATTCAGATTTTTAAAATAATTTATTTCCGACTTATCAGTTTGAAAGGCTTGGAATTATAAGGCTATTTGCAATTTTTATTTTTTTTAATGTAGAGGTGAATTTCAGAAAATCGAAAAAGAAGCATCTGAGCTCTCAGGGTTATTATTTGATAACGACAGTGAGCAGGATTCCAGATTTAAGAAAAGGAATGCATTTTTCGATGAAAACAAAGACGCCAGGTTATGAATTTGGAGAACGAGAAAAATTTTAGTAAATTCATTGTAATATTTGTTATTATACCAATTCTGAAGAATGGGAAACGTGAAAATAGTTTAGAGCATTCATTTATTTTACTTTTGTATTTTTTTATTTTTTGGTGAGAAATTATCGAAAGAGGAAAGAAAAAATCGATAGAAAACTCGACAAATATTTACAAAAATGAAAAATGACATTTAAAATTTTGTCAGTGAGCTGAATCTTCTTCTTCTTCTTCTTCTTCTTTTTTTTTTTTTTTTTTTTTTTTTTGCTATTTTTAGAAGAAAACAACGAACTTGACAGAAATGCATATGAAATTTGCGGGGCTGCACAAGAAATGTCACCAGCTTTTCCTAATGTAGAAATATATTGAAAAATGTTTTTATAACTCTACCCATATCAAACAGGGTTGTCAGATTTACGATTTACTGCCCGGGTAACTCCCCATTTTCCCCACCGGGGCGGGTTTTTTACCTTAAAAAACCAGTGGTTTTTTGAAGTAAAATGGTTTTTTTTTTTAAGATAAAACTTTGATTTGCATCAATTTAAAAGGAATATCAGAATAATTTAATTTATTGTAGAAGCATTTAATTTCTCAAAAAAATTAAGTTCTATTTCAATTCAAGATTATTTTTATCACTAATGAAACTATAAATCCTAATTCCATTCTGTTGCTTTTATGAAAAATAAAAATCTTTGTTTTCTACCAGTCGTAATACTGTTTAAAAGTTACTTTTAGTAATTTTTGATAGTTGAAATTTGTCATAGAATTTTCTGTGACCAAACAAACAGTATTCTATAAAATGGTAGTTGTTTAAAGAATATATGATCGTAAAGAATATAGAGCTATACAAATGCATAAGTTAATTTTTATTGAAAGGAAAAGATGTTTATTCAAAGATAATATGGAATATTTAGAGATAAAATAGCCATTCAAATATTTAATTTCTTGGCTCTATAATAAAAGCAGGTCTGGTTGCACTGTATTGCACTAACTGTTGAAATTAGAAATCACTGGATTAATAAATCAATACCACAATATAAAGAAGTATACACATTATGAAATGAAAGGAATTATAATGAATTACAACTTAACTCTGTGTTATTCATTAACTATTTAAATATTAGAGAAATGTGCAGGTAAGTTTTTGACATTCATTTTTTATATTGCTTCAAATAAAATATAGTAATTTGTGAAATTCTGTTTAAAGTTGTGTTATGTTGCTAACATTTTCTTTCATATTTAAATCACTGGAATTTCTTTACGTTTTTTTTTTACAATAAATTTATAAATAACATTAATAATATAATTTCTTAAATTACAAAATGAGAAGATAAATTGTCTAAATCAGGGGTTCCCAAATTTTTTTCGCCGCGGCACCCTTATCAGGTTAAAAACATTTCGCGGCACCCTTCTCAGGCTGAAAACTTTCGTGGCAGGTTACCTTTAAAGCAATTAAGCTAGAATGAAACAGTTTGGATGCATTTTTCATTACTTCTTTTATGTTGTTTATAGGGCTAACTATCAAAAAACTATCATTCCTTTCTCTCTTGGGAAAGGAATATAGAATTTTGACACCCCTTTCCCATTTCAGGGAGTTTCTGTAAAAGAGAGGCTACTGGACACAGAACTCTCGAACTTCACAGAAATATTTTTATTTTCGCCCACTTGGTCTCTGGCTTGACTAACTTTTTTTTGTGGGATACTGATGAAATTATTTTATTATACTTCACCAAAACACTTTTCTTGATTATCTCCACGGCACACAGTTTGAGAACCGCTGGTCTAAAGCAATAAAAATTATGCTTTGTTTTACTATACCCACTGAAAAAAGTATTCAAGTAAAAGCAAAATCACTCAATTCAGTTTAGTGAGTAACTAATTAGTTTTTGAAAGATGCATAACTTGAAATATGAGAAGTTATTGTTATTTATTGCATCATGCTGTTTTTATGAAGAAAAATGCTTTACAAATGAAACTGATATAGGAAATTTGATTTACACTCCAATACTTTTTTGGGAGGGTGTGCATTACAATTTTGTACATTAACTTTATTTTCCTTATATCAGAGCCAGATCAAAACAACTGCGGGCCCTGAAGGAAAAAATTAGGCTCCCTGTAATAACCCCACCCTTAAAGGTTTATGCTGAAAGTTTTAAATATCTACCTCTTCCCAACACAAATTTTGTTTTAAGTAATCTGGAATAAACAAATATAGTTACATACATGATAGCAAAGAAAGAGATAGTTAAATGTTATATAGCAATGTTATATCACAATTGCTAACGTGTACGGAATACAACCCCTTTTTGTAAACAGTCATTTTTGTAAATATTTCTTAAAATAACAAATAATTCAAAAATTTTGCTATTTTTAACATTAAAAATATTCTTTAAAAAATGTGGTGAGTCATTTTCCTACATATTGGTATGCTGTATTGACTATAGAACATTTCGAAGAATAAAAAATAAGTTTAATTATACACAAATGTAAATTTGAATTATTTTCATCGTTCATACTTCATATCTAAAAAATCATTTAACTTTTTTTATCCTTTGTAATTTTATTGTAAAATTATAAAAGTGTAAGATGTAAGATTTTTGGGCCCTAAAATATGTGGGCCCTGGGCAGTTGTCCCATTTGCTCTGCCGGTAATATGGCACTGCCTTATATAGATATATTTTAATAAAAATTGTTACTTATACCACCATTTTTAGGAGGGAAAGGGTAAACAGTTACATGGATAATGTAATTTTTTTTAATTTTTGAAAAGATATCCATATGTTTTGCTTTACTACATTTCTTATTTGCACAATTTTGTACATTGAATATATAGCTTGATATAGTTTAATGGTACGTCACTTACATTTCTATTGCGTATAATTTACTAAGCTAATAAATTATTCGTTCAAAAGAATATGCAGTGAAAGTTTTTAGTAGCAAATTTACTCATTAATTTATTTTTTGAAGGGCAGTGCCAAGTTCCCTTTGTGATTTAAACCTTAATTTTATGTTTGTCTATAGTTTGAAGTTTGCATTTTTATAGGTGCAAATTTTTTCGTTCAAGTACCAAAAATTTTAATTTTGCCCAATAAAACCCGTGTTTTTTTCACCCTAAACATTGGGTTTTTTAATAAACCCGCCCAGGTTGGGCTTTTTACAAAAAATCCGGGTTTTTTTTTTACAACCCTAATATCAAATGCTTCAGGTGAAAGGTCTTTATCGTTTTAAAACGCGTGAAGAACTATTTAAGAACTACGATAGGGAAGAACGATTAAACAATTCGGCTTTATTATACATAAAACATGAGAATTTGCAGACACAAAAATTGTTGATTTTATCACAAAAATTACGAGTGAATTTGCAAAAGATAAATCAAGACACAAGTTCATTTAAAATAATTTCGTAATCAAAAAAGAAACTTTACACAACTTCTTAAATGTAAGTTTTATAAATTCCTTTATCAAGTTTTTGTTGAGTTTAATTTTATTGTTAAAGCAATTGAGAGAAATCGTTTAGTGCTCCCCACACGAAAAAAACTAATAGTGTCTTTAGTATTCTAAATTATGAAGGGAACTTGGGCTCAGGGGGCCTCGAAAATTTTACCGCCAGGGGCCTCCAATGGACTTGATCCGCCTCTGATAATTATCCTCTTTTAAACTTAATTGATAGGCATCTGGTTAAGATATTCACTTTCAGCCATAAGCGTAAAGTTTTCAAAATTATTGGGGGGGCTGGGCCCCACAACCAAATATATTCACGTCAGTGGCGTAGCCAAGGGGGGGTTAGGGGTATCATAACCTACACTCACATATACATATATGTGAGTTGCAGAAGTCGTAACCCCCCCTCCCCATGAAAAATTTCTGGCTACGCCACTGATTCACGTACATATAACTTACTCATAGCTGCCAACTACTACGGAATATAATTAACCACTTTTTCTACATGATTTCTCGGCTTAAAATATAGCAAAATTTTTGTGCTGCGCGCGCGAGCTGGTTACTATTTTGAAAAAAATAAATAAAAAATATACTGTTAACAAAAAGTGGTTAATTATATTCCGTAGTAGTTGGCAGCTATGACTTACTATATATAAGTGTAAATTATGGGAGGCGCCCGAGCTCTATGGGTCCATAGAATTCTGCACCTATGTAAGGTAAGTATCCATGTTAGTATCTTCCTACCATGTTATAAGTTAAAAATAGTATCACAGTAAAAAATCCAAGGAGGAAAAAAACCCATTTTTGATGAGATAGTGCATTTTACACACATCTGAACTTTTCTTCATTTCATACTTTACATTGCATAATCTGATTTTAATTAACCAGACCCTGGCGAGGCTGCTTATAATAACATTGCGAGTTACGTGACGTCACAATGAATACTAAATCATGATTGAAAGCAAAAGAAGAAAATTTTTTAAAGTATAAGTAAAGGTTTTTTTAAACGTTTGCAAATGTCGTGAACACTTTTTTTTATGTTAGTATAAATTAGTTTTCTGTATTGAGTGGTAAATTATTGGGTGGGCTCAGCCCCCTATTCACAATTTATTGGGGGGGCTCGAGCCCCACGGGCCCATATAACTCTACGCCTATGTTTTCAGCACGTGCTAACACAGCCTGTCAATCTCTTGGTGTCTCGCCAGAAGGCTCCTCCCATGTCTATTAATTTAACAAATGAGGATATTGTTATGATTTTGTGGGCCAACTAAATGATGGGGAGACAGTGCTGCCGTGACTCTTTGAACGGAACTAACAAAACCAGGAGACATCTGTCGCAGAGCCAAGCTTCGAGAAACTTTCCAAAAACGCCTGTGTATTATAGTTTGTACATTTGTAAATATTCTACTTCAGCTTTAATAAAATATTTAAGATAAATATTAGTGTTTATTACGCTCGCACCACGCATGACAAGCTATGATGGCGCTAGCGAGATAGTTTTTGTATACGCTGTATTTTTACAATCATAAGGATTTTTCGATAGTAGTTATTGTATATGCATGTGTGTGTGAAAAAGGTATATATATATATATATATATATATATATTGTCATGGAAATTTGAAATATTTACAGTCGCTGAGACTTTCACCGGGGGGTCGCACACAGCTGGTCGTAAATTTAAGCGGTGGCGTAGCTAGAGGGGGGCAGGCGCTGAACGAGAATGGGGCGCCAAAAAAGGAAATTGCAAAGCCTGTGAATGTGAGGTTCTTTAAGTTTACTTTTGGTTTTGGACAATATTGTTTACATGGTATCACGCGCCCTGCTGCAAATTTGACTGCTTATTTTGCATATTACGTTAAAAGTACTTATACCCAAAATTGCTGCACCCGCACGCAAAATTTACCGGATCGCAAAACCGAAAAAATGAAGAACCGCGCCTCTCCTTTCGGGAAGATGTTATCTTCCGGTGTGTTCCGGGTTAGCAGGGAGAATGCTATCATATGCAAGAAGTCGTTGGTCATATGATAAAAATAACGCTAATTCTTAGCGTTGTCGGTGCTTTGTCCCTTGATTAGTCCTACAGGTCTGCACCACACATGAATTCGCGGCATAATAACCTCAGAAAACCGGCGGTGGCGGCACGCCACTGTTTTCTCTTAGACCCACGGCCTGGGAAATTTTTAAAAAAAGAGCATAATGATAATGGGTGTATGCCTACATATGTATATTTCCATGGTACATATATATGAGATTTCTAAAACATAACCAATTGATACCAAAATTTACATTGCAGAAGTAAACTATTTATTCTTCTATTAAATTCGTGACATTTTAAAATTTACTTTTCTTTCTGGAAGAAAAAACAAATCGCGAGTTTATTGTATTGATTTTGAAAATTAATAATGCAGAAATTACTAATGACCTAAAATAATTATATATAGGTTGTAATATTTAAAAATATTCTTAAAATGTTAGCATTAAACCATTCTATGCTAACTATGTATATTAAAAGTAATAATTAAAGAGAGTAATCGGATTATCAAAATTAACAATATCACTTAGTGCAACATCTATCATAATTAATGCATTAATAAAAACTTCAGAACCTTTAAAATATATATATTAGTTGAAATAAGTTTTACTTTTTTTTTTATGAGAAAAGACTTCCCCCTCCCGTCCCGCTTTTAATTGTTGACCCTCAAACGCTGCGCCCTTTTGCAATCTTGTCCCCCTCTCACTTTACCCTGCCCACGCCTGTGTATGTGTCCCGCTAGTAAAATATTAAAGAATTGATAATTTAACCAGCAATGAATATTTCCAAGTATATTCAAATTTTTCTAATTAAGAATTATTAAAACTGTCTGTACGCTAATGAATGTGAGAGGAAATGCCATCGCAAGTATCTTTTGTTGGAGGGGCACAAAGTTAAAAGGTTGGGAACGGTTGCTCAACATACACGCACGCGCACACACACCTGTAAAACCAGACTTGAGTCAGCTGTATATTTTATTAAAAGAAGGGGATCCATGCATACGTGTCTTGATATTTTCCTTTCGGTTTGATCATTCATTTTACATTCCACTTCACACATATGCCTTTATATCAAAAGCAGTTTTAAGGTAGCCACAAATTGCATTTCGAATATTAACTATTTTCTCTTAGTTTACTTAACATTTACCCCAAATTATCAACAAATAAAATGTAAAACTAAAACCGCACTTAATTTAATATTTGTGTTTTAAAATGCATGTTTGGCGTTTTATCTTCCAAAAGACCAGCTCTATAATTGCGAATTTGACTCTTGTGTAATAAGTTAAAATAATTTTAAAAAAAAAATTGAAGAGTTCGAATTAGGAAGGTTAACCCAAACGCGTAAGATACTTCGGTGCAGTTTTTATTAACTGGCAGCGTTCCTTAATATCAATGTTATTAGTCTGCATCTGTATCCTGCTGTACATCTTATCGGTAAAGTAGATGCACGTTTCAACTGGTTTACAATTTCATTTAAAAACATGTGCAAAAAGCTACCTCTACAATGGTTGCGGAAACAGCTGAGACAGCAGCTAATCTGTTTTCACCTGTCAGATTTAAATGTGCGTTCCACTGTATGTATACAGTTGCATCTATTATTTTGATGCTATTTATTTTGGTTTTGAATGGCAATGCAGTCTTAAGATTTTGAAGCGTCCATATAAAAAAAGTAGTTATGGAAATAAATTAAAAAATACCTTTCTACTTAGAAATAGCAGTACTTCTATAACTGTTAATATAAAAGAAAATCGAAGCGAAATTAATGTACCTTTATTTTTAGTGGGTGTAGTGTCTAGAAATTGATCTTTTAATATAATTATCTTCATGTCGTGCTGTTTTTATGTGTTTACGAGGAGGGGAGTTAGCAGTTGTTTTTGGACTAATTTAATTTGGGAAAACACATTTTTCTGCTTGATGAAATTTTTTATGTGGTAGGCTTGTGTGCTACCCAACCCACCACGTCACGTGAGAATCGAGCGCACATTAATGAAATCAGTTTTGCTTTCAGCAAATTTTTAATATGACTTTAAGAGCGGGTTAAATGTCATCTTTTCGATCTGGTGGAACGTTTTGTAGCTTGGTTGAATTCACGCAGGATTTTAAATCGCTGAAGAACTGATTATACTATAGTTGTTTTTTCTATCTTAATTTATTAGATGATCTTTCCTTTCTCAATATACCAATGTTTGTGCAAACTGCATTTCAATACACCAATTGATATAACCCATTTTGTATGTGTCAGCGGCGCATGAGGAAAAGTCATCCAAGCACCCATAACGCATTCAAAATCCTTGCTACAGAATCAGAATGCAAAGACCCCCCCCCCCCCCACAAAAAAAAAAGCAGTAGTTCAGCGATTCGCAGACGCTGTTCCTTACTACAGCTTCACGTATATAAAATTTATTGAAAATTATCATTAATTATGTCGTTCCAACTGAAAATTAAATTGGTATAACACTTTATTTGATAAATAAAATACATTCTTATATAATAATTAATTTTTGGCTAACGCTCATCTGCGAAATATTTTTCCTATTTTTCAGATGAATGCAATTTTGTGGGTGGGGGCGGCTGGTTGTGATTTGTCCTTTTTGTGGAAGTAAAGTAGAATCTTTTACAGTTTTTATTTAATTTCTTTTTTCTCGGGAGGGGCGGTCGCACCCTCTGCTCCCCTTTAATTCGTCCATGGGTCCTCAAATGTAACACCTGATAGTGTATTTGAATTGAAATCATGTACTTCTTTTAAACAGTTCTTCTCCCTAACATCTTTTTGGCCATACTGTTAATAATAGCGAAAATTAATTAGTTCCCTGTATTTAATTTTTGCGTTAGTTCTGAAGTATAGTCAGAAGATTGTTCTAACATGCTTTTTTCTTCTCTGTTACCACTACTCACAGGACCAATCCTCCACTGTCTTTTTAATGAAAAATCGCTTCAAATAATAATAAAAGCTTCACCATGGCACAGTGGTTATGCCACTGAAAATGGTAGACGGCCGAAGTGTGAAGGTCCCGGGCTCGGGTCCCATCGCGCTCTTGTCGATCTAACGGTCTGGAGTTTTGGTAGGTTTTCTCTAGATGTAACGTGAATACGCGTTAGAACCCCTTAAAAAGTCCTCCTACCTAGGCACCCCCCACCTTAGGCAGATCGCCCTAGTGTAGCGTTGCCATAATCACACATAATAACAATAATAAAAATAAAGCGGGAGCAAAGGAAGTAATTTTGAATTTTAGAAGTAACGAAAGCAAAGGAAATGTAGTTTTATATATAGAGAGAGATAGAGATTCTTTCATTATCAATTCTTGCAAAACTAATTTCTTATAAATGTAAATTTACATAATTTCGTTTTATTGTTTTGCACAATTTTCTGTTGTTTGAAACCAGTTCCTAGGACCTGGTTCTAATGCGACGTCGACGACTTCACAAACTGTTGATAACTTTTTAAAAAGTCTTCTGTATCATAGACGCACTCACGGAGGGGCTTATAGAAGCTAATTCCCGGACCCTCTTAAAGGGGAAGAAATGACAGTGAAAATCGTTTAAAACCATGATTGCTGAATGAATGAATTAACTGTTTCAAAAAAAATTGCATTCAAATTATTTCTAATGTATTTTCCTCAAAACAAGTTTGGTGTTAAACACTTGCCAATAGTACATTTACAATTTAACTCGTTTACAACGTCGTTGAAGATAGATAATTATTTATGATGCGATAAGTGAGCTTCTTTTATATCAGGAAACTGTACAGAAATAATATTTTGAAGCAGTGAACGTTTCCTTCCTAAACTAAAATCCTGAGTGCGCCACAGTTGTGTATATAAGCGCTTTTAATTTACTGTATTGCTTTCTTTCTTGTAGTATTTTCTGCCTTTACTACGGAACCAGTTTCTACCCCAGCAACAACATTCCTAGGCCTGTTTTATCAAATCTAGCTTTTGCTTTGAAGGGGAAAAAGAAAAAAAAAAAATAAATAAAAATACAGGTACTTGAGTCACCAGAGATATCCAAGTAAACAGGTGTTTAACTTCCAAGTTTTGTTTGTTAGATGGTGGACTCCCCCCTTCTTCCTCCCCACAAGTGATTATCTTGGCGGCGAGAACTGGTGTATTGTTATTTTAAGATTGAAAAAAAAAAAAAAAAAAAAAGCCATGTGATAGTTAGAAATGAAAATTACCTGTTTTCACACTTGAAAAGTTCCGAAGTCCACGTTTTTCATTAAACAACAAAAATAAAGAAACCAGAATATTATTCGTTTAAAAAATGCTAGTCTCGTGGGAAATTGCGCTTTTTAATTTTAGAGTTCGAAAATCCAATTTGAAAACTTTTTTTAAAAGATAATAGGCGGTTATTCGAGGTTGTTGCCCTGGAGTTTTTACTCCCACAAATGTTTTTGCCGTGTAATGAAACAATTAAGTCAGTAAACTAAGAGTTGAGTCAAAATTTCAATCGATATTTGAAACTCGTGTTTATAAGAATACCATTGTTATGATCCATGAAAACTGCCATTGAGTGTTGTTTAGAACTGTCTATTTGTTTTTAATAGAATTAAAGTGAATGAATATGCATTTTATTAGAGATGGACGCTTGCCCACTTCATTGGGTCTTTCACATGATTCAGAATTGAAATTAATTGTGAAACTGTGTTACCACGCAGTATTATTTTAAGTGGATAGAATGTTAAGTGTATTTTCAGGTGCCCTTTTACGCGTTTGTGTGAATGAAAGGTCTCTTCCGAATTTTTTCTCTGATTTGGGAATGTATGTGTGCGCCGCATCCTGTCAGTGTGTTCAGCATGAGCACCATTCACGAGAATAAAACAGTTAGTCGAAGCCAGCTCTTTAAAGCTAGCTATATGTATATGCAGGTAATTCGCTCCACTGATAGTAGAGAGATTAAAAAGGAAGAAATAAAGTACTTTCTTTAACATGGCCATTTTTCATTCACTCTTTTAGGTGTATTTTATTTTTCTTTGAAATTTTTTTCCTTCATGTGCTTTAAAATAAGCCATGGGATATTTTCATAATAATAATAATTTTTTTTTTCGAACGATACAAATGGGCAATCCTGATGTTACAACAGGATACAAAAACAATAGGATGTCCGAAACTCCTAGCCACCATGTATAAATGAAACATGCGTTCATTATAATTAAAATATTTCAGGGGCATAGACAGGGGGGGTGTTGGGGATAAAATTGTTTGCCTTGATCAGTTTTTCATAAAAAAAATTTTCCTTAAGCTTTTAATTTTTTTCCTGTTTGTTTAAAAGAGATTCAAGTTTTATATGAATGTATCAGTGAACAATTTATTTTCACTGACCGGTGCCAATAGCCCGCTGCGTCAACTGTTTCTCCTTCCAGCTTAGTACAATTAAAATTGACCATTTTATAGCAAATTATTGCTGAAAATGGTTACAAATATCTCGAAAGAAATCTTATAATAAATCGAAAATGAATGTGGACGAACTGCCATTTTATTCATAATTTACTGGACAAAGATAAATAAGTATAAATCTTTATTTTTGAACCGTACAGTTGTCAATTAAGTGTAATTTTACAGTTCAGTTCAAACCAATAAACTCGACTGCCGTAACTTTCGTTATTCTATTTCGCAACTTTCTGCTTAATTTTCTGAATTTCGCTATTTAATTGTGGCAATTTTCCTCCAGGATGAGAGTGAAAGTGGTTCTTAATTCTTCTTACTTTCTTTTTAGTATGTCAACCTTGGGTGTTGTAACAGTTAGGTCAAGAGAGTTCTTTTACCCCTTCAGCGCCTACATTTCCGTGGATTCAGAGTGAAAGATATCTTATGTGGGCCACAATATTTAAAAACGTGACTTGTTGCTTTTTTCTCTGAAAGCGCATAATTGAGTTAAGAGTTCGAGTTTGTGTTTCGAGCAATGCATTACTTCTTTAAGAATTAATTATACAGCTTTATTTTACCTAAATGTGAACTCAAGAACGAATTGTTTATATAAAAGGAGGTTTTTCTTTTTTTCAAATCTACATTTGATTTCGAATGATTGTTTTCTTATTATATCGGAATGAAATTTCTTAAAATTTATAAGTAGCTCTAGTCATAATTAAATAAATTTGATATTCCCTCCCCCCTTTTTTTTCCTCTTGACTGATAATCAAAATAACGAAATCGCCAAAGTACGTTTACGTATTGTTTGAAAGTAATTAAAGTAGAAACTTTTAACCCATTTCAAAATTAACATTCCGGAAAAAATAAGAGTTGTTTAGATGCTTGCTTTGAATATTACAGTAAATTAGGTGTACATTATTGGTTGATCTAGTGTTTGTTTTAAAAATGCGATAATTATTCTATCTAAATATGGAATAAGATTTATATAATATTTTGCGTCTCATAGGTCTTTTTGCGTCTCATAGTTCGTTTCGAATTTTTAGTACATCAGTATAATTTATAATACTATTAATTAAAAAAAAAGTATTTGATTTATTTAGTGTTAAAAATGACTCGCTTAGTAGAAGCGAGTTATTTCATTTGTTTTTTGCTTGTCATCAACTGGCGACTCTAAAAATGGTACGGAAGTCATTATTGTAATTTGTGTTTACCATATAGGATGTTCGCGTTGGGAGAAATGTTAATGCAATTGAATTCTATCTTAAATGGGCCTTCTATTAAGCAGGAATTTTTCTCAAGACTTGTTTGAAGGAGCAAAATCTGTTTCATGGACCTTGACCGCACACACACACCAAGAAAAGGGTATGTCGGCCATTCAAAAATTTTAGGTTCTTTCTTCACTAAGTGTTTTATGATTTTTTACCTTTAATACAACTTATGGTGTTCGGGGAGGGGTGGTTTATCATTAAATTGAATATTAAAATTATCGGGGCGGGGGGGGGGCGGGCACGGAGCATTTAACGAAGTTTTCTATATATTGAATAGTGGCATTCTAAAAGACTTTAACATTGCTGTGTTCTTTGACCTGAGAACAGTGTGTTACTGAACTGAGAACAGTGTGTTTGGTACTTTGGGGTCACACTCAAAAAATGCATTTCAGAAAGAAAAATCGAACTAACGGTACACCTCGTTGAAGATTTAATCTATTTTTAAATATATATTAAGCAGAAATAGTTAACTCCGAAATATACTATCTGCTGTTTTAAAGACTGGATGAAAAAGTTGCCAGGCAAGAAATAATGTTCAAGCTTTGTTTTCGATCTGCGATGAAGATACTTATGGTTTTAGTTCAATAAATAGGTAACCATTTTAAAAGTCCTGTATGACAAAATTAAAAACATTAATTTTTATTCGGAATGATGATGTATCTAAAGAGACTTAGCTTCTGAATTAAAAAAAAAAGTAGTTCTGTTGTGTAGAATATGCATAATCCTCCTTGACCCAGATTTTTCAGTTTGCTATAGCAAAACTAAACTGTCTGCATTCGCCAGCAGCGTCTTTTTATTTTTTTATATTTCTACACCAGCCGACTTACTTGTCGTTGTCGGGTTTATTTATTCGCAGACTTTCGAAAAGTGCGAGTTTTCGTTAGCATTATAGCAGTGATGTAGTCGGTGTGTGTTGGGGGGGGGGGGGGAATTAAATGACGCTGGAGACGAAAATGTTCGATGCATCTCTTCACGAGCTTCGCCGTGAGTCATACAAAAGGTAAACTCATCATTAGTAATGATGTGGTCGCAGCGAAACCCCTTCTGTACTTTTTTTTTCTCCTTCTTCTTCTTTTTTTTTTTTTTTTTTCAGAGTGTGCTCTGAGAATTCTTTTTAATATACTAGGATTTTCATTTTGTGTTTCTGCGGCGGAAAAGAACCTTTTGAAACTCCTGAATAGATAGTTGACACGCCAGCTAATTTGGATAGGATTTTTCTGAAAGTTATGCAATCCATTAAGATTTATTGTTTCTAAGAATGCGTTGTAAGTTTCGAAAAATTTGAGAATAATTCTTGACAGTCTTTCGCTCATATGTCTTTGAATTCTGTAATTCTTAACACAAGCACGCGTGCTTCCTCCTGGTCACCTTCAAAGACCTATGCCGGGAAGCAAAATCGCTGTTTTGGAGCGATAACAAACAGGTGGCTATTCGTTACGCAGTGGTATGTGTGCAAAAAAAAAAAAAAAATAAAATAAATAAAATAAGTTAGAAAATGTTTTCTAATACAGTCGAATCCCGTTTTATTGAAGTCCGTTACAGCGAAGACTTTGGTAATCTCAAATCAAACGACAATATAGAGATACAATATCGTTATTACGAAATTTCGTTAGAGCGATATGATTTCTCAGGTCCCTTGGACATCGTTAAGATGAAAATCGACTGTACATGTGTTAGTTTGGCTTGTTTAATATCTCCCCGCTTTTACTTTTTTATTTCGGTGGGGGGTGGCAAAAATCAAAAACTTTACTTCATCGATGATTTAGTATCTGATTTTGGTTAAATTCACCTAGATCAAGTGATGCTAAATCATTATTACCCTAGGCCTAGTTGGCCTGAGAATGGCTAGATACTGGTTGAATTCCTCTCCCTTTCCTTCTCGTCGGCGGACGTCTATAACTTTTGATGTATTTATATATTTTGTCTACTAACTTTTCAGTATCTCTGATGGAGGCATTAGTATTCTTTAAATAAGAATGTTGTTGACCGGCCCACCTAATGTGAATCGATTGATAAGCGAAACGAAGCGGAAATCTCAAATAGAGCAAACAAACCAATTGGATTCGCGCGATTTCCTGTGTTTATTCTGGGATATTTATTTATTCGGGCTGCATACGTGTTTAAAGTAAAGTTATATTTTCACAAATGCAGATCCAGTTTTCCCATGTTTTACGTTTTGTGGGCAGTGATCTTTGAAATGAGGGATTCGAATTGCTGAATGTCTGTAGAATTTGGGGGACGACTTATAAGAAACAACCAAAGCGGACCAAATTAAAATAAGGACTTTTCGAATTGGAGAAACCACAGTTTTTGTTGGAAATTAAATTGAAACCATGGAGCTTGAAACCTTATTTGTTTCACTTATGTAATATAGTTGATTCTGTGCCCGTTAAAACTTCTCCCGCCACCCAAGATTTTTCTTTATTTTCCTTTATTGACCATACATTCAGGATTGAATGCTTGAAATTGGCAAACAGTTAAATCAACTTAAGGTTCCCCCCCCCACTTCTAAAATGTTGTATTGTTTTATTAATTTTATAATTTCCAAAATTTAGGTTTAGGAATTTTTTTAATCCAAAATTTCTGAGTAAGAATAGATTTATTTTAATTTTATTTATTTTTTTTTTTTACACATCAATATCCAGGCGTTGTTACATGTTTTGAAATTAGGAAATTTGAATTTCGCTTTTAATCAAATTTTTAAGGCTTTAAAAGGCTACTTGTGGCATTTGTGCTGTGTATGGAGAATGTGGCATAGCTGAAAGAATCGCTCGCGATTCGTATTCCAAGTTCAAAAACGGAAATTTTAATTTCGAAAACGTACCTCCTTCTGACCATCCAGTTGAATTCAATGAAGATAAAATGTCTATCTGTCTGAATTTCAAATATGGGACAGTCACGTAAGCTGGTGGGGGAGGGGGGGGAGCAGAGACGGATTAATGCAATTGTGTGGGTGGGGTGTGGCTAGTTGAAATTTATGCCCATTTTATGAAAGTGAAGAGGACCTCTTACATTTTTTAAAAATCTTAATTTCTTTTTTTTTCTAAGGGAGGGGGAATCACCCCCACCCTTTAATCCAACAGTAAGAGAGGGGAGGGGGGGGTGTTAAAATTTAGGAAAATAAGTGTTTAAATTTCAAATTAATTTTTAATGCAGATCTATATTCAGTAAATCATAACATTGCCAATTGCACAGATTGAATTTTTTCATGGTTCTTTGCAAATTGAAAAGAAAAATAATAATAATTAAAAAAAATGGATGACCTCTTAAAAGAGAAATTTTTAAAATAGAAGGCTATTTTCTAGTGGTGATCACAAAGGATTAAAATATGGACAGTACGGGACTTCTTTTAAGTATAGGACAAAACCTCAAAATGTGGGACTGTCCCATATATACGGGACGGTTGGTCATTTTAATGAAGAGGAATTAAACCAACTTTTGCACTCAAATTCGTATGAAACAACAATAGAACTGTGAAAGAAAATGGAATGCTCCCACACTGCTATAGAAAAGAATTTTTATTTGATAGGAAAAGTTCACGTGTGAAGCATTTAAAAAAAATGGCAGGAACTTAGTTGCCAATCCAATAGTTAGCTTGTCTTTCTGGCATGATATAGAGCATATATAGGCAACCCCCAGCCTGTGGGATGGATGTAACGCACCACAACTTTTGATCTGGTGAGCGGAACATTTCAAATTCCCATAGAAAACTCATCTAAACCATTAAAAATCCCATATAAATTCCATTTACAGTGGCGTAGTGAGGGCAAACAAGGGGATCTATGATAACCCGGGTACTGTTCGCAGGGTGCCGAATCGTCTCTAAGACAAAGTCTGACAAGAGCAACAACAACAACAAAAAAAAAAAAAAAAAACAAGATAGAGGTGAAAATTCTAAAAATTTGCGAATGGCCAGTGGCCATTGAGCTTGAAATTTTGAGTGGCCAAACACGTTTTTTTAATATTACACAATTTAATACAAGTTTAACAAACATGCACAGCTTAAATAACAAACAAAGATTTCTTAAAATATAAATTTAAGAAATTATCCTTACAACTATTATTTGCTACAAAAAATTAAAAATTCAGTATATACAGGGTGTCCCAAAAATACTGACCTAAGCTTTTATTCCTTGAATATTGACCACAAATATGTACTATTTTGTATTAGAACAACACTCATGAAAAGAATAAATAAAGAATACTCTCCACTCGTCTGATTTTTGTTCCCAAGAAGACAGCTCCTACTTTGCAGGTGTAGGAAACTTAGAACAAACTAGGGACGCGCCGAATATTTTGTTAGTATTCGGTATACTGCCTATTCGGCAACCGAATAGTAAACAAATTGAATTATTCGACAATTGGTAAACAAATATATTTTTTAAATCATGAATGAAAGAAGTGGTATAGTACCATACAGGGGCATAGCCGAGGGGGGGGGTTAGGGGGGTCATAACCCCCCATGAGGAATTTTTTGCCATGCAAAATGTATATTCTTCACTACATTATCACACACACATATACATATATATATATATAAGTTGTAGAAGTCGTAACCCCCCCCCCATGATAAATTTCTGGCTACGCCCCTGGTACCATAGTACTAAATTAATTCAAGTTGTTATGTACCAATATTAATAACAAATTAGTTTTAAAGTGAGAGAAAACACTCGGATGGTAAATTTAAATTTTGCTGATTTTCAATTTTTTTTTTTAATCTTATGACACAGCACGTTAACCTTACTATTAATAGCTCATTTAAATATGAAACAGTAGCCAGGGAAAAAAAACCCTCATAATATTAAGTGTTCATAAATATGTAAAGTCAGTTAACTGCTAATTTCTTTTTATAAAATATGCAGGAAAAAATTATCATCATTTCCCCTAATATTTGAAAAAGTTAATAATATATAAAGGAAACACTTGGATATTAAACTTTACAGCATTTTAATTTCTGAAGTTTTACACCATATGAAATATTAAATATGGTTTAAAAACAAACTAATTAAATTAATCATTACAATCAAAGTTTAATAACGGTTTAATATATTTTAACCAAATATTCGGTATTCGGCTGAATATTCGGTTAGAATTTTAACCGAATATTCTGTATTCGTTATTCGGCAAAATATGGTATTCGGTGCATCCCTAGAACAAAGAATTGCAGGTATCTGCTTCAAACTGCAATTGTAGGCATTGTTATAACACACCGTTCGTAAATTTTAAGAATAGATTATCACTTTCGATTATTGGTCATGATGTGCAAATTTCCTGTATCAATGATCCAACTCCCCCTCTCCCATCCCCATGCCGAAATTGATCTTTAAGCTTTGTTGAGTCGTGTTAAGAACATACATTTAATATCTCCTGTTTCTATTTTACTTTCAATTCATAAAAACTTTGAAAAATGTCCGTGAAAAAGAAAAGGGGGGTAAATAGACTGAGGTAACTGATACAAAAATTTTCAGGCTCCACTTTCAAAAATGCAGCCACTTTCCAAAATGCAGTCCCCATGTGACGAGTGGTGACCGTTAATTTTGACCTTTAAGGGAGGGATGCCAAAAAGGCATCATGCCCTGGGCATGTTCTGCTCGCTATGCCACTGCCTATTTATATGGCCTGTGACTTTGCTAACATAGTAAAGTTTAGCCCACATCTTTTCAATGGTAGCCCATTCCTCCAATAAAGTATCTGTTAGAAAAAAGGAACTGGGGGGGTTGGAAGCAGAAATATATATACTTTTTCTTTTGTTTAGGGACCAGAATTACTCAACTTTTTGTTTTGTTACCTTATCTTATTCTATATCACAATCTATGCAAGAAGTATCTGCTTCTAGAGTGATGTCCGCCAGGCTTTGCATTTACTCAGATTTTTGAGTAATTTACCCAAATTTTGTTGACTGTGATGCAAAAAAATATACACACATAATGGATTTTACATATGCTAAAACCCATATTTACAAGATAATAGGCCTTTGTGACTTACTTTTATGAGCACAATCCTTGATCCCCTATTCAAGGCGTATACTGAGTTCTAAGGTGGGTTGTCTCACTCCAATAAGTGAAGTGTATATGAGAATATATGATGAATGGAGAAGGGATTGTGTCTTTACTGGGATTACACGAAATTACCTTGTAAACTCAGTCCTCGTTGTAGATATTAAACAGTAAATAAATATGAAATTTCATATTTAATAGAATATAATGAAACTAATGGGCTCCATCTGCTAGTATTAGTGGGAGACTAATTCATCTGTGAGAACCCTGTTGCACTTTGCACACCATCACACCCCTCTCCCTTGTTACATCCCTGATCCTATCACATCACTTCATTTGTACTAAAACCAGTAAAATGAGCACGTTTATGCTCAAAACATTTAGTAACTATATATATATATATATATATATATATATATATATATATATATATATATATATATATATATGTATACAGTAGAACCTCGATTCATCGTTTTTCATGGGGTGCATACGAAAACGATGAATGCGGGAAAACGACAAATGTGGGTTCAAGTCAAGATAAGTAGAAAGCAATCTTTATACACACACACAATGACTGTATAGCAATAAATACTAATTTCTTACAAAATTGTAAAAAAAATAAATCGGAGATGAAAATTAAGAGATACCTATTTTAACAATTCAGTATATTTTATGTGGGATTATACATCATTTTTCTAAATTAAACAGTAAATTTTCAAGATTCACAATACTGGACCTTTTCTGGACCTTTCATGTGATTTTAGGTTTCTAGTTCATACAGTTTCAAATACCATTATTGCTTCAGGCAAACTTCGTACTAATGTACTCTCAGTCTCATCGGCATGAGTATTATCCTCTGCTTCGCCATTATATTAATTTTTTGCATCACCATACGCTCCTTCCATATTTAGGATACCGCATGCCTCACTGTCTTGATTAATGGAATTATAATAATTAAATTTCACTCTATGCACATCCTCTTCAACACACAACCACTGCTCATTTGGTAATGAATGAACCAAGAAATCATACCCAGAAGCAATTACAGTTTACATGCCATATGGATTCACTTACTGTTCAATTTCATTTTTGTCAGGAGAAATATTTTACAACGATGAATGCGGGAAAGTCACTTTTTGGCGAACGATACATGTGGGCTTCTTTAACGTTATTCAAATACAGTTTGTGCAGGGACCATAGAAATAAAATGATGAATGCGGGAATGATAGATCGGGGTTCTACTGTATATATACATACACATATGTACACTTATTGTTTTTTGTTTGCATCAATGACTTTCATTTGTCATGAATAATCAGTGTGCCAAATTTCATCTTGATTACATCAAACGACCTGCAAACTAAAGTATTTTTAAGCATGAATGTGCTTACTTAGACATTTCTAAAATCCAGATTTGCATGCAAGAATATTTTAGTTCCAGAAATTGAATTATTCAGACATGATACTTTTCCGCCTAATAGCGGAATTCCGCCTTTTCAGCATGAAATTTTATCCCTGGGATCGATGCAAATATGCATTAAAATTTTCGACCATGTGTTGGGGGGGGGGGGGTCTTTGCCATCTGGAAACGTATTCGAACCGGGCATTATATCATCGTCTAATGACAGTTTATGCCTATGTATTTTTTATCATTTTGGTTTTTACATGCGCCTATGAAACTGAGAGCTTCCACATTTCCTTCCTTTTCTTTCTGCTGCTTTCTAACGAAACACAGTTCGTGAACATGTGAAGCATTTCATCGCTCCGTAGAAGAGAGGAGGGAGGAGAAACACCCAACCCAATTCATCGAGCAAAGGTGGGACAAAAAAAATTTCTGTTATCGCATTGGATGCATTGAAAGAAAAGCTCGAGGAGCAATGCTGCCAGATCACTGTTTGTTGCACGTGGAACGCGGCGAAATCTTTAGTAGTGACGGGATTGGATTTGTGTTAATTTCATAATCACTAGATGAAATTTTTAATTTTGTGAAAATGGCAAACGTCATTTCTGATAGTTCGAGACTCCGCGATATTGATACATACTTGCCAACTTTTACGGATCTTCCGTAAAATTTACGGATTCTCCTAGTTTTTTACGCGTTTACTGAAGAGGGCTATTTTTTTACGCATTTCAAGCAGTCTGACGTCACGCTTAGAGATTGGCGGGAAAATCTTTCCTCTGCACATAAGCTGCTATGCCAGTTTTCCCCCTGTCCTCTTTCCCCCCTCGAGACGGACGGGAGACCGGTTTTTTTCTCACTAGAAGAGAGAGAAGGGGAGAGTGGTGGCTGCAAAAGTAATCTTTTTTTTTTCTCTCTTAAGGAGGGAAAGAAAGGCTCTCCTCTTTTTGCCTGGTGACGTCATGGCTGATATCCCTCCGTTTTCTCCCTGCCAAAGGGAAGCATGAGTGTATGTCAGTGGTGGTATTCTCAGTCTCTATAGTCTTTACTCGGAAACGAGAGAACGAAAGTCAACAAACGGGTTATCGAAGAATTACATTTTTTGGCACCAATCTCTAGTTTGGAGTTAAGAAAGGTTAAATTCGCCTAACAGCGTAAATGGAAGAAAGCAGAAATTCATACTGTGTTTGGTGCTTTGGCAAAATGCCAGGTGTTTACTCTTCGCCAGTTTCCATGTGTTTTGTTTCGTTCTCTCGACTTGGCGAACAGACTATAGTCATTGGATTTTTCGGTCGTAGTGAGGAGTAAACTTGTTTCGTTACCTTTTTTTTCTGTGCACGTGTTCGCTGATAGATAATGTCTTTAAGCAAACCATCTAAAAGTTATTTTCAAACTTATAAAGTTTCGTACACAAATGAATTTCCCTGTATTAAAATGTCATCAAAAGCGATAAAATTTGTTTTTTGTGAGGTATGTTGACGTGAATTTAATATATCCCATGGTGGTCGCAACGATATATCGCGGCATGTTAATGGGGCAATGCACCAGAATAACTTAACTTGTTCAGAAAACAGCAAAAGCATATTCTCGGCCACAACAGCTGTATTAAACTCTGATGCTTCCTCATAGTTCTCCTCACAAATACTTAGCTTTTTTTTTTTTTTCCTTCTCCGTACTAGCATAATAACTTTCTACTACTGATTCCTCCCTCTTTTCCTTTTTCAATTATAAATTTTAACTTTTTGGACAACATGTGGACACAATGGACTTAATTTTTATCATTCATTTTTATATCATACTATAATTTTAAGTTATCCAACAACTGCCTATTTGCTTAAATTTAATTATACTAAATTAAGCATTTTAGCTCTGTAATAATTTTGTTAAAATGCATAGTTTAATTATGTACACAAAGTATATGTATTAACCTGTATATAAAAGAAAGGACATAGCTATTAAAGAGTTGGAAGTGTTAAAATGAAGAGAAGAGATAAGATGTAATTTTGTCAAAAAAAAAAAAAATTGACCTTTTAAAACACTTAAATATTTCTATTGTATGTTTTCAGTGTGTATGTATAATATATATATATGTATGTATGTATGTGTATTATAAAGGGATATATTTATGCCCACGCGTTATCTAGTACAAAAATTTGAAAAATGTCGTTCGCGCATAATTTTACTGATGGCCATTTCTAAAAGTTGGCAAGTATGTTGATAAAGATGCAAAAAATAAGTTTGTTTGTAATTGGTTAACACGAATTGTTAAATTGAAATGTGGAGAAGATGAAAAGGATGTGCGAGTTGGTGACTGCATTAATAAAGTTGATGTATGCGGAAAAGCACTTTGCAGCCTTTGTGTGGATTATATAGATTACGGGAAAAAAGGATATGCACGAATAATTCAAAATTTGGAAACTAAGAAACATAAAGAGAAAGTTTTTCGAAAGGAAAAGAATTATACTTTGTCAAGTATTTTTTTTTCTTCCAAGCCATCAACCTCTTCTGCTTCACAATCAGATATAAATGATGTTCCTTCAATTAAAGTTAATGTACCTATTTGCGACAAGAGTTTCCAATTCAGAGGCTTTAATTTTAGGAGTTCTTGCAGAACACAATTTGCCTTTTCTATGGCTCCTGTGCTAGTTGAAGTTAGCAAGACGTTAGCAGAAGACAAAAAAGCCCTAAACCACGTAACGATGAAGTGTGCATCAGCAGCTTATAAAATGAGATTCAGCGTGGCAAAAACATTTCTTGAGTCAACCATTGACAATTTAAAGAATACGAAATTTTCTTTGAACATCGATGAAGCTACAAGTAATAATAATATGAAGGTGCTTTCAGTACTTTGTAGTTATTTTTCTACAAAAATAAATAGAATCATCGTGGAACACTTAACATCCATTAATGTGATCATGGTAAGTGCAGAAAATTTATTTAGGTCTATTCAGAAATTCTTCTTATCTAATGATATTCTATGGGAAAATTTAATCTCTGTACTGATGGATTCTTGTAATGTTATGAGAGGTTCAAAGACTGGACTTGAAACTAGGATTAGAACAGAAGCACCGCATTTGTTGGATATAGATGGGGATGCATGCCATCATATCCACAATGCTTCAAAAAAATTTTGTAAATCATTTGACATGTGGTTGGAGCATTTGACAAAAGGTATCTTCAATGACTTAAAATGGTCAACTGATATTATATTGCACCTTATAGAAATTTGTGATTTATTAAAAATCATATTTGTTTCCCCAGTTTCTTTTATTCCACACCGTTGGTTATCATGTAATGATGCAGCACAGAACTTTATTTATTAGATGCATTAACTGTCATATTTTATTCTTTTTTCAATGAAGAGGATAAAACATCATATTTCGCCATTCTATGTGCCATTTACAGGCATAAAAACATTTCTGCTTCAGATAAATCAAAAATTAAGAATATCCAGCAGAAATTATCTTTGAAAAAAATGACAGATGAGGGAATAAATAGGAAGAAACGGATCTGCAAGAAGCTGTTTACTGATAGAATTAAAACACGGTTAATCGCACATTTTTATGTAGCTGTATTACCCCTCTTAAAGAAATGCGTTGTCTTGTTCCAAACCAAACCCATGATACACAATATATATGATGAACAAAAGCAGCTTTTTTTAGACTTTTTGTCTTGCTTTATAGCCCAAGACCATTTGCAAATAAGGAGTACTCAAGATCTTCTTGACAAAAAATTTGATGAAAAAATTCTTTTGCCTGCTAAGAACATGTTTCTTGGCTCAGGAACACAAGATATTTTATCTAACTGCATGAATAAAGAGACAAAAGAGTTTTTTCTTACCTGTGCCAAAGAAGCATACATTGCTTGTGCCAGTCATCTCCAAAAAACATTGCCTCTAAGCAATACATTTCTGAAATGTGCTTCGGCGATTGACCCAACAACACGAGGGCATCATGTTAGTACTTAAAAAGGTTACAGCAGCTAACATCGTTTCTACCAACAGTTTTGACAACTGAAGAAAAAGAAAAATTCTCTTTGGAGATTTTTCAGTATCAAGTCGATAAAAACCTACTGTCGCCAGTTGATGGTCAAATGTTTTTCTGATGGCCAAATATACTACCATGAGCAATAGTGTCAAAGCAGTATTAAGCTGTTTCCATGGACCATTGGTTGAGGGAGCCTTTAGTATGATGACAGACATCATCGATAAAAAGTCTGGCAGAATGAATATAGAAACGTATGCTTCTATACAAACAATTAAACATAAATTTCTTGCAGAGAAAAAATCTGCTGTTGAATATTTTGAGAGAAAAGACTATTTACACCATCCTGTAGATAAAAAATTGTGCCATAATTTAAGATCAGCAAGAATGCTATATAATAAAGAGTTGGAAGCAAAGAAAAAAGTTGCGGGTAATAATAGTCTTCCACCTATGACAGAAAAAACTTCCGAGATTTCTTCTTTAGAAAAATCAAGCAAGCTAAAACACAAAAAAAAAAACTTGAAATGATGGTGCAAAAAATTAAAAACAAAAGAATGAAGAAGTAACTTTGAAATTAAAAATATTTTGTTCGAGAATTCCAGTGTGTTTTCTTATTGTGTATTTTTCTTTTTCTTGTTCTTTGCTATAAATACACTCTTAAAGTTCAGCTATTAAAATTTGAAATTCATATAACTAGTTTACATAGACAGTCTGATGTTTTGATATGCCTCAATCTTCAAATATTAAAATTATAAAGTATTTGTTATAAAAAAGTGTTGCATAGCTTTTAATAGATAAATGTAATTTTGGTTTGGTGTAGTTCAAATTTGTTTGGTATGGTATTATTTTAGTTTTGCTAGCAACGATAATGTTGCGCGAAATTTTCAGCCTTTTTTTCTGGAGATCAGTAGCATGTCTGATTATTACAAACCAACATTGATAGAATTAATTACAATCTAATTACAAACCTGCTTTTATCATCAGATTTTCGTTTCTAGGGTAATAAACGATAGTGTGGCTCAATCTTTACTGTTTTGTGTAAGGTTGACCTCTTTTAATCTTTCCCTCTCCCCCATTTGTGCCTCCTAAACCTGGGGTGAGAGCTTATAGGCTAGCTCCTAGCAGGTGGTAGCTATGGTCCTGGATAAGCGGTCTCATTTATCTCAAAAAGGGCCATTTAGGAATTTACTGTATCGGAGCCTCAAAATTTTCCAATATGCCATAGTCCAAAACCCCATCTAACATTCCTTTCTGACTATGCCACTGGGTCCTGGGTCTTATTTGCATTGCATCCAAAGATAACCTCTCAATACTCCTGTCAGGTTTTTGTTGATACCTGAACTTAGTCTGTTTCAGCGACATTCTGTTACTTGTTTGCATAGTTCACAATAGGTAATGTTGAATCATTGTATACTTTGGTCCAGCTCTGTGGAGAAATAAAAAAAATTAAAATTAAATCTTATTTCTTACTTTCTACACTTTGATACTTACATATACCGATTAGTGACATCAATCATATAAAAATACCCATTATGTGTAATGTGTATTAAGATTAATTTTTCTTACTTTCATTATAGGAGGTGCTGGTGGAAAGGGGACATGGGGTAAACCTGGAAGTGAATTGATGATGGAAGCTGAGGATTATGTTGCTGATGTTAAGGATCCTAACTATGACTATGAGAATCAGGTAAGTGTCGCTTTTCTTTCTTTTTTATGTAAAAGCAAAAGCAATTATAGGTGACTAAGCTTGGAAAAAGAAATAAAATATTTTGTATAAGTAAACACTTTTAAAAAGTTGCTCCAAAATAAGGAAAATCTTTCAGTATATCAAATATTTGTGACGGGATTGCAAGAATAAGAAAAGAAAAAAAAATTAAAAAATTATTGTGAACATCAGTAAAAATACAGGGGAAAATATATTTATAATGAAATTCTGTTTTTATTTCAAGATTAGATTTGTAGGAGAAATATATCAAGTCTTAATTTTTGAATATTTCAGTAAAAAGGAAATTCGTCAGTCAAACAAATTTTGGAACAGTACACACACACAAACAAAAAAATCATAACCGTAAAAGAGTTTTGAGTTGTAATTGCTGCATAGACAAAAGAAAGGTATAGTTTTACATCTGTATATCTACTTTATTTTCTTGTAAGAGTAGATTATTCTAGTAAGAGCAGAACTGTGGTCTGTAGACCCCTTTGATTCCATGTAGCCATTCCTAGGGGGTCCACAAAATTGATAAGTAATAATAAAAAATAAACTGGTGACTACGGTACAAGAAGATTAACAAAATTACAATCCCCAAATTATAGTCTTCAGTCACCTGAAGGATTTACACTCACTGATTTGTAGCGTTCACTTTACCACTACTTAACGTCATTTGAAGAACCTGTATTCAACTGGCTCTCCAAATAAAAATCATTTACAGAAAATATTTTAAGATTTATTTTGACAAAGAAACACTTGTATGAGTTTAATATATTATTTGAATTTTTTAAAATTCTTTTTACTGTTTTTTTTTTTTTAAATATTCCATCAGAAGTGTTATCTTCATAAATGCACAGGACCATTTATAGCTGTACAATTTTACCAATATTTATCAAGACATAGTACCAATGAGATTACTGAGCCAGGTTTTCAAGCAGGAAGCAAAAATTTCAAATCCGTACTTTGTTCCTTTAAAACTGCCATAACTACTTAACTGGCGGCAAGTGAGAACAGTTGAAGAAAACAGCACTACTATTAAAGATTAGCTCCAACATAGGAGCCACTTGGGCAGCTGATTTGGGAAGGTCTCTACTAGACCCACCTAGCATGAACTCTCCACTGCTCTTAGGACTGTCCATGTGCTTTTAATTAGTGTTTTTTAAAGGGGGGATACACTCTTGTACAGTTTGAACTTTACTAAAGTCAGACATGTGTTGGTAAGCATTTCTCCTTCTTATACAAGGTGTTATAACAACTTTTCACTAGGTAATATTATTCAAATGCAATTTGCGTATGAGAAACCTGGTGTGTAATTTCTTCATTTTTCAACACCTGCTTATGGGCAGCTGTTTTGCATGAATGCATCACAAATCTAATCATTTGCATATTGCAGAATCTTCCATGTAACTTTCATGTGTGTAGCTTGTTGTTTTCTTATTGTAGCAGTTTTAATGGCCAGGAGTGTATTAAACCATTAACTTAATTCGATACTTTTCCGTTATCCGAATGCCAGCCAAATTTGGTGATTTTTTTGTGTCACAAAATACCTACAGGTTATTTATTTCACCTTAAACATTTTCAATGCCTTCAGAAGAAACATTTTAACACAAAATACAAAGTTAAAAATGTAAACAGTCAAATTAAGACTCATCATTATATACAATAAAATTCAGTAAATGCTAAATCCTTACATCAACAATAAATAAAGCATATTACTGTTCTAAAACAAAAATAATAATTTTCAAACGAATTAACATTTTAAATATCGACGCTACATTTGCAAGACCTCACTTTACATTTCCGAACAATACGACGATGAAATTACTTGCAGGAATTTTTTTTTGAGCAAGTTAATTTACTCACCGAGCATCTACAAGGATGTTTTACTGCTATACTGAATGCATTTTCTATAACTTGAAGACATGAAATAGGCAATTCTACACAAATCAAAATATTTTAAAACATACTCACATTTTCAGCTTTTCCTTGCAAATTTTAGTGGTGTCAATTCCTCACACTAATAAATATAACTTTACTCTGTTTTGAAACTTATTCATTAAATTTCAAATCTTTTACTGTTTTAAATTCCAACATTTCTTTTACAGTTCACATTTTACTTCGTAACACTCCCACTATCAAAAATACACAATTTCAAAACATATGTTACAGTAAAATTTGGCCGCATCAACAGCTGCATCCATACAATAAATAGGCATTCATACTTTAATAAACAATTCCTTCAACAACTGTGACAAAAATTTATTTTATCTTCTTCATTCATTGCCTATTAATTGATAATTATACAAATATATATATATATATATATATATTATTACTTATTCATTTAATTATTATTTTTTTATTTTCCTTTCCATATTTCCAGATTATTAATAATATCATTTTTTCCCCCCACTCCATGGCACTACTTGTCTAATGATGGTATTAAGTCTTCTTTGATGGCAACATGCACTAATACTGCCTCCATAACTGAGCTTCGATCTTCTTGTCTGGTCCACTTCCTCGTTGTTAATTTCTAATAGCTACGGTCGCGCCCCCAAGTTACAAAAGGACCCTAATTTTGGTCAGGTAACTTGCAGAAACCTAGCTATTATAGTTTTTTTCGATTAACTTGAAATGTGTGTGCGGTGGCGCCTGATGATGGAGCACACCATTTCAATTATCCTTTCCATATCCGACTATTGTGGATACATGTGATTAGGCTTAAAAGCATACCTGGTCTCATTTGGCACTTTATATCCAATTTATCCACTCTTTCATTGCCTTAAAAGGCTATATTTAAATACTTTATTCGGTATAAGCTCGTTAATTGGCACCATGTGCTATCTGCTTTTTTATTTATATTTTTTTCACTTTATCAATGGATTATCTTGGGATTTCGCTTTACGTAAGTTAGCTATTATATATATATATATATCATATCTATCCTCTCTACATTAAAACTTGAGGAAGAATTCTGTAGGGTTGCTGTCTGTTCAACCGAATTAACAACGAAAAAGTGATAAAACTTACTTTATTTTTCTAAACATTTGCACAAAAATTCAACATTTAAATTACAAAATATCAGTTACACTCGCAACTAAATGATCTGGATGCAATACGGCAAAAAGAAGCTATCAAATTTTGCAATATTTAAATCTAGTAATACATTATCAAAATTACTTATTCATTTTAAATTCTAAGACCCCATGCTTTTAGGGAGGAAAGTAAGTTTATAGATTAAACATGACAACTTGCCATAATACCTACAAAACCCCTGGCAGGAGAGCTGCTAGTCAGACCATCCCGATCTGAACTATAAAGAAACAAGAAGTGAGGAGATACAAAACTTCCTGAGCTTATATACCAAGCTACATACCTAGCAGTGAATCAAAACGAGACACTCAAAAAGCGTCAAAAGATTTGCATATGTTCTCGGACATTTAATTCTAGCTCAAGCAAAATTTACAGATGCAAAATATCGCAATCGCTCGCAAGTGCGAACGAGCAGAAAAACTACTGAATGCCGAATTACAGGCAAAAGAGGAACATCTCAACTTTGAGTTTTTCACGATACATCCAGTCATTTTTTAAACAATACAATATATGCAAGTACGCATTTAGGGAGAGAGGAAGAAAACGGGATGTTTCAAGGTTATACAATTAAAATTAAGTTGTATTTTACGAAGGAGTTATATTTTAAAACTAGAGCTATTATACTTAGTTATAAAAAGTTTAGGAAAGGGAAAAGTTTAACTTTGTACAAAAACGGAACTATTTAAAAAATATTTTCGAAATTTAATAATTACGATTTACAATTAAGCAGAGTTAAGTTTAATTTAAAAGACATGAAACATCCAACAAATTCAACAGGATTGCGGAAGACAGTGGAAGGATATAGAACAGACACAATCGAATTTCCTTTGCTATTCAAACACATGCTTAGGGCCTACGCAAGATTAATAAATCAAATAGGTGGACGAATACAAAACCGAAAAATATCTTTTCCTTTATTAGTCAAACACAAGCTAACTTACTACGGACAAACAAGCAAGGCTACCAAAAAAAAAACAAGGTCGCCACACGATTCAGGATACACGTTTGGGTATGAATACATAACACACTCGTGGAGGATTAGTACAATCAGTGTGCCGACTAATACGTTGTCCTTTCCCTTTCGAGCAGTATAAATATACTATGCTCCACGAAGATGGGGGGGGAAAGACAAGATCCCCGCACGATCAAGGATGGGTGTCCAGAAAATAATGCCGCCAAGCTTCGCCTTCTACTACCCCAAAAAAAATCGTCAAATTTGGGTGGAGTTCAAGTAGTGAAAAGTACCCTTAATTGTATTTGGTAGTCTAAATAGTTTTCTTCTTTGATTATTAGAACTCAGGGTATCATATGGGTTGATTTATTATTTTAATTCTAGTTTCAGTGATCGATGCCGTTGAAATTTGGGTCCATTCTGCAGCCCTTTCAAAATACAGTGACCTCTCACTATTCGCGTTTCAAGGGACCAATTTAAAATTGTGTGTAACTGAAAGGGTCTTATTTTTTAACTCTTCATCTAAATTATGAGAGGCAGTGGTGGCGCCAGATTTTACCTGACAGGAGGGCCATCTTCCCTGACAGAGGGGCCAAATGATGAAATTTCAAAACTTGCACAAACATTACTGTTTTTATTGTTTTGCATTTAAAAAAACTATTGCGATGTAGCCCACTTTTGTAAAAAACTTCTGACAGAAACTTATCTATCAAAATATAGTTGTTAAAAATCAAACCGTCAGTTTGTAAGACCATCAGTCTGATTGCTTTAACCGAACATTCGTTAACGCTTTAAGTAAATTACTTTTTACATGATGTGTCCTGAGAGTTTCTGTATAGAAATTTATTGTGTTGGGAAAGTTTAGATAGAATGAACTATTTTAAACACAAATGTTCTTTCACCATTAATGTTGACGTTATGGAAATTTAAAAAAGAAATCTTATCTACTCTGCAGATATTGAAGATAAGCAACATGAAATTTTTAAATTTGGCTGGATTAATCAACATTTTAAATATTTAAAAGAGATATGTACCAAATGTAGAACTAATTAAATAAGCATATTCTTAATTACATGACACTATGAAAAAAACATGACTTCAGCAAGATACTAAATATAAAAATGAAAGCTATTTTTGTTAATTTTTCTGCAAAATTAAAGTATAAACATGCTGTACTAATTTTAAATCTATTTAATTTTATCTTCTACTTATTGCGCTCTTTTTATCACATGCCCGACCTTCTGTTTGAAGTGACCCGGTTGCAAACATTTTTTGGGGGCCCCAAACATTATAGATGCAAAAAATTCTTCAATTACTAGACTTCAGTTTGTATAAAGCAAACATTAATAATGAACTATAACACCACCGATACCACTTTATTGATCATGGTTAATATAGGTTTGGAGTCTAAACCGCACTGAATGTACATGCTAAACCTGTGGAGCCGTTTATCTTCCATTTTAGTTAACCTGCATTACTAATACTGAAAAAAATGTGAGAAACTATGAATGTCTTCACTTTGAAGGTCCTGCAAGAGTGACGTTAATTAAATAATTAAAAATAAAATAAAATAATAAATATTCTGCTGACCAATCTATTCGTGAAAGAATCCCACAATGGAAAGTGGGGGAGGGGATGACTTAAAGCATTTGTCAAATTTATTCTGAACAATTTAAACAGAATCAATATTTATGTACTTTAAGTCAAATTAACTAAAATGTATGTTTGAATAGTTTTTCTGCATTAAGTCTATTAATGTAATTTAACCATATTAAAAGCAGACAGTTTGTTAGTCAGGGCTGCCAATTTAGAGAATTTGTAGCTAAATTTAGCAACTTTTCACTGCATTTAATGAATAAATTTTTTACTTTGCGACGTGTCATTTTTGGTGTTCGGGGGGGGGGGGGGGGAAAGAGACCGAAATAGGGCTGAAGATGTCTATGGAGCAAGCTCATTCACAAATTTCTATAACTATGTCAGAAGAAGATTTTATCAATGTCCATTTTGAAGAAATTGTTGTTGATAATATGACAACTGATGAGATTGTGGACTATTTAAAATCGAAGCCAAAGCCATCTCTAGACACTGAACAAGACAAAAGTAATATTGAAACTGAAGAAAATGCCATATAAAGAAGCCCAAGATTACATTTATAAATTGAGCCATTATTTTGAGCAGCACAATAAAACTGACCTAGAGATTGTGTATGGTATTACATTTGGAAAAATGTATAGATTCATTTCGTGTGACAAATCAAAATCAGACTACTTTGGATAATTTTGTGTTGTTACTAACCTCGGAATCATCTAGCAGGGCTAGACAATCCCCATGAATCCAAAAAGTCTAAAAAGTTTAAAAACAGTTGATGGTTCCGGAGGACTTAATTTTTGTTAAAACCCAAAACAAACTATAATATGGGCAGTAGAGGCCATGTCTGCTGAACACCAATGGCACTCAGGGTAAATTTTTTGACCTTGCTGAAAAGTGAGGGCTCTAGTATGGCCACTCAAGAAGCGCGAGAATAATTTTAATTCTGGATATTTAAATAATGGTATGTTTATTCATTCAATCATTTTATCAAGCTCATTTGCTTCCCTTTAAATAAATGCAGATTACTTTGATGAAAATTCCCTTTTTAAACCGTCCCCTTGCTTACCGTCAAAAAGTACGGAGCCAAAGGTAGCGGTTTAGCAAGGGTTTTGTACTCCATCTTTGGAAAAGAAGAAAAGCAGCAAAAAAGAATTACATAAAAAGGAACTTGTGTATTGGTGTAATATTTTTGGGAAAAATTCAGTAAGCACATTTGTGCACAGTAAGCACATTAAGCACTCAGTAAGCACATTAAAACATTTGTGGGTTTTATCCTGAGGCACCTGGAAAGAACCGAGGCAGTTGCCCGCTTTCGCCTAACAACCGGACATGGCTTCCTTCGAATTTACCTCCACTGGCTTGGCCTGGCTGCTGATGAGGCCTGGCCGCTTTGCGGCCATGCCAGAATAAATGGTGGCCACCTGCCTAATTGCACTGGACTAGATGTACATCCTTTTGACGACATCGTCAGTCGGTAATGGGAGGCTCGGCATCAAATGGTAAAGAAGCCAAGCATGGGCATTGGATAAATAAATAAATAATTAAAACATTTGTGCACATATTTCAAATGCAATAAAAAATAAAATAATAAACATAAACAAACCACTGACTCTGGGCTTTGCGTGTTTAAAAAAAAAATCTCCAAAAGATACAGAATACTAAAATATATTTCTGCAGAAAAATATACAGCAAAATTTCCATTAAAATGTTAAAAACAGTGTTTAAAAATAATAGAAAAACACTAGAATAAAATAACTACCTCCTTCCCCATGGCATTCATGCAATTTGATTATCTTCAATACACACAAAAATTATACTAGTAAAATCAGAATAAAATCAAAACTCACCACAAATAACTCAAAAATCCTCATCTATTGATTTATATTAAAGCTAAAAATTTTAAGTGAATTCTGCAAATCGGTATAAGCAAACCCATATATTGAATAAAATTATCTAATAAAAATTCTTAACTGTAAACCAATATACAGTAAAGCGACCAGTAAACATTTAAATAAACAAAAGCACATGCCTCAAATTTTCCATTTAATTCCTATATTTGGTTTTATTTATTTAGTTTCCAATTTACTTGTTTTATTTTTACTGTAGTGTGAAAATGTGAACATTTATATTTTACTTCATTGGATATTGCATACTTTTTTGATTTCAGAATAAATACATATGCACTGAAGGTTTTGATGAGTGAATCGTTGGCTGTAATGACAGTTTTGGCTGTTCAAAAGTTACTTCTGTTGCTTTTTAAGTATAATGAAAACTTTGTTAATGAGTCTCAAGGGCTTTTGCATATAAAAATAAAGTCTCCAAAATTAATGTTTTCATCCCGGTACTATTATGGATTTCAAGTTTTTCAGTTTTTATTCAACTTTCAAAGTTGCCTTTCTTCTTTGCTTGCAGTTATTCAACGAATGAGAGAAGATAAAATGAAAATTCTGTAGAAAGCTTGACATACAGTTGACTGGTGATAGACTATCAAGTATCTTTCATAATATAATTGACAATGAAGACTTATCCTGTGATGCTGCTGAAATCATGAAAAAGAAAATGATTTACCTTTGAATTCTGAAGCTAAAATTGCTAATTGCTTGATCAGAATTTTTCTACTGAAAATTATGTGCAAAATAATGATTGTCATATTTTAAACTAAGTTTCAAAATGGTTCGAATTAATTTATGTCTGGATTATTTTTTGGGGAAAAATATCTGATTTTTTTTATACATTGCAAGTGTAAGTAACAAAAACAAAAGGTATGTTCATGCTTTTTGTTTTATTTTATTTTTATTTTTTTTAAGTTAGAAAAATAAATATTCGTATCTATTATATTTTGTTTGAATTTGAATTGCTATGTGCATAATATTTAAACTTAAATAATTCGGGTTGAGGAGGGCAGTTTTTGAGCAGAAAACTATTTGAACATAATAAGCACATAAAATTTGGTCATGGAAAACCTACTTTTGATGCTTTAGAAAATTAACATATTCCTTTTTGTCTTTTAGGAAGATTTTGAGTTAGAAGCCATTGCCCCAGAACTTGCTGAAGAAGACTTGGAAAAAACTGTTGATCCTGTGATTCATGAGTATTATGAGCATGGGGATACTCAGGAGGTTATTGTAAGTACTGTTAGTCTGTTAATCTAAATGTGTTGAATACTTACAGTATAATGATACAGATATTTAATAAGCATGAAAAGAAATTCCTAACCTATGAATTTTACTTTTCCATTTGTGGAGTAAAATTGTACTGCTGCAGTACTAACAAAAATATCCTCTTTACAAAAGAAAAAGGGGGATCTTTGAACCCTGAATAACATAACAACAAATGTGAATGTAAGCGGTTAATCACAGACAACTCTGTGTACCAAATATCCAGTGCATTTTTAAGTTAAGAAAATTTCTTTGATAATTTTAATGTTGTCAGGGTATGCCTTACCATACAAATAACTTAAAAATAATCTTAGACTTGACTTGTGAAATATTACATTGAAGGAATGAATTCGGATCGTGATTATTTATATTCGGAATTTTTGAATCAATTCTACATCTTATTCATTTCGATAAGTATTATTAAAATGTATACTGTGACAGGAAAAAAAAAATGCCAAACTGAAGGAGGACCATAATATTTTTTTTTTCATATTCAAAGAATTTCATCTAAAAGATGCATCTGAATAAAAACTCATTGTTGGTTAAATGAGCATGAGCAATATCAAATAGCCTATACTAGTGTTTCTTAAACTGTACTATTTGCAAAGGTAGAAATGCCCCCCCTCCCCCCCCCAAAAAAAAATTAGTTATCATATATTTCTGTGTATAAGCCGAGAATTTTTGAAATTTTCGAAAGCTAAATTATGGGGGTCGGCTTATATACGGATCTGCTAATCGCGTAAAAAAATTTTGTTCGTCTGGCACAAGCGACAAATCGCTAAACATCACCAAATATAGCACTTTTTATTTATGCATCTTAAACATACACAAAAAATAATAGAATGCTGTAAATAATTTGCACAAAAAATAAACAATTGAAAAGGATTTTTAAGTTTTTTCAACTTAGTTTTTGGATTCTTTCAATAAAATCTGTATATACAAAAAGAAGAAAAAGTCACATAAATTTTGAGTCTGAATCAGAGTTTTCAAACAGTTCGTGGAATTCGCTTTCAGTTATTGGGATATCTGGGTGAACATCGTCATCAGTTCTGATACTTTCTGTAGAAGAATTTGTCTTCTTCATGCACCAAATAATCTTCACTTGCATCCATACTATTACTGATGCAGCACTTTTTTAAAGCTCGCACAATAACTTCAGATGGAATCTCCAACCAGGAGTCTTTTACCCACTGCACAACTGTTACTAAATCTACTTATTTTAAATTTCCGCTTTTAGTTACAGCTTTGTCTTCTGTCGCCATCCACTGCATCCATTTAGACCTCAGTCTATCATTAAATAGCTTGTTTAGGCAAACGTCCAGAGGTTGGAGCATTGATGTTAGTCCACCAGGTATTACAGCCATTTCTGTTTTTATTTCACAGCATTTGTGCTTCATTTTATTCGTGAGATGAGCCCTGAAGGAGTCCCAAACAAGTAGGACGGTTCATTAAACATAGCACCTTTTCTTCGGTTTCATGTATTTTCCATCCAGTCCAAGATGTCTACCTCATCCATCCAGCCTTTCTCGTGTGCACGCACTAAAACTCTGCTTGGGAATTTCACACTTTTAGGCAGGGTCTTTATTTTAAAGATAACCGTAGGCGGTAATCGGTTTCCATCTGCCATGCAGCACAAAACTACTGTAAAGCGGCATTTTTCATGGCCCATTGTTTTTACAAAAACAGTTTTGGACCCTTTAGTCTCAACCGTATAGTTTGACGGCAAATCGAATGACATGGGAGTTTCATCCATATTGCCGATTTTACTCATTTCAAAGTGGTATTCTTTTCTGAGTTTTATGATGTGTCGTTAAAAAGCCTTAACTTTTATTTCCAACTCCAAGGGAAGTTTTTGTGCAAGCTTTGTGAGAGTTATGCACAAGTTGTGCCTTTTCATGAACCAGTTGCACCATCCTACTCAAGCTACGGAATGTGCTGGCTTGCTTTAAGTGAATTCAGGCTGCTTCATTAAATTTAGTGCCCTGACTGTGATAGCTGTACAGGTTATAATTAGCCTGCTCATCCAAGCTCCTCCTGCTCCCCAAGAATCTTCTATCCATTTAGTGAGTTTCTTCCTCCAGAGCTGGATAATGTGCTGACGACTGCATGCTGCCCTTTTTTTTTTAATTTCGGCGCCTGTTCTAATTCCCTGTGTTTCTCTCTCCATTCTCAAACTTGTTTCTCATTAATGTAGAAATGTCTAGCAGCCATGGTGTTATTAGAACTTTCGGCAAATGCGATCACTTGAAGCTTGAAATTTGCAGTGTAGAAATTCCTCTTTCCGCTCATCTTTCAAACCAGTGGCGGACTATTGCAAGTTTGTCGGTTAGTTAGAAGATTGACATAAACAACCATTTTATGGAAGTAAAATAGGATCTTTTACATTAATTTCTTTCTTCTGGGGGGGCGGTCGCCTCCTCCGCCCCCCCTTTAATCCGCCCTTGTTTCAAACAAAAAATAATATGCCACATATGGAAGGCTAGTACTCATCAACCAATCGTAATACAAATGAATGAAAAAAATGTGCTAACTTCAGATTGGGTTACCAGAGTTAAAACTGTTGGCATTGGCTTTCGGGAAATCCCCCCTTCCCAAAGGCACATGTGCCCTTAATCTGCTGTATAGGAATGGAATGTTAATTCAATAGACTGCAACAAGCAAAAAAGAGAGTAGAGGTGTCGAGAGGGGGGGGGGCACCATAGATAATCTATTGCAATTGTATATTCTGGAGGACGGAAAGTTCCAACATACAAATACGAAAGGGGTAATCAATCAGGGAGGACCTAAAGGCTAGCAGTTCTAAGGAGAGGATAGAAATCGAAGGTGCCCTGGACTGAAGGATGCAAGAGAGAACAAGCATGTGGGGGGGGGTATTATCTCTCTGCTTAAAAGAGGGGCATGTGAGTATTTCTCGGCGTCAGCAAATATTTTACCTGCTTGGCGACATATTTAAATGTCACAGGATTTATTTATTTTTTTTTAATCTTGGCTTATATACGGGTTTTGAATTTTGGGTAAATTTGTGAAGAAAAAACGCACTCTTGGCTTATAATCAGAAATATACGGTACTTTTGTCTTAAATTTACACAAGGTACTCCTTCAAAATTTCAAACACCCACAAAGTGCTCCAAAGTTTGAGAAATCCTGACCTACACTATTTCTCATTCAACTGTAACTAATATGGTGCCTGACTGCATATAATTCCTGGTCCTCTTCGATGCTTTGCAGCAGTAATTTAGTCAAAACTGCCTTTTCCCCATTTTAACCGGCTTTCCTCTATATATGTTAAAAATGTTCTAATTTAGTGTCCATCCTTGCATGTTAACCCAAATGCAAGTTCTATGAACTGCAGTAATTGTAAAACACTCTGTTGAAATATTCTGTCTAAGCCTGGAAATTTGGAAAAAGTTCAGAAATTTCAAATATTTTGCTCTCCACTTTGAATAATGTTGATAGCAGTTAAACGTGGCATAATTGATCTACTTAATTCGATTGTGAAAGAAAACTATTTTCAGGGGGAAAACCCCTGTTAAAAACTTTTAGAATCTGTCTAAATATCTTTATTAATTGAATGTTTATTGATTGTTTGCTTCAATTTCTCACATGAATATACTTTGAAAATCACAGAAATCTCTTGATAACAAGCTTGACTATTTAAAGTTTGTCCTAAAAGTCCCTGTACTCCAGATTAACAAACTCATTGTTTGTGATTCTCTCTTTCCTCTCTCTCTTTTTTTTTTTTTAAATATTAAATTTTATCATCTGCTTATTATTGCATCAATTCTTTAGTTCATATTGTTTGGGTTTTTTTTGCAGTCGAGGTGTGCAAGAATAAACCTGTTAGTTTGTTCTTCATAGTGAAATGAGTTTATCACGCATTCAGAAAATTGAGCTTCTTAAGACTTCTTTTGAAAATAAATTGTATGATGTTCATAGGCATCGAGTTATATGTGCCCGTGAGGCCCAAGCGCCTCTAATAAATTTTTAGCAGGGGCTAGGCCACCCCAATAATTTACAATTGAATTAAAAACATGTATTTTAATTTAATGTAAATTAGGTTTTAATAAAAGCCATTATTATAATAATTTAATAGTTATCATAATGATTACTTGTGTGTGTTTATATATGCAAACATATGATGCGTGTGTTTTTGTGATTGCGCATGCACAATGCAGGTATATCAGATTCATTGATATATGCTGATAACTAGCTGAGGTCTCATCTCCCCCAATAATTTTGAAAACTTGACACCTATGATGATGTCAAATTACAAAGCAAGATATTTCGCAAAATAACTACCAATATGTCTTTAGTCCGGGAAATTTTAGGACACACTGTATTTGAGAAAGCTATATTATTTTGATGTCACTGCGTGACAACAATCTCATGTTGCAGATTAGGATTATATGTTTTTATTTAAAGCACTAAAATTCGTAATAATAAATACTGTGCGCACAGAGACAGACCAGTGTGGGGGTGGGGGACACATTTGACCTAATGATAATAATATATTATGTGAAAGTGATGTTTAATATTTGAAAGTATTTGTATAATTAATTAATCTCCATTATTTATTTGCAGCTATGCCTTAACGAGCTGAATCTTGGAAAGCTTCGGCCTCAAATTGTTTGCATGGCTGTAAGCATTGCTATGGAAAGGAAACCCTCTCAGCGTGAAATGACATCTGTACTGTTATCTGATTTGTATGGACATATTCTTTTATTGGAGGACATTGCAGCAGGATTTGATTTGCTGTTAGAAAATCTGCCCGACTTGATCCTTGATACACCTGATGCAGCTACTGTAAGTGAATGGTTAAGTCTGAAAATTTTTTTTTTTTTTACTTTCACATTTTCATTTTATGTAAACTCTTTATTTGAATATAATTTATTTGGAAGATTTTTTATTATTATTATTCCTACACTAATGATTTTATATATTTCAGAATAGTTTGTTATAATATCTTTATGCCAATTTTAATTTATTTATTTCTAAGCAAAATTTTTATTTTATTGAGTTAGGTACTGGAATTGAAGAAATTAATTTTTAAACAAAGTAAACATTGCCTTCAAGTACTTATTCTAAGTTTTTGGCGGTTACTGTATACGCTTCTCCAAAAGTTGTATAATTCTCTTTCACAAAGAGTAAACTGAATCAACTTATCAAACTTACTTTTAGAGAAAATTGTGTAGCACATAATTTCCTGCAGTTTCACACATTTATCAGTTTATTACATTTTAAAGTTTTTTTTTCTTCTAAAATTTCATAAATCTTATAATTTACCTTTTGTGGGTATGAACTGTAGATATTGTGAAGGGAATTTTTTTTCCCCAAGTCTCTGATGTAATTTGCTTACTTTAAAAATATTTTTAAATTGTAGACTTGATTTTTTTACTTAAATATTTATGAACAATGAAAGTTCTGTTTAAAAGGAGGCTGGATGAAAATTTTTTTAGTTGAGATTTTCTCATTTGCTCTGTTTATTAAAAAGAATGCTTTATTAACTTATTTTAATAGGTTCTTGGAAATTTTATTGCTCGAGCTGTGGCTGATGACTGCTTACCTCCTAAGTTTATTCAAAGCTACAAAGGCAAAGTGGAATGCCCTCATGCAAGGTATAATATTAATGTTTTTTATTTCTACTTTAAAACCATTTTCAATATTTAAAGAGTCTACTTTTATATATCTTAAGGGAAAATGTTTCCTAAATGAACACCGCTAATAAACATTTTTCTATGCCACTTTTAAAATAAAATAGTAAAAACTTATAAAATAATTAGTATTGAAAGCCTATTCTTTTTACTTCATTTGCTGTAATGAATGTTGATTTGTAAATTTTGTATATGTAATCAATGCTTTTCCAGTCCTCTTGAACTTAATAATTTTACTGTATGCACATTTTTCTGTTCAAAATGCAGTTTTAAAGCTATTTATATATATTAGGGTGTCAGAAAAGTAATTTTTTTGTGTGTGCATATTTCAATTTTTTCATCTAGCAAAAACTACAGAAGCTAATAATATGAAATTGATATGTATGTGAGGTCTGTAATGTAGGTGTTCATTAAAAGAGGCATCTATAGTTTAAATTAACTTTCCATGCGACATAATTCCAAATTTCTTTCTATTCCATAAAGCTATTTTTCAGCAATGTACAAATAAACATTTGTCCATTGCTGAATCTCAAAATCTATTAATTATTTTTAAAAAAATTTGGCATCTGTAATTTAAGTGGCCACGTATGGATAATGTTATCAATTTCTTTTTTTCCCTTCAGTAGTTTATATGTGGTGCTCTTTATTCACACATTATGAATAGATTTTTCAAGCTTCAAATTGTATTGAGTTTTGAGAAACAAATTAATGTCTGTACAAGTGATTGACTTTCATGATAGTAAATTTAATTTGATTCATTTCAGCAGTTAACTGATGCACAAATAAAAAATAATACATTTTGAATAAAATTTTACAAAATCTCAAGCTAATCAAAAATTTTTAAAAATCTAACTAGTTTTACTGACCACCTATCATGTCACAGAATCCCATTTCATTCACTAGTCATGTGAATGTGATGCACAAAGATCTCAATTCTACTTCTATCGTTTGAGTGACGTGACCACCTATCACGTCACCAAATTTCATTTTATTTGCTTCACCCAATTTTTGTGTTATAACAGTACAAAGAAAAAAACCATCATGGACTAAATGACACAAGACGTCCTTTTTTCTGTTTTTTTAAATGGTCATTTTGGCTTCTTGTGTAGGTGAAATGAATAGAAATCGCGAAGTTTTTGAATTCCAAGTAATGTACTGACAGAAGTCTGATTTTATTTATGTAGATGATGATAAAATTGGGTTTGTTCGTTTGTTTGTTTGTGGGATTATGGCCATTAGCTACGCGGGGCTCTAGGTTGATGGGTGGGGTGCCCTCTGTGGGGTCTTTCTATAAAATTAATTAAAATTCAGACTTAAGGAAGTTTCATGGATTATTAAAGTTCATTACTGTATTTGAGAACAGAGGGAGAGACAAATACTCTTGTCATGAGAAATTTCTGGCAATTCAAGTGATAGAAAAATTTGATTTTGATGTGCATATTTATTAAAACATAGAGGGGACATTGAGAAAAATCTCTGCCTTTCTTGTGTCTGGTATCCAATTCTATACAATGAGTCTCAAGACTCTAAAATATATAGAAGGTGCAAATATTCATGTATGAATGGAAAGCAAATATTAAAACTAAGAATATCCCTTTTATAAATAAACGAAACCCAAAATACTTTTCATTACCCTTAATGCAGTACATGCACACACACACACTGCTGATGCACCCAGGATTTCAGTTCTTATAACATCAAAATATTCTGTACCACTTGCTCATAGAACACAAGCACACTATCAAAATTAGTCGTTATAGAGTCATAAATAATTCTCGTCTATTCAGTGGTGTTGTAAAGAGTTTAACTGTATTTTTTACATTAATTGTAAGTATTTATTTAAAAACAAACATCTCTTAATAAAAAATATAAAAAAAATTATTTGTCAATTTTTTTAAAATAAAATATTTTAATAAATTAGTGACAATTTTCAATTTTTAAAGCTTTTCACTTGTAGTTCTTCAGCTTTAGGGGGGCTTTAGCCCCAATAGCCCCCTCCAGGGGTATGCCTATAATACACACATATAAATAAATATATATATATATACATATATATACACTGGTGTAAGAAATAAAGAGAATTCGCAGACTAGGTCGATTATCTCTAGAACTACTGGACCAATTTTAATGAAATTGGATATGTACATACATTGATACAATACAAAATAAATAACTATTCAATAATTGTAATACACATGCATGATCCTGCGTAATACACGTTAGAGTTGGAAAGTATGAAACACGGTTGCAGAATAAATTAAAAAAATGGGTTAATAGGGTGTACGGTCCTCTCTTGCAGATATACAGGTCTTGCAGTGTGATTTCATGCTTGAAATAAGGCAGTTTATCATTTCCTGTTGTGATTGATCCCATGCTGTTTTCATTCCCTGGAGGGTTCTCGGAGGGGGGTTGCAAAGTTCCAGACATGCTTTATAGGGTTAACGTCTGAAGATCTGGCTGGCCAATTCATCCGGTGAATATCCTTACTCTCTAGAAATTCATCAACCTGAAGAGCTCTGTGGCCTCGTGTTATCATCCATTAAAATGAACTCAAAGCCAACTGCACCCCTGAAAAGGCAAACATAAGGCTCCAAGACCTCACACCAGTCACCGTGCTGCTTTGAAAGACATGGAAAGGTGTGTGGCCATCCAACATGATGCCTGCCCAGACCATTAAACCTCCTCTACCATAATGGTCGATTTCACAGACATTGGAGGGTAGGTAGTGGGTCCCTGATTCTCTCCATTTTAACGTACGATGAGAATCAGTGTTTAGGCTGAACCGGGACTCATCCGTGAAGAAAACATGGTCGCTCATCGATCCATTCTCTAATTATGCTCTCTGCACCATGATAAATGAATTCTCCTGTTTGTAGAAGTAAGTGGGACGCAAACAGCATGTCTTCTTGCAAACAACCCTTTCTCATGAAGTCTTTTGGAAACAGTCATCCTTGATACACGGATTCCTGTGGCTGCATACAAGTCACAAGGACAAATGGCATTCTCTAGCTGTCATGGCTCTTGGACAACCTTGTCCAGGCTTTCACTCAATAAATTTAATATCCTGGAACTGTTTCTATAAGTTGCACACGACGCTGGGCATTAAATTGAAATCTCTACAAATCTGGACATGAGTTTGGCCTGCTTCTAGCCTTCCCACAATTTACCACCTCATTCCATCATCTAAACATTGGTGGTTACTTATTTTTACTGTTACAATTCAAAATTAACCAATTTCTGCAAAATAACAAAGAAAATTCGCCTGGGTGTGCTAGCAAATGAAATGAGTCTTAACTTACGTGCTTATAAAGCCTGTTTCTCTACCGGCTCTGCCTACCCATATGTGTACGCTTATGTATTTTACATAGAAGATCTGCATTTTTGTCTAGAAGCAGTGGTTTTACATTCAGTTCAGTTCTTTTCATGAAATTCAATAAAATATGCAAATTCTCTTAATTTCTTTCACCAGTGTATATACATACACACATACATACATCCATGTAGGTTGTTCCTAGAAGGTGGCAATGAGCTTTAGTTCTTTATGTATTAGAGATAAATGGGCAATGTAAATTGAAAAAAGGTTCAAAATAAGGTACGGAAAAAGATTACATTAAGAACAAATTTCTCTCATTAATTTACAAAAAGTTAAGATTTAAATTTTTATACAACCCTCATACAAAAAAATTCCCTGTTAGGAAAATATGCCCCATGCACTAATCAGGTGATGTACAAACTTTTTTTTTTAATTGTAAAAACGTTTCAGAGATATCTAAACAAAGATGGTCAAGGACTATACATGATTTCGAATGTAAACGTTTATTGCAAGAGTGCAAAACATTGTTTTCTTTTATAATTTTTGTGCAACCCCTGAAACATGATCATCTGACCTAATTTTTTCTCTTCAAAAGCTATCAAAAAGTGGTTTAAGTCAACTTATATTTATCTCCATATTTCTGACATATTTTAGGATTTAAATATGAAATTTTGTGCATCACCTGATTAGTATATGGTGCACATTTCACTAATTTCAATTTATTTATTTTTTCCGTACAATGTAACTTTTTAAAAAATTACCTAGAGGAATTTTTCTAAACCTAGTCTTTTTTTCCCTACCTTATTTTGAACATTTTTTCGATATTTACATTACCCTCTTACCTCTAATAGATAAGGAATTAAGCCATGTTACCACCTTTTTGAGGACACCCTGTATATGTATGTGCTGTCTTAATAAAATCTCTCATCTGTAATTATAATCATTAATCTTTGAGTTACAAGTTATTTATTTTAACATAGCAACATTCATTAGCTAAATTAGGAACAGCCTTATATCAGAAGACAGCTGTTTACATTTTATGTAAGAAAAATAATTTAAAAATCACTAATATAAGCTTTCAATTTTGTCTCTTAATTACTGTATCATCCATTACTATGAGAGTGCTTTATATCCACAAAAGTTTACTTCCTTAAATTGTAAGCTAACTCTCTAATAGAAACAAAAAACAGTTCTTTCCCTTTCAGCATTATGCTGATAACAAATTTGATTAGTAGCCAAATTATACTTTATGAATATACCAAATATTTTTGAAGCACCCTATGTAAATTACTTTAGACCAATGGCAATATAATAAATGCTTGTGTAATAGCCAAAAATGATTTAAATGCCATGTATAACAAGAGTCGAAAACTGCTTAAAAAGTTCATAATTCACATTTTGCTTAGTGCAAAAAAGTAAACACTTTCTGCCTCAAAGAATATTTTATAGAATTCTTAAAACCTAAAGTGTAGGAAAAGCTTTGTCATTCATATTTAGTAAATATTTTTAGCTAGAATGTGAGCATGTAAGATATATAATGAAATTTTGGTATAATAAATTTCAAGAAGCCAATGATCAAATTCATAATGCTGAAAAATTTGTTAGTGAATTTTCATTATGACTGAATTTGTATTACATGATTTTCTATTAATGTAGAAATATTTTATTTGTCAATCTGAAATAGTTGCAATAGTGAAATTTGTTATAAGATTTTACTTTTAAAGGTACTTAAATCTGACATTTATAATATTTTAGGGCAGCGTTGGAACATGCTGATGCTCTTTTGAGTATGAAGCATGGTTTGGTTCGTTTGGATAATGTATGGGGTGTTGGTGGAGGAATGCGACCAGTTAAATACTTAATCAATCAGGTTAGTATGAAAGCTCTTTCTTGAGCAATGTATTACCATCCTTTAACTTAAATTATTTTTAATTTTAATTGTTTATATTTTTCTTCCGTTGTATATACTTAAATGTTTTTGAATGTTCCTCTGTAGATGCATTTGTTATTGAAGGAGTATTTGTGCTCTGGTGATGCTACGGAAGCTTGTCGTTGCATTCAAGAACTTGAAGTACCCCATTTTCACCACGAACTTATTTACGAGGTGTGTATTTTTTCCTGAATGATCTTACTCTAATGTTTTATTATGAGTTACCTTCTCTGAAACATTGCTCAAAACTGTTTATTCAGGCTTTGTAATTCATCAGTGTAAGATTTATTTATTCCTTTAGCATTCTATACATATGCATTTGTTCCTATATTTCTTATGAAGTTTGAATTTTTAATATTGTTTAAGGAAACTTTACTCACACAAATAGTCATTGACTTTTGTTATTTACCAGCAATAGTCGTCCAATTTTAAAAGCTATATGTTTATGATTGATTAAAAAAGAAATTTATGTAAAATATTGAAATAAAGTGTAAATCAAAACTGCCAAAAATTATGATTTTAAATATGCTTAAGTAGCCTTCATGTTTTTTTTTTATTTTAAAATATCTAATTTATTATGCCTAAACTAAAGTTATGTAACCTCAAATTTAGTTTTTCATTTTAATGTTTAACATGTTTTTGTATGTATGCACAAAGTATATGTAAAATTAACCACAACACCTCTTTCAGGCCTTAATCATGGTTATTGAGGACATGCGAGACCCTACAATGGTGCTTATGTGCAAACTTTTTCAAGTTTTAGCATCTAGTGTGATTGTGACTCCTGATCAAATGTCCCGGGTATTTATTTTTATACTTAGTCAATTTTAATCTATTTACTTTTTGCAAAAGGTTATTTTTAATGTTTAGTAAGCAGTCACATAAACTAAAATAGCTTTAAAGAGATATAAATATTTGCACATCCAATTTGTGAATTAGTGGATTTTTGTCATTTTATACAGTAGAACCTCGATTCATCGTTTTTCATGGGGTATGTAGGAAAAAGCGATGAATGCGGGTTCAATTCAAAATACGAAGAAAGCAATCTTAATGCATACTCGCTAGACTGTTTACTAACAAATACTAATATGTAACAAAATTGTAAAACAAATAAATAGAAGATGAAAATTAAGTGATGCTTATTTTTAAAAATCTGTAATTTTATGTTGAGTTTTTCGTCAGTGAAACAGTAAATTTTCACATAAATATTAAATAAAACATTATGTGATTTTATGTTTGCATAAAAATGTTCATACAGTTTCAAATACCGCTATTGCTTCGTACTAGTGTAGGCTCCGCCTCATCGGGATGAACGTTATCCTCTGCTTTGCCATTAATTCAATCTTTGCATCATCACACGTTTCTTCCATGTTCAAGATACCGCATGCCTCACCGTCCTCATTAATTGAAATGTAATCATTAAATTTCACGCTATACACATCCTCTTCAACACGCAACCAGTGTTCATCTGATCATCAATAAAAAAAGAAATTATACCAAGAAGTGATTTAAGTTTTCATCCCATATGGATCCATTTAACGTTTAATTTCATTTTGGTACATTTTGGTACAGTAGAAAAATTTTACAACGATGAATGTGGGAAAGACACTTTTTGGCGAACGATACATGTGGGTTTCTTCAACGTTAATCAAATACAATTTGTGCAGGGACCATCGAAATAAAACGATCAATACGGGAAAACAATGAATGCGGGATTGATAGCTTGGGGTTCTACTGTATATTTATTATATCTAAATAAATTTTATTTCAAATTTAGCCTTCCATTTTATATGGAAAAAAAAAAGAATCTGTCAGCTTACCTTACTAATCAATTAAGTGGTGCAATTTTGACTTGGGAATCTGTTGACAGAATTTTGTAGAGATACTGTGAAAACTTTTTGTAGAATTTGTTCTACAAACTTTACCATAACTTCTAGGAGATAAGCTGTGGTTTATACATAGTAAAAATACTTTTTCCCCCTTGAAAAAAGGCTATGTTTTCTTTAAACTTTCCATACTTGTAGAAAAAAAAACCTCTCTTACCATGCTACTGAACAATTTTTCGGTCTTTTTTGTGGTTTCCGTTTGTAGAAAGATCATTGAAAGATTATTATTCTATTCTTGTTTCAAGACAAATGATGATTTATCTTAATCCATAGTAGAAATGGCGTGTCATTTTGAATATGTCTCATGTTTTGAGCTCCTGTTGTACTCGTAGTTTTGAAATTGATTTTTAGCAGTTGTGTGGGTAACAGGTATTCGGAGAGTGTGTGGATTTCGGGAACAGTTATAAAAGGAAGTTAATCATCAGTATCAGCTACTGCATCAGTGAGCTGCTTTTATCATGCCATTTCCATAGTGCTTTTTTAAGTTTTTAACATAAATGTTGTCAGATATTGAATTTATGGCTTCCGTAGAGAGTTATCCAGCATCTTTTAAGCTCGCTGTCATTAATAAAGCTCAAAATATTGGTAAGCTACCTGCTGCTAGAGAATGTTATGTAGACAAAAAGTGTATCCTGTGCTGGAGATCTGAAAAAGATGTATTGAGAATATGCCAGAAACAAAATAAGTTCGACCTGGGGGTACAGTTCCTTTTCCCAGTTTGGAGGAGAATCTGGAAAAGTGTATTGTGAGCAAAGAGAGAAACATTGTAACATGAAAATTAGCCTTTATCCAAAAATGATGGCTCAACAAATGGTACCCACAAATGTTAAAAGTGGTGCTGCCTAGTGCTACAGATTTATGCACAACTAGTGGTTGAGTGTTTGCTCAAGAGCTGCTGTTAAAAAAAAACTCCTAGACAGCTGGTTTGAAAGAAAAAACGCTTTATTTCTGATGTATGCATGAAAAATAAAGGATAAAAATTCAGTTGATTACCAAAAGTGCCCCTTTCGTTCAACTGTCTACCAAACAGAACTGTAAGCATCAAATCATTAAATTTTGCCGCATGTAAATCTGTTAACTAGAATATGAGTTGAGGACCTTTAAGTTCCCCATAGGATAGCATGGAATGAATTACTCTGAATTAAATTGCAAATTTATTTAATATACTATTTATAAAATATGTCTTACTAGATAGATTCACAGTTGTTTTTAAATATGCTTAAGCAGAGTTTGATTAACTTTATTTTTTTTTTTAAGAATGAGAATTTGGTTTTACAGAAAGTGTAATTGAATGAAAAGTTCTGTTAATTGAACTATAGGGTTAGTGCACAAGTAACCGACGCATTGTTAAAAATCTCAGTTTTTGATAGGTAGAGCCCCCTGGAGGTAAAAAAAAAATTGCATTAAAATGAAAATAGATGTCTGTACTGAAATTAAAGCATATTATGTCATCTGGCAAAATATCAGTTACTTTTGCACCTACCCCAGTTTGATTTGATGATGTTATACAAGCATCATGTTATTTGCTTGCAATATTGATTTAACCATTAGTATAATTTTGCTAGTAATTAAGACTTTTTGTGATAGTAACAAGTGAAATTTGTTTCTCATTGTAAATTACTTTTTCAAACTAGGGATTTTTCCGTGTGTATGAAGAAATGCCAGATATTTGTATTGATGTGCCTCCAGCCTATACGGTATTGGAAAAGTTCGTCACCAAGTGTGAGGCTTGTGGCTTTTTAACTGATGACGTTGTGAAAAAGATGCCTTCACGGTATGGAAAACTCTTATTTAATAGATTCCTACATAAAGTTTTTAAAAAATTTTTTTTGATTCACCAACAGTCACTGCTATAGATAATGCAAAGATACAAGAAGGCCGAAACTTCTAATTTTTAATGTATATAAATATTAGGTATAGTATTTGTTTTCCTACACCTTATTTGTTTAACCCATTTCTGCCCAGATATTTTTGTGACTTTCTTCAATTTTTGCTAATACCAACAATAATAGATAAATTTCTGATGTTAACTTCTTGAACAAGGGATGATTTCTTTTAATCATTATGTATAAAAATTGAAATGTCAACATCCTACTGGGTCATGTTAAAATATTTTGTGGATTTGAGGTCATGAATGAAGGGTAGGAAAAATAATGTTTTCGGCTCATAGTAAAAATGCAGCACTAGGCATAAATGGGTTAAAAAAATATGTGTAATAATGCATCCACGTTTGAAATAAAATCACCTGTTGTTGAATCACAATTTTTTTTGCCTATAATCAAAACAATGTTAAAAGTAGCTGATAATTGTCATATAAATTGCTTTATGTGTATGTAACTGATTATATACCTGTGATTGTACAGTATGTCCCCCTAAAAAATCAACTGAACTTGTGCAATATCTTGAGTTTCATAACTAAAATAATGAATTTCTTTTTTTTATTATATGGATTTTACTGTTTTGAAGGGCATCTTTAGCTATTTTCATTGTAATCTTCACTCTACATCAATGTAAACGTATTGTTTGAGATAATTGAGGCTAAAAAAAAAAGATTGAGCTAAAAAAATTTTTTATCATATACTTATTTACTTATTTAAAAAAATAAAAGTTGTATACAAAACAATCAAATACAAACCCCCTTAAAAAATTTAAAATGGGAATTCCGTCAATGGGAATTCCGTCTATTTTTTATTACCATTCCGTCAATGTGGGACTCAATCATCCGTGTCCATTTCAAAACTCTGCTACTAAAAACAGTAGAATTTAACACAGTGATATGTTATCTATTATAAATCATCTGTAATCAATAGAAATTTAAAGTGTACTACAGAACACAGCTTTTAAAAAAAGCACAGAAACAAAACATATGAAATTTATTTTTGAATAACTATTTGTTCATTGCTAAATAATGTTGGAAAGAAAATAAACCACTTACTCAATTCAGTAAATACAGTAGACCCCCTGTCACATGGTAGATACGTTTCATGTTATATGTATCTGTGTTGTACAAGTCCTAATCTATGCTCCACCTGGACTACAAACTGCATGGTGTAATCGCTGCAAAACTTATTCACATTCCTTAGAAACACAATGATGTTTAATGTTGACATTCAAAAGTTATATTAATTACAGGAGCTAAAGCATAATAAAATCAGAGCATCTGTCTCATTCTACCGTGCTATATGAGTCTCTTAACATGTTATAGGAACTCAATTTCTCGCCGTGTTCTAGGGGGGTCTACTGTACATAGTAAGTAGGAATATGGCTTGTGTGCATAATTTAAAGCAGAAATTTACAGACTATGTGTTGTGGGCCATCACTAACCTCCAAGCATTACCTATCTAGGATAATTTTACTGTAAGCCTTCATGTGTGGCAAACATTATTAGAACCTGAAGGATAATTTTTGTACTAGTCGCCACAGTCTATTTCCCCCTTTTCTTTTTCACTGACAATTTGAAAGTTTCTATGAATTGCAAGTAAAATAGAAACAGTCAAAACATATGTTCTTGACAAGATTCGGCAAAACTCAAAGATCGATTTCGGCTGTAGGGATGTAGGGACGGGCAGCCGATCATTGATAAAGGAAATTTGTACGTAGTGATCAGTACGAGAAAGTGATAATCTGTTCTTAAAATTTGCAAATGGGAGGTTATAACAACACATACGATTGCAGTTAGAAGCAACCAATTCTTTGAGTTCCTTCCTCCTGCAATGCTCTCTTCCGGGGAAACAAAAATTGGACAAGTGGATAACAATTATTTATTAATTTTTTTCATGTGCTGTTTTAATACCAAAAAATTAAACATATGAACAGTGTTTAAAAAGCTCTTGACTGGCAAAAAGGGTAAAGCGGATGACAGCTGTCATTCTTGGAAAATGACAACTTCCGTCATGAATGAAGACCAATGTCATATGTAAAAAGAGCAGCGGGAAAGATTAAAAACAACAAACAAAAAAGGTGCTTTGTTTTCCAAAAAGGCACTTATGTGTAGCATGTGAAAAATATACAGAGCTGTTTTGATGTTATCTCAAAATGATTAAAGATTATTTTTAAATCTTCAATTCATAAAGGCTGTGACATAAATTCAAACAAATGCATAACTCGAAATCGCGCGCAAACTTTCTAACTTGCAATAAATCGTTCTGCATCTGTAAATGAATCCATAATTCACTAATGCTTAGTGAACAGATGTAATATTTTAAATAAACTGAAGTATGAAGGCCAGATAATGATTACACTTAGTAATCTTTTATAACAAAAGTGTACAAGAGTATAGAACAGCCAATTATAAACAATCGGAGCTGTCATCGTGTTGCAGAGATTAGAACTGTATGATTGCTTAGCAATTCACAACCGTATAACACACACTTTAAGGATCGACATTGAAGTCATTTTGAGCCTTCTCCTTCTCCCAATGAAAGTGAAATATGCCAGATGGCCCATTTATGATGTTGAAATATAAATAAAGAAACAAGTTATATCTGAAAACCATTTCAATTATGAAAAAAATAATTATTTGTAAAAGCACACTTTACCTGGTTGTATTTAAGAGAAAGGTCTAATTGCATTGCTTGAAATTTTGTGAAGGGGTCGTTACGCTACGTGGTTTGTAAAAGATTCGTTTTAATGGATGAAATTTCTGTTACAGGATAGTTTTAATAGATATAGCACTTTGTAAATGAATCATAAAAAGGCCCCTAATTTTAACTGCAGTGATCCTTTAAAAGGGGGAATGGGAAGTTTTGGCAAGTAAGAATGTGTACAAGGAGGATATGCCAGGAGATAGGGGGAGAAAAAGGAGTGCCAAGCGCAAGGGTTGCCGGAACCGCACCCCTGCTTAATGGGTCTAGAGTAGTCAATACTCAGTAAAATGTGAAAGGGGATAGAAGTAGGTCAGTCACTGCGTAAGGGTGAAATGAGAGATAGAAACAGTGCAATTCTGCTTACTCTTAGAAGTAAAACCATATCCATTTAAAAAAAAAACTCAATTTTTCTATTTTTTATTACCATTTTCGAGAGTAAACAACAAAGCATAGGAGTGGTTTTATTGGGCTTTTTAACTCTTTGGGTACGGATTTATTTGAGAAAATATTTGCATGTGGAACGGATATAATTTTTGGTTGCTTGGAGTAGTATGTAAAATCAGTACATTTTACGTAAGAATTTATTTCTAAAAGATGGGTGACGTATGTAGTATTAAGATGTCTTCAAGTAATTAGAATTGGAAAACAAAAGCAGATTAATAACAAAATAAAACTAAATGAAATAAATGCAAGCTATAACAAAAAATCAATTACTAATAATTATGCAGTGCGATATTTTTCAAAGTTTGGTACCAAGCGTGGCCATCCGCTCCTAGGGAAAAAAAAGTGAATGACGTCTCTCAGATATCAAATGTACCCAAGGGGTTAATAGCTTTTCAAAAAGCAGTCACAGGGGGCACATTACATAGAAATGCTTCCGACAAAGGCGGGGGCTTACCCAGGAAAAAGGGATGAAAGGCTGAAATTTTGTATATCACCTAATTAATGTTTGGGCCTCAGGGTACTAAGAGGGAATTTTTTTAATTTTTTAATTTCTGAAATTTTTAATCAATAGCATAAAATTCTGTAATTTCTTTACATAACTTTGTGATTTACTGTACATATCAGTGGTCAATATTTAAGGAATAAAAGCTTCAATATTTAAGGAAAATCCGTGTTTTGGGGACACCCTGTATATACTGACAGATAATTATTTTTTGTAGCAAATAATAGTTGTAAGAATAATTTCTTAGATGTATATTTTAAGAAATCTTTCCTTATTATTTATTTAAGCTGTGCATATTTATTAAACTTATATTAAGTTGTGTAAAATTTAAAAAAATATGAGTGGCCACTCAAAATTTCAAGCTCTGTGGCCACTGGCCACTTTTCTGAATTTTGACCTCTACTGAAGAGGGTGTCACTTGCGGCAATCTCCCAAACTTGGAGATAAATTATAAAAGGAGGTGATTAATAAATAAAATAATTTTTTCTAATTGTTAATTCATTCAAAATTTATAACAAATTGACTAACATATACGACTTATAAAATGAATTTACGACTTATAAAATGATAGGCTTTCTGAAAAATTATCAGTGTTGCATTGTTTGGATGAAGCAATTAAAATGTTTCTAGTAAGGGAGTAAATTTTCCGTCTATTTAGAGATGTTCAGCATTTTCAAATAGAGGTAAAAAGTTTTCCAGAAATTAGAGAGAAAAAAAATCATCCCTTGTGGTCACTGGCTAATATCATGTAATTGACATTAGTGCATATGCTCAGCCCAGTTTATTATTATCATCATCATTATTTTTCTTTTGGTGCTTCGACTGAAAACTTCTATCTAGTCAGCTACCCTATAGAAATGTATTGAGCTAACTAGCAGAGAAACAACAGAGCTCAAAATGTCTAAGTTATTAGGCTAAGAACCATGGTAGCCTAATGGTTAAAAGGCACTGCACTTGTAACTGGAAGATTGCAGGTTTGATTCTTTCGTGCCACTGAAGACCACAGAGTGCATGCAGTGAACGTGTATGTTAAATCTGTGGTTCTGAAATTCCTCTCAGCACTCGCTAGTACAGTCAACTCTGGTTATAGTGAACTTTCAGCTATAGTGAACGCAAATCGTTAGTCCCGATTCACTTACATTAGAAATGTGCATAGCATTTTTCAGTTTTAGTGAACATGACTCCGGTTATAGTGAACCTAAAAACTGAACTTCGAAAATTCTGGAAATGGCGGAGAGGAAGTTTTTCGATGTCTACATTCTCAAATGTTGTCTGTATTGCATTCGACAAATACACAAAGAGATTATCAAACATCCGTCCTGAAATACAGGAGAATTGTCTAACATAGCAATGGAGAGAGGGGAACAATAGCGCACTAGAGAAAGGGCTTAGACTCTTGACCTCTGTGAAACCAGGAATTTATCCATTGCAGTGATGCTTATTAATCTTTAGCTTTTCAATTCCCTTGCAAAGCATCCCAAGTCTTGTAGTGTATGCCTCCCCGTACTCCTTTTGTCTGATACTCTCAGTGCTTAAAAAGATAAGCTCATCTTTGCCACCCTGCATGAAAGGCTGTGACACCCACATTTCCACAATGAAGAAGGTAGCAATGGCAATTTTTAAAAGAAACGTGCAACTTTTTTCATTCTCATACTTGACCAGAAAGAAAAGACCACAAGCGCTTCAATCCAATTCATCAAACTGTGTCCCTCCTAGTATTCATGCTTGCTATCCAGGGACTTCTGTAAAAGGGGATTAAATTCTTAGCCGGTTAGAATCAACGGCACTTTTCGGCTATTAAGCATTTAAAAAGTAGGGTACATTTCATGGTGAACGAAAGCGGACTTATCTCTCTTGTCTTTGAACGATTCCATTTTCCATTCCCGGTGAAATAAGACAAGTTAAGGATTACCACTACACGCTATTGCTTGATTGACTATAGCACTCTCCAGTCAATTGAATGAATCTCGCAAATTATTGTAGCACTTAGGAGTAATGACATTAATGCGAATAACTATATTTGATTTACACAAACATTAAGTGTGGGAATAAAACACTATTTTTTTTCTTATGTATATAATGTACTCCTTGTTCATATGGGGGAACACTTTGCTTATAGTGAACGAAATTTGCCAGTCCCCAGAGGTTCACTATAACCGGGAGTCGACTGTAGTTTCTAAGAGATGCCAATATTCAGAAGACATACTTTCTGATGAGTTGTGGCGAGAAACTCTAGAAAGGATGTATGTAGCTCTAAATGACTCATTCAGTGATGTCAGCTGTCCTATCCCAACAAACAAGTTACTAGGACAAATAAGATTACAACACTTAGATGTTAAGGTTTCAGCAGAGTGAGATAATGGGTTGCTGCTTGTATTTTCTCTTCCTCTGGCATATTTCTTAGAATTTTTATTTTCTCAGGTTTACATGTTTCAATTTTTATTTTATTAAGTGGAAATGCTGATTAGCAGCAGTTTTAGTACATATTTTTGTTTCATTCCATTTTTGTACATTTGATCAGAGTAAGTAAATGACTTTATTAAATGGTGGAAACTGTTTTACCAAAAAAGCTCCCAGTAGAGCAGTTTTTAAAAAGTAAAAAATGTTCTTATGTTATTGCCTAACTGTAATGATATGTAAGGAGCATGCCTGCTGAAAGATTTAGTTGTCAGACTATACTTAAAACCTTTTTATCTTAAAGAATTATTTAATGATCTTTATGTGAATAGAATTTATGAACTAGAAGACAAGTTAGAACTATGTTTGCTACCGGATATTATGTAGTTTTCCTAAATTTATTTTACTGATTTTCTAAGAATATTAAAAATTTGGGTTTTTATGCAGTAATTAAATTCCTTTTTTTAATTATTTTTAGAGGAAGAAAACGCTATGTTTCAGAGGGAGATGGTGGAGCCTTGAAGCCTACTCTGTGAATGCATTGCTTACATGCATGCATTTAAAATTTTCCTTTTAATATACATTTATGTTCTGTATGTTTAAAAAGAAAAAAAAAATTTTTTTTTCCCTTTCCTCTCTTTTTAAGTGTAGAAAAATATTTTGTTTGAGACTTTGTAAGCTAGATGAGAAATCTAGTTTCCATTACTGTGTTAATTATTCTTATTATAAGATTTTGATGTGAAGTGTTTATTTAATGAAATAAAAGCTTTTATTTTAGAGGTTTTCTTTCATACAAAAATTGCAGTTTAAAAAAAAGTGTTAAATCAATTTTAAAACATCTTTATTCAACAGTGTTCTATGTGTTTTGCCTACAAATTTTAATAGAATTTAAGATCAGATTAGTAAAATGGCTCTCTCGCTTTGACAGAAATCATTTTCATGCTGATATTTACAAATGTATGTGCTTGTGCACTTAATAAAACTTGTACATTACAAATTTCAATCAAAATACGTAATGTGCTTGTAAATATATTAGTTTATATAATGGCATTTGAAAAGAGAATCAACTGTATATTGCCCTCATAATGAATCTTGTGTGTTTTCACTTGATTATGAAATTTGTATATGCATGTGTGTGAGAGAGAAAGAGCTTTTAATTTGTGCCAGTACAAATTGCATTAATAAGTACAATTTGAAAAAAACAATTTCTTTACCACTGCCATGTTATTTTATATCAATCTGTAAGTTACAAAAATTGACATTGAAATTTTTATTCCCTGGTTGCCCCAAATGAAATCATTTTAATAACACTGCAAATTGATTGAGAGTTACAAAGCTACCAACCTTTAAAATCAACTTCCAGTACCGATTGTTAAAATTATAAGATTTTTAATTTGTTTAGAACACTCTCTATATGAAACTTCTATTTGTAAAATATGTTTTAAGATCTGGAATACTAATTTTGAAACATTAAATAAACATTTTTCTGCCAATTGCTTATAATAGGAGCTTTTGTCGTCCCCCCACATTAAAAAATCATAGGTCGTTGTTATCATTTGGAAATAAAGTCAGTGTGAGTACATGCCTAAAGTTTTCTAAGTTAATGAATATAAATAGGGAACAAAATTATATATATATTTATTTAATGTTGGAAAAATGCATATTGACAAGCAATAGTTTTGCTGAACTTGAACATCACTAGTATTATCATTCAAATCTGTTTTTTAAAGTGCATTTTAAATATTGAATACATTTATTCTTTTTGTATGGCTAAAAAAAAATTGATGTGCTAAAGTTACATTAAACTTTCTAACTTTTATATCCAACAATTTTTTTATTAAAACATCCAGTTCATAAAATATAAAAATTGCTATTTTTAGTTTATAATGACTGGATCTTTATAGTAAATTACTATTTCAGCAGTTTGGTCATCCAGTTATTTTTCTATATTAAAATTTGGAGGTAAAATCTAACCCTTAACATACCAAGCCTTTGTCACCAGCACTTCCTAATCAAGAGCATTGCTTACATCTCTAGGGTCCTCCAACGACGCCCTTTGGTATGTCAAGGGTTAATATTGACCACATTTAGGTAGATATTTTATAATGTTTGGGAATGAGATAAATTATGTTAGTAGATTCTTTGTATGAAATTAAGATTATTCAATCCAAAATACTTATTTCACTTGTTAAAATAAAATTTAGGTGAGATTCAACTGATTGGATCTTAAAATCAACACAACTCGCATTTTCCTTTTTTGAAATGTCTCTTGTACTACTGCACTTGATTTAAAAATATTGACATTACACTTCTAACTGGAGAAGTTTTAGTATTATGTATGTATCTCTTTAAACTACTTGATTTTTAATGCTATTTTTTAGATTTGGGTTTTTCTTTGTTACTGTTTTTTACATTCATGTTTTTTTCTTTTAATATTTGTTTTGGTATATTTATGTGAACCTAGGAATGTGTTGGAAAATGTTAAATTATGCTCAATCATGTAATTGATTTTTTTGAGTTTAAATAAAAGAGTTCTGTAAAACAGCAGTATTATTTCTTGAGAACAAACTACTTAATAACCAAAAGTAAGTTTCTTATTCATAACCTTAAAATAAAATGTGTGAGGCATAAGTACTTATTCCATGTTAATTAAAATTGCCACTGCTAATTGTTTCTTACAACTACCAAAACAGTGAAGAAAAATTATTGAATCCAATACATTGCATACCTAAAAGAATGTTGCTACAACTCAAAAAATGCTAATTTCAAATATGACAAAAACCTAATTTTTAAGTTTTGAAGGGACAAGCTTATAGAATGTTCCAGTTTTGTATTAGTTAATGTATTGTTAAATGAGTTTTTTTTTTTTTTCAAATGTTGATCCCTTGTGATCTTGATTCTAATTTACTTTTTTTATTTCATTGCGACAGTATTTTAAGTTTGATGTGCTGTTTATTTGTCTAGATAACACAAAAAGAAATCTAAGTCAAAGAACTAGCGAAGTGAGTACTTCGTTAAAGAATATTTATTTTAAAATTCTCCAAAAAATACATTGCAAAAATCACAAATATTCTGATAATATGTAAAACTTTCTTATAAATAAATGAATAGATGATTATGCTGAGAACCCATTTACCTTAAGGAATATGTAATTTGATATTGCATATTTGCTTGCCACAAAAAGAAACTGAAGTTATGCAAGTCCTTTCTGCTGCATCACCTGAAATAACAATAGTTTCAAATACAAAACATTTAGTATTACAACAATCTAAATAAATCAGTTTTCCTGTTATGAAGCTTTTAACATGAATATTACAAACTATTTTTAAAAGCATTGTGTACTTATACACCACTGATTATACTAGGCAACACCAAAAATGTTTCTGGCTCAAACATAGTTATTTCCGAAGCATTTTGTCTCGCTAAACACGAAAATAATCATAAAATGTTGAGATTAGCTCTTGTTTTCATGACAAAGTACTAATTTGGATAATAAAAATCTTACTATAGCTGGTTTGTATGGCTATTATGGATTGTACATTATCCGCATGTTCCATAAACCCATTTCTCACTTGGCTAATCTGCTAATTTATAAACCACCTCCAAATTATGCGATTGAAAAGGATAATGCTAAAGAAGTCACTAGACCAGGAACTTCCTATGATCCAGATTTTGAGGCACACTATTTGAATGAGCCCCACAAATTAAATCGGACAAAATTCACTGATCTCATAAGAGATATTGACGAGCCAAAGGAAAAACAGTTTCTGGCATCAAGACTGAAGCAATCACATCTACTTCAACCAGAAGTCAAGATAGCAGACTACAGGACTTGTCACAAGAATCTTCATTTCTTTGAGATAAAAGACTATTTGGTTGCTGGTACTGATGTCAGAAGTTTGATGTATTTCCTAAATGTATAACTCATGATTTAAGTGGGGATTGTTTGTAGACTCAAACTTCATTAGACATTTAGTTCACATGAAGGAAGCTTACAGGAATGTGATATTACTTCTAGAGTCAATGATACACGATGATCACAAATGACAGATCCATTGGCACTTAAAGTTATTGCTGTAGTCCTGGAAATGAAGTGAGGCTTATACTAAATACTGCTGTATTCTACGCTTATGGGTTTCTCACTACATAAAATATAAATGGCCTTCAAGAAATCAGAATTCTGGAGAAAGAAATTTGGATCTACTAGAAGCTCATTTTCAACATAACATCTAGATTCTGCTTCCATCCCAGCCTATTAAGCTAGGAATAATGAAAAGCTTTGTAGATTCCATGAACAAGGATGGAGACCTTTCTCAATACATTAGAGTGGAATTGCAAAGGTTAAGGAGGGTATCTCTGTGAGCCTTCAAATATGCACAATTATAAAGAACATTGCTTTAGATAAAATTTAAGAGCAGTCAGTTTGGGATGCCCTTACGAGGATTTCTAGTCAACAGAAAAGACGAGAACTACCAGCACTTGGTGAAAAAACTCCGATAAAAGCTTTGCAATCTTGTATTGAATATGCATCTGAAACTTAATTTTCCTCTACTTCCATCTTGTATTTTTTTTTTCATCTAAAAGCTATGGAGCTGTAAGTGATGAGCATGGTGAAAGGTTTCATCAAGATATCTGTACTAAGTAACACAGATATCGGGAGCATTGGATAAGTCAATGCTGGATGACCACTGCAATACTTTTAAAAGAGATACTCCAACTTTAACATACAAGAGACAGGCCAAAAGGAAACATTCACAGAAATAAACTAAAATTAACACCTGCTTTCTGAAAAATGAATATTTTTAAAACTAAATATGATCTTTAGCATTCTATTTTTATTAAAGAGATTTTTTTCTTCCATATACCTTAGAGTTGATGGGTAGGCTGTTATGTATCTTCCTCCAATGGGCTTTTGCATATCTTGAAAACAAGAGCTAATAAATGAATTTTATTTACATATTCATTTTTTTCCTGACCCAAAATTAGTAAGAATTGGCTAGTTAGAACCAGGAAACAAAAACTTTATTTTTGTTGCCTAGTGTTATTTTTATCAAGATGCAACACCAACAATAGTAATAAATTTATCAGGCACAACTTTTAAAAATATTCTTTTTTCCTCTTTAAGGTACAGATAAACAAGTAATTAGGTTGTGTAACTTTTTCAAAGGCATGAAATTCAGCATAATGAGTTGAAAAACAGTTACTGATCAGAGCTCAAATTTAGCAGCTATTAATTATATTTTACCACTTAAAATTTCATTTTCATGACTAAGAATTTAGAACCAATCATCATTTTTCACACCTAACTTATTTCAAATATTGCACTGCTACCCACAGACATCCAACAAGTTCGTGGGTGATCCATCAAGTCAGAGCAACAATAACAATCTAACCCACTCGTACATCTGTGGGTGCTGAGCATATGGACAAAACTACAGTAGTGTTAATTCTAGACCAATTTGACTGGTTACCGTGCCCAGAGGTAAATTTAATACTATTAAGAGTGAACAGTGGCCTTCCTTCCTGCATTCACATTTTTATTCTTATTCGTCAAGAATCTTCATCTTTTCTCATAGGGATGGATGCACTTATTTAAACCTGTTTTTCACCCCTTCATAAAAAATGATCAATTAAAGAGGCCGTTTTAAAACTGCATGACTGAAATCGAATCTTTCCCATAAATGTAATTTATCAAATGCCTTTTTACAAACACTAGTCAGCAAGCTGGTCAGCATACACTGACCCGTGCAAATTCACGCTTAAAAAAAATCATACCTAGTGGCTTGCATCTGTATTGCCCTCATATAGTAAATTTACCAATATTTTCTTTCTAGTATATACACCCAATTCTGTAACATTACCATCTTGAGAGTTAAAAACTTATGAAAACATTAAAAATTCTGGTTGCCGCATTAGAGTCTACATAATCCCCAATATGACCAACTTGTTGACATTATCTCTTTATAATCCTGATCATCAGAAATAGTAATGATATAAGAGAACCATTTCCATTAAAAAATGAACTGTATGAGCTCCAATTATCAACTACATGCTGTACAATTCTTTTTATGAATTTTTGTTTCCGTAAATGAATACAGAATGTGCTCTAACTAAACAATTTCCATACCCTTGTATCTTAAGCACATTATATGACTCGTACTTACCACTTACTCAAAATCATAAGTTATAAATATAAGATTAAGATAGTGTGGTTAAATGCTCAGTGGCAAAATCCTGCCACCATCCATGTTTAGTGACAGGTTTCTCATTAATCATTTGTCCAGCAAACTATGAACTAGGGTCGAAAATATGCACCTCAGACTGTATCAAAAAGCATCTTAAGGGTGTATGTCGAAAAAAAAAACCTGTTTTTAGTCTTGGTACACAAATTGAAATAAACTAATAGGACCATGGCCTAAAAAAAAATCCAGATGGTTCTTCATAAGCTGCTTTACACACTGCAATAAGCGAAAAAGCTGTGGGTTTTGTGAAATTTTCAGAAAAAATTCTTAAACATGGATCTGAGCAGCAAGTTTTTTCGAAGAGTGACACGTTCTGCGAAAGTTTTTGATTTTTAAGAATTTTTTCTAAAAGTTTTGAAACTGATACAGATTTATAATTTATTTCAATATGTAGTACAGTTTGTAAAGAGACAGCTTCAAAATTTTGAAGTGCCTGGCATAATTAGTTTATTTGTACTTATGTACCAAAATCACATGATTTTTTTTAACAACACCGTTAAAGAATCTGTCTGTAGCTACATACATGTTTTAATATTTAAAGATTTTACTTCTTTGGATCGAAATATGTACATTAGACCACTCTTTCATTTTATGTTTTCATTTGTTCACATGAACTGAGTTGACCTCACAGTACTCGGGGCCATCGCTAAGCAACGGGCCTGCTTATGAGTTGCCATCGCTAAAAATGAGTTTATCATTGAGGCCTGTTTTCCCCAGTTACAGTATTCTATTTTATTATTCTAAGTATTATAAATGTTGTATTATTTTATTATTTTAAAACAATTTTTTTATACTTTTGTCGTACTAAAGAACTTTAGATGTAGGTAATCGTTTTGTGCATCTTGCGCCATTTTCTTTCATGAAAATTTATCCTAAAATTCGAACATTTTGCTCTGAATGTAAAGGTAAGTGAACGCTTATAATGCATTTAGAAATTCTAAAAATATGTATGTAAATCATGTTTAGTGAATAATTACTCATGTGTTATTTATAAATAAATTGTTTTAATCAGAAATCGTATTACTTGAGTAGTTTTTATTCTTGTAAATAAGCATGACGTTGTGTTACTATTTAGACAATTTAATTTTGCCAGTTGAAAATGTTATTTATCAGTTATATATGCAGGGGATGTTAACTCCAACATTCGATTTGGGAGCAGAAAAAATTTCATTTGGGAGCACCTCGGGAGCAGAAAAATTCCATTTGGGAGCACCTTAGGAGCACAAAAATTTTAGCTTCCGCGAGGAAAACTAAGTTTTGGGATCAGAATTAACATGATTTTGGAGCATAAAATTGGAGATTTCACCGTGTTGACTCTAGAAAATGGCCGCCTGGGGGGAAATTTCAAAAAGGGCACCCTGTTCTCAAAAAGGGCAATTTGGGGTTCCACGAGAATGTACAGGTAGATAACATATCTAGAAACTGGTTTGAAACTATCTGATCCCCGAAAATTTAGCATGTAGAGTTGTAATATGTGTTCTGACTTACAATGCATAGTTAGATTTTTTACAGTTTGTCTTTAGTTTCCCACCCCCTTCTTTTGGAGAAAATATGCTGTAGAAGTAAGTGTAAGTGAAATAGGAAAAATGATTTGTTGATAATATTTTGCTCTAAACATGACATAAATATGTCAATTAAATCTGTACATAACTAGAAGTTTTTGATTAAAAAAAAAAGAAGTTTTAATCTAAGTAATTTTGAATTTTCTGCTTAATTTTTTTTTCTCTCAAAATTACATGACGTAGATGTTTATTATTTATAAGAATAGTACATTTATTGAAGAAGGTTTCAGAAATTTTATGCCAGACATGATTTGTTAGGCAGTAGGGGGAAGGCAGAGAGACTGTTAATTTTTGTTCCCCAATTTTATCACACTATCACGACTGGACCACAATTACTGGATCACATTCATATATGATATTTCACCTATATTGGTACAAACTTTTAAACAAAAAAGGACTGTCAGTGTAAGTGGATTAGGATAGATGTGTTTAGCATGTAATAAAAATAATAAAATTTCTGCAGTGCAGGATGTATAAAATTTAATAATATAAATCATAATTTTATTTAAATTCTTTTGTTTGCAATAATTATTGAATGATTACCAAGTAAAGATTTTTAAAGTTACTGAATATAAACCTTTATTACTATTAGACATTATTTGGAATTGCATCAAACAATTCAACTCATCCATCAATTGATAACTATAGAAATTGGGAAAATTGAATTCAGAACACAGAAGATTGCTAGAATAAATGACAAAGTCATGCAAATTTAGTATTACATCCAATGGTTGGAATGTACACAACACCATATCAAATCACTGAAATATATTTGTTCTTCCTCTTTCACTTCTAACTTAATGTTTGCTCATTCATGAAAAGTGAATACAAGATTTTTAAAAAGCACCATTCTTTAAAATAAATAAAAATAATTACTACATGTAAGTTTTTTAGCAGGTATAAAATAAATATTTTTTTAACTCACAGAATTGTCCAAAGGTGTGGAATACAGTTTAACATATTTTAAATAATGTATTTTTCATAAAGCTTTATTTTTAATTTTTTGTAACATACTTAAAAAGGTCTGTTTAAAAATTTTCTTTCTTAAACCTTGCTTTAATCTTTTGAAAATGAAAAAAGTATAAATATTTTATTTTAACTATCAAATGTTTTTAATCAGCTTAAAATAATTAAAATAAATAATAAAAATAATTAACATCCTTTTCCCAGAAGTACTCAAACAAATTATATATTAAAAAACCTTCCAGAATTATTTTTTTTTTTTTTTTTAGTTTTTAAAAACTGAAAATAAGCTTAAATTGATGACAGTTTGTTTTATGAATAACCTAGCTGTTAACTTATGACACAGTTTGCTTTCTTAAGACATCCTTTCCCAGAACTAGTTATCTTTTGCTTTTAATATTTTTTCTATATTCATTAAAATGTTGAGAATTAAAAAAAGAAACAGAAAATATATAATATGAATATTTAGAATAGCAAATCTTGTCAATAGTCTGATTTACTAAATTCTGCAGTTACTCTAATTTTATATAATTAAAACTGTGACGTAATAAGAGGGGGGGCGCCCGGGTGGCAAGATATATAAAAAAAAGATGGTGGCCGGCAGGACACTTAAAAATAATATGGTGGAAAACTACAGGACAGAAATGGGGGGCAGAATGCTGAAACTTAGAATGAATGGGGTGGCAAACTGAAGGACCGCACCGGGCGCCAATAACACTAGCGCTACACTGCTAAAGCAAAAGATCATTATTATGCCGCTTTTTTGGCAAAAGTATAATGTATTTCAATTGCTTTATTCGCAAAACGTCGCAAATCGCACATTTTTTAGATCGATTTGAGTGGATAAATCCACTGAACATAGTAGACGCCCGAAGTGTTGAGGTGCGGCCGCGCGACTTTCGGTCTGGAGTTTTTGTCGGTTTCATCAAATGTAACGTCAATACACGTTAGAACTCTAAAAAGTCATCCAAACAAGGCACCCCCCTTAGGAGATATCCCTTGTCTAGGCGCTTGCCATAACAAACAAGCAAATCCCGCAAAATTTTCGAAACGCAAAACGTCGTTTTGCTATGGCATACTTTCTGTATCATCTTTAATTATGTATGGTTAGTAAATAGCTGTTATACATTAAGAATAATATGTACTAAGAAAGCCGATTAAAAAGAGGAAATCGTTTAGGGGGACATTAAAAAAAAAAACTCGCTAGTGCGCAAAACTATTAATAACATAAAGAGCAATAACTATATACAGCTGACGACGAACTCTGGAATAATGATTGTTTGATAATTCGCAACTACTTATTTATCAAACGTAGCTACCCATATTTGAGGATTGACAGATGGAATCGCAAATTTTTAGATAACTTAAGAAAATTTTAATTTTCCCAACCGTATTTTCTTCCCCCAACTCCTAAGTGAAATGCCCAGGTAGTTTTGCCCGGCCGATCGGGCTTCTCATTGAGTCAGCAAAAACAAAACATACTAGAGAGGCCCCTTTTCGGGTTACTCGGTTCGCGCAAATGCAAAGACAATGAAAAAGGCAGTAACAGTATTTCGTCAGAAAGAATAGAATATTTGAAAAAGGCATTTGTGGGAAAGATCCGATTTCATAGACGGTTTTCGTGAAAGGACCGCTTTCAACCGAACCTATTTTTATGGAGTTATTGTACTCAATCGTATTTATGAGAAGGAGCCGTTTTAATTAACGTATTTTCGTGAGGGCCGCAAATGGTATGTAAGAAATAAAAAGTGGTGATTGCTGACTAATAATAATTAAAATTTAAAAGCAGGAGGGCGCATAAAGAAGAGAAATAGGGCCGTCGGGCGCTAAAAAGACGATAAAAGGGCCGCCGGGCGCTGCGCCCTGCAAAATCAATCTAGAGTCAACACTTACAATAAATGCAGATAAGAAAAGCAAAGTTTGCAAGTGTGGCAAAAAATTAACAAAGAGTCAAAATGACGTATTCGGCGCAGCTCGGCGCAAAAATCAGCTAAAAGCGCAGTTCGGCGCGCAGCTGGGCGCAATCGGCGCAGAATTAACATCCCTGTATATGCCTTGATTATGCGCTTAAGACTTACATCTGGTACAGTGCAGAAATACAGTAAACTATAAATTATTGATTTTTGCCTGTTTATACAGAAACTTCAAATGTAGTTAATATTTTGTACAAACGTTCATTATGCTTGTTCAATTCCTAAGTTCGATTGAGAAAGCAACAAAAGAATAATATATACTACATGAAATGTCTTTATTAAAGAATAATTAATTTGGGGATCGCGCTATAGAGCGTATTTTATCAATTTTCTCCAATATACAGGATATCCCGAAAACACTGAAATGCGCTTTAATACATCATTTGTTAAAGATTAATCTTGAATTGTTTAAAGTAACGTAGGAAATACACGACTACGTTCATGAAATATTCATTATAAAAATGTCTTTCTCATTTGTGTATTTAGTTATTTTAAAGTATATTAAATATCCACTTGTGAAACTAAAATAAGCAATCGTGAATCATGAGAGTAAGCGCTACTTTGTTTTTCCTTCAAATTATATGCATCAATTTTCTTTATGTCAATATGTATCATAGCAAAGAAATTAATCATGAGTTCGTACTTGAATTAGTAACACAATTACTACTTAAAACTACATTAAATAACGTTTGAAAGCACTGGGAAGCTTGAGAAATGCGTGAAGACTCGAGCATCCGTAGGCCTCTTTGGATGGCTCATCAAAATACACGCGCAGGCCCGTTACTAATTGCGAAGGCCCCGCAGTACTTGGGAATGTTTTCAGCTTCATTCATTCAGCAGAATGCGCATATTTGATTTCGAGCGAGATAATGTGGTTTCACAAGTTATGTAAACACTCTAGAGTTGATTCCATCAGTCTATCCTTGCATATTAGTAATTAGATTTGATAAAAACTTTGCAAAATATTAAACAACTATAATTCCAAGACTTAACCACCAGCAGTGTGTACAGTTATTATTCTTCTCTGTTATTAAATATTTTGGACACTTACTAGTTTTCACTCGTGAAAACTCGTGTGATTACTGGGCTTAATCGTCTTTTTATTACTGACTATTCATAATTAATGACACATTATTAACTTGTGAATAAAATAATTCAGCAAAAGAACTTTTCGCAACTTCAAAAATTTTCACAATTTCCAAAAATCAGTCTGAAAATAACATTTAGGTTATTCTTGGACAAACTATCACCAATTAAACTTATTTTCAGTTTTCAAAAACTGATTCTTTATAGAAGTAATTATTGGAGTTAAAAATTAAATTGCTCAAATTCTTTTTGAAACAGGATGTCAGTTATTTTTATCAGCTACAAAGAAGTTAATAAAAAAATTTAACAATTTTTTAAAAAATGATATTAAAAATTCTAAAATCAAAGATAAGTAAAAAGTAAAGTATACATAAATACTATATAAGTACTCCCCCCCCTCCCCAAACACACACACAAAAAGTTTTCTTAAAGATGTTAAATTATTTAAAATATTATAAACATGTTTTTTTTTTTTTTCGTTTTGGGTGCTCTCACAGTTTAATTTCCATATTTCTGATCTTGTTTACTGTTCTCAAAAAATCATTAACCCTCCAAGTGGTTGCGAAGTTAAATTCCATCCACTTTATTCCAGTTTTCACTGCAACGCATCTGTAATTTAGATTGTTTATAACACTCAGATATAAAATGTTTTGATATTAAAGTTTATAAGTAATTTAGGAGCTTATTTTTAATAATTAGTAATCTTCCTATCAAAATTTAATTTTTTAAAGCTTTATGAAAATTTTACCAACTTTACATTATTTTGTCCATTTCCAAGATGCACAGAGGGTTAAAACTACTTGTTTATAATTCATGCACATAAACAAAACAATGCTTTTCAAAAGTGCACCTATGTGAAACAATTTGGCAACTAAAAAAAAAAAAAAAAAGGGTACCATCGATGCCTACATTGTTTCTTCCAATTTCTAACCCTGTTACTGATCAGCAGCCAAAACATCTGTATCTCCTGCTCAAGTCTATTCAGTTCATAGTGGTGATCCCTTTACCATATTTGAATTTCAGATTTTTTTTCATTTGGGAGGGGGGTTGGGTGGGGGCTAATTCATTGAACAAACCAATGGTATGTATACAAAACCTTCTAATCTGATTTTTGCAATATTACAGGAATAGCAAAAACTACATTTTGTATTTGCTTAAGTTATTGTATGTCAGTTTTTAAAAGTGCTGAAGAGTTCTGTAAGCAAGGTATCCTGACAGTTGAGTAATTATCTTTCCAATATATGAGGTGCAAGAATAGTTAGCTTCATTATAAAAATATACATTTAAATTTTCCTACCTGAAGTATAGTTGAGCCCATTTGAGCAGGTGAATTAGTTACTACAACACCAGCCGATTTCAAAGCTTCTATCTTTTCTTTGGCGCCACCTTTTCCTCCAGATATAATAGCACCAGCATGACCCATTCTCCTTCCAGGGGGAGCAGTTCGTCCCGCAATAAAGGATACTACAGGCTTAGAATTGTAACCCTGTTTAGAAGGAAAATCAATCTTTACTAAATATCCACTTCACAATTTCATATCTACAGTGTGCCCGTAAAAGTCTGTTGTTTCCTGAATAATTTCTGAATGGCAAGAACTATAATTTCCTAAATAAAACTTAGGGGAAAAAGAACAAATATTTTAACATTTTTTCTTACCTTTGTAACATTATGTCAGATCAAAATTTAAAAAAATGATTTCTACTTATGCCTGCTAACTTACATATCTGATTTATATGAAAAATTTTTTATATGCTCATTTTAAGGACATGTCTTTTTAAAAATTTATTTTAACTTTTAAGTACAAAAATCATACAAAATTAGTTACATTAAAGTAGGGAATGCAATCCCGTTTTCTCGGGATGACTATATCATGACTAATTTTCATATTTATGTAGGTATTGTATTAATTATCAAATAAGAAAGTATTAAACTTGATGGTGCTTACAATCTTACATTTTCCTACTTTTCTCTATTAAATTTAATTTCTATTTGAATGAAATGTTTCCTGCGCGATTAACAAATCTCAATCCCGAATTCCCGTGAAATGAAAAACAGTATGGGATTTGCATTCCCTAGGTATTGGAAGATACACGCCTACTGCATCTAATTCTATACATGGAAAATATTTTATTTGGTGGGAGATATTTCTGGATGCAACAATAGATGCAATCCTGCAAAACAAAAAGAGTGGGGGATTGCATTCCCTACATTAAAGCTTCGTACATAAAGAACACATTTTAAAATTATTTATATGGTTGAATGAGAAAATGAAAATAAAACAATTTCTATACTTAGGTTCAAACAGCAAATATTTTCTTGATTTTACCGCAAAATTCAAATTTTTATTGCATTTCCCTGACCTTTCTTCAATTTCTGTTAATTTCCCTGACTTTTTTCCCAAATCCCTGACCATAACTCATTTCTCTGACTTTCCAGGTCTGTAGAAACCCTAATATATTTTGAATATTTTTTAAATACAGTAAAAGCTCACTTATCCAGTAATAAAACAACTTCAAGATTTTGCAAAAGTAAGAACAACTTCCAAAGTACAGGTTGATTCTAAAATAATGTGACCGTTCAGAACATCATAAATTTTTATTGAATTAAGTTATTTACATGACATTTCCAATGTAATTTCTTTTTGCGTAATACACTTTGCGTAAATGTTTAGGTCAAGCCAAAAGAGCCTTTCCTACAATTTTGGGGGGTATTTTTCAGCTTCCTTTTAGATTGCTTTTTTAAGCCCTTGAAGTGTTCTACTTTACATCTGTTTAATTGTATCCTCATAAAAAATAATTGCTAGGAGCACAGTCAGAGGATGATGGTACCCATTTCTCAGGAGGCAGAAAATTCATTTTTTTAAATCTTTCAGACGTTTTATAGTTGATTTTGCAGTTTGACATAGTGCAGAATCTTCGTGAAAAAAGAAAGTTTTTTTGGGGGTAGGGAAGTTTACTGTCTTTGATCATATACTTCAAAACTTTATTCCGATGGTATTTAGCACCAATTTCAGCCTTTGGTTCTACAAAATGTTAAACTTTGAGAGGACATTCCCATCTAAGGGCGTAGGGGGCTGCAGCCCCCCCCCCAAATGGGATCCTTTACTTAGCTTACAATTTGATATCTAACTTAAAATTGAACTTTAGCTTACATTTTGATGTCCAGCCTTCAAAAGCTTTAAAATTTTCGTTTCGGGTTTGAGGATCTAACTTCAAAGTCATAATTTACCCTCACTAATAAAAATAGTTCAATTGGTAATTTAAATGTTTCATTTTTAAAATAAAACTGGTGGTAAAGCAATTAAAATTTACCATAAATAATTATATGCTTTTAAAATTGGTCACACTAATTTTGAATCAACCTGAACCTGTAAAAATCATTGGAAACTATATGGAAGAGGACTAGCAGAAATGTCAAATATTGTGGTCTTTATCTGGAGGTGCTTGTTTACGTAAGAATATTAAAATAGTGGATTTAATGCAGATCTTCAAATGCAAAGTGCTGTCTGAATTGTAGGTAATATTGTATCTATTATGCCAAGTGACCTACTTTCAGTCCTTAACACTTCAATGATTCAATCACTGAAGAAGTGGGAAGCAGAAAATAACCTTTTGTTTCACATATTGAGTCCCCCTTATCTGTCCATGGACATGAGATCAACAACTAACCCTTTCTTTAAATATTTATTTTAATTTACAGAAATCTAAGTGTTTATGCATAAAAAACGGTTTATGAGCAATATTGAAGTGCAATAATTATAGGATCCATAGTAAAAGAATTTAAAATACCCGAAAATCCTTTCAGCTGCACTGCACGGCCATCTTCAGTTATGTTGGTCTCTTCCTTTACTTCCTTACTCAAGCAAAATGTTCGATATGTCATATCAATGCTTGTGTGTGCCATGTTATTTGCAGCAGCATCTGTTGAATAAATCTCTAGAGCAGCAAATTCTAACTTTTTAACATTATGGCACCAACAAAGGATAACTTAAATGGTAACCCCCTCCCCCTCTCACATTCCTCTCTCTCTCTCAGCATACATACATTTTTTTATTCTTTAACAATGACTATTTAGCCACCTTTTTTACAAAATAATGTTATCCATAAAGTTCGAATAAGCATTTTTTTTTCTGCTGTAATATTCAGGTTATAATATGAAATTTTATGTTTTAGAGTAAAAATAAGATAATTTTTTAAAACATGCGTTATCAGTTGCTCTTTGCCAGTTTTTCTTGTGCCTTCCCTGCAAATGCTCTGCACACTCCACTGGTTGGGAACTGCTATTCTAGTGATTTGAGAAAGGGCATACATTTTGCTTTTATAATCAACTCTTTCCTTAATGTCAAAATCCATTGGTATTTTAGTGTTATGGACAAGATGCAAAAGGACAGTGCAAGTTTATTGAATTTTAATTTATTAATTGGTTCATTCTTCTTTTCCTTTATTTTTCTTTTCCTTCACAAATGCTGCTTTAAGAAAAGGAGCCTAGATACCAATAATACCAAATAAAAAATTTTTTAAAAGGGTATGCACTGACAAGGAATTATTTTAATTATAAGAAACTCCAGGGATTTATCAAATAAATGCGATTTTTGATGAATAAAATAAAAAAGGGAAGTTACACAGATATGATGAAAAGGAAAATAAAGGCAAGGAAGAATAAACATGTTAATGATTTAAAATTCAATAAACTTAAAACAACCTATTTGGGTCTCACCCAATACCTCAAATTTGAACACTAAAATATCAATAGATTTAACAACATTTAAAAAAATGGGCATTTGTAAAAATATAATTTTTGAGAATTACTAGAGATTTATTTAATCGAAGTTTCTGTAAATGACATGGCACATGGAAGCAATGATAATGTATGGAGCATTTTGCTTGGACAATGAAGTAAGAGAGAGTACAACTGAAGATGGCTATGCGGCACAGCTAAAATATTGTTGCAGAAAACTGCTTAGTTTTCGAGTTTGTCATTTGAAAGTCCAGTGTATGTGGAAAGTTCTAACAGACAGTCCACTTGTCAAGACGGAACACAAATTTTATTGCTTTTAGAACTTTGTTGAACAATCTGCTGTACAAAATTTACAGTAGTTAATAAGCAGTAATACGTCTTATAAACATCGACTTAGCTTTCACAGATGCTTTCTCAGATGGTGCATTTTGCACACAACGAAATTTATTCACAGGCTAAAATTCAGAGAAAACGCCCAAGGAAAATCAAACAGTTTCACAAGATTCACAAACAGCATTCAAAAACAAGCTTCTCAAAACAAGTAAAATATTGCTTACAATAGCACAATTCACAGCCTAATGCACCGATTTCAACGAGCATTCGATGACAACTAGCTCCCTTGCCTCCTTTATACAGGTATCACTGATGTTACGCACAATTACCAGAAAGACCCATTTCCACAAGAATCACAAATTTTGATTATGCCATAGAAATGTAAATGAGTAACACTAATGCAGGGGAACAAACATTACAGGCCTCCTCTGTTACAATCACAAGATGTTGCCAAGCTTGGCAACTTTTTGGCAAAATATTGCGAAATTTAGCATCAAAAGTAAGTCTCCAAAAGTGAAATCATTTAAACCAATATTTCTCAAGAGCCAATATTTCTCAAGAATTCGAGAAAACCCTATGTTAACCAATGTGGGCACACAAAACTATCTCTTATTTTAGTTAACCGATTTTGATGCAACAAAATACAAAATTTAATTATTTGACCGTAGAACATGAATTTTAGACTACATTTAACATCTGGAAGGCAGAACAAACTAGACATTTGTAACAATATATTTTGCTGGATGTTTAAATCCATAGTAAGTTAAAATGCCTAATCTGTAATTTTTAAAGATACTTTTAAATTATTCGATCTTCACAATTATCTAACAAATTTGGTCCCAACTTAATTGAGATTTACAGGGATTTCCAGTTATGTTGTTGTTGAAAAGTTAACTTTTGTTAATGGCATAATGAAAAAAAGAAATATATTTTGCCTACATGTTTTGTTTGTATTTACTTAAGTTGGTATAAAAACACAAAGGAAAGACAACTGATTCCAATTATTCCATATGATCCTGTTGAAGGTTAAAGAAAATCTACAATCCATTAAAGAATCTGATTAGAAACTCCTAATATTAAAGGGGGAAAGTAAAAAAAATAAATCCATAAAACTATTCTAGTGCTTTAGCAAGAACCTTGTTTTTTTCTTGAATCATGCAAATTTCATATTTCTTAATTTTAAGCTCATGTTGAGAAAGCTTTGCAGTGTAGTTTAATTTTACATGAAAACTATATAAGTACTAGTGATCCACACGAACTTTACATCCATTTAGTCACTTCCGAGTTTTGAAATGTTTAACTTTTTAAAAAAGTAATAACATAAACACTCGTTTTTCTTCCTCTTTTTTTTTTTTTTTTTTTGAAAAAAAAAAAAAAAAACCTTTTAGATTTTGAAATGCTGAACATGGGGTAGTCCATAAGTGATGTCACTTTTTTTTCAATATTTTTGACTTTCATCATCCACTTTACCTCCCAGCCCTTTTTTGTCATGCTGTATTACATAAACAAATACTTGCATTACAGAAACAAAGTACTACATTATAGATCATATTTTATTTTTAAATTTTTTGTGTTGTAATGACAATAGACAGCTAAACTTAGTGAAATATTAAGTGATTATTATATCTTATATATATTATATATATACATATATCTTATTACATATCATAGCTATATTAAGTAATGAATTTCTTTTGCTACTACATTCTGTGAAGCAACTCTGAATGCCTTTTTGGAAGAGAAAGGAATATAAGAGTTTTTTTTTATTTTCAACCTCCGATCGCACAGTATGATGGCTAGGAATGCAGCAGGTGATTGATGTGCATAGTAGGTGACTGCGCATCTTCCCCGCTCAAACGCACTGTTACTGGCAATTCCAACAGGTCATTTCCCATTGCGTTGCAGTCACATAAAAATGGCTGTCACTATTGATTCTCCCGCCAAGTGCGAATTGTGAGCTGTTATTCGTTTCTTGCAGACAGAAGGAAACAGTGCAGCGGTAATTCATCGAAGAATGAGTCGAGTGTATGGAGACACCTTTATGAGTGATGGCGTTGTTCGTGAATGGTGTCGAAAATTTAAAGATGGCCGAACTGATGTTCATGATGGAGGGGGTCAAGGACGCAAGTCTGTTGCTACAGACAACATTTTTCAGCGAGTTGACCAAGTGGTTAAGGAAACTCAAAAGTTCACCATATGTGAATTATTGATGCAATTTCCAGAAGTTTCAAGATCTGCCCTGTACTCTATCGTTACTGAACAGTTGTGCTACAGAAAAATTTGCGCTCGCTGGGTCCCAACGATGTTGACTTACAACCACAAAACTCTCCGAATGGGTGCAAGCTTTAGAGTTTCTTGACCGTTACAATACTGATGGAGAAAATTTTTTGAAATCCATTATGACAGGTGATGAGACATGAATTCTGTATGACACGCCCGAAACGAAATGACAATCACAACAATGGATGCACTCTAACGAGACCCACAAAATGCAAATGAACCTTCAACAGCTGTAAGATTATGGCAACTGTATTATGGGACCAAAAAGGTGTGTTGCTTGTAGAGTTTATGCAGCCTGGAACAACAATTAATGCAGATTGATATTGTGAAACTTTGCGACACTTACAGAGAGCTATTCAAAACGAATGAAGAGGTATGCTGACTTCTGGAATTGTTCTGATCCATAACAATACCCATCCCCGCAGCGCTCGTGTAACCCAACGACTCCTTCAGCAATTTCAATGGGACATTTTCGCACACCCACCATACAGTCCTGACCTAGCACCGAGTGATTTTCATCTTTTCCCTGAACTGAAGCAGTGGCTTGGAGGGCAGTGCTTCCAAACTGACGTGAAGCTCCAAGAAACTATCACAACTCACTTCCAATCATTGGCGGCTACATTTTATGAAGAGGGTATTGCAAAGCTTGTTCACAGATATGACAAATGCCTTAATTGTTAAGGTGATTATGTAGAGAAATAAGCTGTATTGTACCTTATTTTTGGTAATAAAATCTTTTTTTGTATATTCACCCGTCAATTCTTTACAGCCCATTGGAGGTTGAAAAAAAAACACAACCCTCATAAATGTAAAAAAAGAAATAATAGTAATCACATGAAACTTCATAATTTAATTACTGATTTTAATTGTTTCATTTTAACCAAGATGAGTTATTACATTTCTTGTTACTCCTCTCCCTCCCCTTGACACAATTTCATGAATGCTCCCCCCCCCCCATCCAAGCATGGCATCTTTTATGGATATCTTCTAAAATGTATAATATTCTATTTTGTAAATACTTAAATTCTCTATCTGAATCTTCTTCCTTCCTATCAGATCTCACCTTGAGTTATGGTCTTTTTCACACAAACTTTATTTCATATGCACTCAACATACAGAATTTTCATGTAGCTGTCATTCAATGTTTCCCTAACTTTTACTCCAAAACTAGCACTTTCTTAAGTTTTAAACAAATATGTATCTGTAAAATTCATTATTTACAGTGATAAGAAAAGTATCATGTATCATATTCATGAAATTTGTCTATATCAAGTAGAAATAAATACCTACATGGTTGTATTCTTTTAAGTAGTTAGCAGCCTTTTCTTCTTCAACACCACCAATTTCACCAATCAAAATTATACCTGAAGGAGACAAAAATATTTTATTGATTAAAAAAATACTAAATATAAACTAGGATTAGATTTTACCAACAACAATACACTTTTCACTTCATCATTTCGAGAGATATATTTTCATCTTCTGGCCATGTACTTTTTGGAAGAGTGTTCACTTTTATAAAATATCTTGCTTTTCAAAAAACTTAGAGACAAAAAAAAATGTCTGAGTAAGCAAACATTTAGAAAATGATCCCACCTTATGCTATTTGAAGTCCTTATGCCATAACATCTAGGGGTTATTTATGTCAGTGCCTTTTATCATGTATATAGGAATGCAGGAGAGTTTTAAAGCTACACTGTATATATTGATACTCTCCTAAAGATGGTAAATCTCAATAAATGTTTCAACTTCTGCTGGTGTATGGAAAGTATTCTCCTTTGGTTTCTATTTGATTATAAATGAATATAATATGCATTTTCAGTTAATTCTAAATATCATGTAAGTGCTACTTCAGATGGAGCAGAAATTTTTGCTATTAAATGATAGATTTTAAAAATTCAGGTCTCTCTTTTTTCATTTCTTTTCACTTGTATTCACTCCATCTTTATCTTCGAGTAATGACTGATTGATAGTCAGGATTGTAAAAAAAACCCCAAGTTTTTTGTAAAAAGCCCAACCCGGGCGGGTTTTATTAAAAAACCAGTGTTTAGGGTGAAAAAACCCGGGTTTTATTGGACAAAATAAAATTTTTGGTACCTGAACTCAAAAATTTGCACCTATAAAAATGCAAACTTCAAACCATCAACAAACATAAAATTAAGGTTTAAGTCATAAAGGGAACTTGGCACTGCCCTCCAAGAAATAAATGAATGAATAAATTTGCTTCTAAAAACTTTCACTGCATATTCTTTTGAATAAATAATTATAAGCAATAGAAACTTAAGTGAGATACCATTAAAATATATCCAGCTATATATATATAGATATATATCCAATGTACAAAATTGTGCAAATAGAAATGTAGTAAAGAAAACATGGATATCTTTTTGAAAAGATTTATCTTTACTAAAATAAAAAAAAATTACATTATCCATGTAACTGTTTACCCCTCCCCTCCTAAAAATGGTGATATAAGTAATAATTTTTATTAAAATATATTTATATAAGGCAGTGCCATATTACCGGCAGGGCAAATGGGGCAACTGCCTAGGGCCCACAGATTTTAGGGCCCAAAAATCTTACATTGTTATAATTTTATAATAAAATAACAAAAGGATATAAAAATTTCAAAAGTTAAATGATTTTTTAATTATACAGGGTGTCTAATGATCAGGAAAATCGGGAAAGTCTGGAAAATGCCAGGAAAATGAGAAATAGGTCAGGAAAGTCTAGATAAAGCCTGGAAAATGCAAAATGGGTCCAGAAAATTCTCCAAAATTTTCCTTCATCTTCCGTTTCCATTCCCTTATAAATTTTCCTTCGTCTAAAAATTTCTTGTCAAAATCTCTTCGGAGTCCAGAGAGTGAGAAATGCTGATAAAGATGATTTATGTTTAAATAGAATGAATGATTCAGAATGTTTGTGGTGCTCATACCTGTTTCACATTCTGTGGTGAGGTGCTTCTTGTGACAGAAGACCCAAAAAGCTATCTGTCTGTAACCAGTGATAAAATATAGAAATTTTCACTAGTATTACTCGTCATTCTTACAGATTTAAAGTTTAGTAAACTGAATGATAACACTTTATGTTTGAATTTCGGCATCTACATTCAATATTGTCATTTAGATATATCATATAAGTACCGCCTGTAACACCAGTAGTATTGGTCCCTATTAGTGAAATCTGAACTAAATATAGTATCTTACTTAAAACTCATAATTTTTTGTCTATCTAACTTAAGTACATCAATAATTGTATTACAGTTGAAAACTTATTTCAAGTAAGCCATAGAAAAATATTACATTTTAAAAACGGGGTTATACTGTTGAGGAATTTCCTAAAGCAAACTACATCTATGGTAAAGAAATTTTTTCCAGGAGCTCCCAAAAGTCTGGAGAAGTCAAGAAATTGACTTACATAAATTTAGTAGACACCCTGTTATAAAGTACGAACAGTGAAACAAATTCAATTTTACGTTTGTGTATAAATTAATTTAAACTTAATTTTAATTCTTTGAAATGTTCTATAGCATACCAATATGTAGGAAAATAACTAGCCAGATTTTGTAAAGAGTATTTTTAATGTTAAAAAAATAACAAAACTTTTGAATTATTTGTTATTTTAAGAAATATTTACAAAAGTGACTATTTACAAAAAGTGGTTGTATTCCATACATGTTAGCAACTGTAATATAGCATTTCACTGTAACGTTTAACTATTTGTTTCTTTGACATAATGTAACTATATTCATTATTTCAGATTACTTAAAACAAATACATGTTTGGAAGAGTAAGATATTGAAAACTTCCATTCTAAACCAATCTTTTTTAATAACAGGTGGAGGTTATTGCAAGGGGCCTAATTTTTTTCTTCTGAACAGGTCCAACAATTGTCTTGATTGGGCTCTGATATAAGGAAAATAAAGTGAATGTACAAAATTGTACAAACAGAAATGCACACTCTCCCAAAAAAAGTATTTGAGTATAAGTCAAATTTCTATATTTCATTTGTAAAGCATTTTCTTCATAAAATAAGCATGATGCAACAAATAACAATAACTTCTTATATTTCAAGTTATGCATATTTCAAAAACTAATTAGTTTTTGAAATATCTAACCACTCACTAAACTGAAGTGACTAATTTTGCTTTTACTTAAATACTTTTGAGCATGATGCAACAAATAACAATAACTTCTTATATTTCAAGCTATGCATATTTCAAAAACTAATTAGTTTTTGAAATATCTAATCACTCACTAAACTGAAGTGACGAATTTTGCTTTTACTTAAATACTTTTTCAGTGGGTATAGTAAAACAATGCATAAGCATAAATTTTATTGCTTTACACAAAGGTTTATCTTCTTATTTTGCAATTTAATATAACACAATAACTTTAGATAGAATTTCTCAAATTATTTTATTTTCTTTGAAGCGATATAAAAAATGAAAGTCAAAAACCTACCTGCACATTTCTTTTTAATATTTAAATAGTTCTTCTTAATATTTAATAGTTCTTTTTAATATTTAAATAGTTCTTTTTAATATTTAAATATTTCTAATTTGCACGCTTTCTACAACAGTGTTTGTGGAGAAAAACAACATTTTCTGAAAGGAAATATGAATTAAAAATTAGAAAAAATAGATGCAATGGCTCGTAAATTTAAATTTTAAAATACTTTTTCACATTAATGATTATGTAAACTTAGTTACAGTGGTTGCTATGAAAATGTTTAAATCTGTGTGAAATTGATTGGTTGAATAATGATGCTAGAGAATGAATGGTGATGCACTCTGGCCTTTGCTAAGTAAAACTAGCCCTTCTTTATAAATTAAATGTCATTGGATCAACATTAATACATTTTAGGATAGCTCATTAACAGAACAAATTTTGGTTACAGACAATGCCAAATAATGTAAGGGGATACATTCTTTGCCATTTTTATCTGTGTAAAGTAAAACTAGTCCTTCTTTACAAATTAAATGTGTTTAGTAGAACATTAATGTTTTTGGTTTTCTAATTGGAAAAATTTTATTTATAAGTTGTACACTTACTGTTATGATATTGTTTGAAATAAATTGCATCTTTTGAAAGGAAACATGCATGAAAAGTTAAAAACATACATGTAATGGCTCATAAATTTAAATTATACAATATTTTTCTACATTTTATTATTATGCTAGCTTAGTTAAAGTGTATGCTATGAAAATAAGTTAAGAACAGAATCATAAATTCATTGGTTGACGAAGGATGCTAAAGAATGAACGGGGAAGCATTCTTTGGTGTTTTTACCTCTGCTAAGTAAGACCAACCCTTTTTTAGAAATTGCAGGACTTTAATGGACATTAATACATTTTTGGATAGGTGATTATAGGGATAAATATTATTTGGAATTTCCACACTAACAGTATATTTGGAGACAAACCACAATTTTTGAAAGAAAATAGGATTTAAAAATTTCAAAAATACATGTAATTGCTCATAAATTTAAATTTTAAAATACATTTGTACATTTTACGACTACATTAGCTTAGGTAGAGTGTGAATCGGCTATTAAAATAAGTTATTAAAAAAAGAGTTATAAATGGATTGATTGACCAAGGATGCTAAAAAGTGAACGGGGGTTCATTATTTGGCATTTTTATCTGCGCTAAGTAAAACTCTCCCCTCTTTACGAATTACATACTTTTAGATTAACAGTAATACGTTTTTCTATAGTTGATTAATGGGAGAAATATTACTTGGAAATTGAACACTGACTGTTATCGTATTCTTTGAAATAAATTTCACCTCCTGAAATTCAACATGTGAATTAAAAATTTAAAAAATACATGTAATGGCTCATATATTAGTTTTTAAAATAAATTTGTACATTTTATGACTACATTAGCTCACTTAATATACAGTAACATTAGTACAAGCATGGTGCATTTTGTATACCGAAAAAAGGCAAACTGAAGTAAGTTAAAAGAAACAAATATTTCTGTTAAAAAGGTTTAATAATCATAACTTCTAATAAATATTTCTTGAATAAAAGTAAAATACAATGTAATGTATAAAAAAATGTTAATCTCTGACCATATTAAATTTCATCTATGAGGTCAATTATACCCTGTTTACTGCAAATGGTGCATTTTATACACCAGTGCATGTAGATAAAGGTTAAAAAAATTTTTTGCCTTTTTCACCGCTTGGACCCCCTCCAAATTTTTTTTCTGGATACATTCCTGACAATACCCATAAATCATAAGCTTTACAAAAGTCAGTGGTGCTGGTTTTATAGTTATAAAAAGTAGTCACACTTTCAATAAATTCACATATAGCATCTGTCTTTCATTAAGTTACTATTGAAAATTGAAATTTTCTATGCAGAGAAAAATTTTTAACTGTCATATTAGGCTTTTAAATGTCAAACACAAAAGGTTGACAAGTTGCAAGTTGACAAAGGTTGTCAAGTTGCTGCCTCAATGTGAAATGTTGGACAATCAATCTGTTAAACGACACTTTGTTGATTTTACTCGAGGTCGAATCAATGATAAGATAGAAGATGGTCAAAGTGTGAGGTGTAGCTGTGGAGTTTGGGATTGCACATAGCATAGTTTCACAACTTTGGAGAGAATTTCAAACTACAGGAACAGCTATCCGAGGGTTCAGCAGTGGTCGTCCACGAGTGACCACAACAGCAGACGACCATTATGTTGCCCTAGAGGCCAGGAGGAACAGGCAGAAGACAACGAGAGAAATCATTAGACCCACAGTACAGGCAATTAGACAAGTGTTTTACCAGGCCCAGGAGGATGCACAGTGGTGGTCTGTTTGTATGACAACCTGTAGGGTGTATAACTTTAGCGCCTGTTCGTCAGTAGCAACCTGTCATGCTTTGCTCTACAGAAAACGTCAGAAAGCATTTTCTGTAGTGCCAGGAACACCAGAATTGGACAGATAATCAATGGGGCCGATTACTCTTTATGATTGAGAGCAGATTTAGTCAGAGTAGCGATTCTGGACACATACACATCTGGAGAGAGCGGGAACTCGCAATAACCACTAGAGCATCATCGAATGTTTTCGTTTTGTTCATCATCAAATGCTTTTGTTTAGGAAGGTATCATGCTGACCTGAACACAGGTCAGTAGTGCCGAAGTTAAAAGGGATATTACTGAGTCACATCACATACAGCTACTGAGAGAGTTATTAAGCATAACTCAAATTTAAAGATTCAGTTGAGCATTTTTTTTAATGGCCTTGGATGGAAAACAGAAATTTTCTAGTTGAAAAAATTGCAAAGGGGATCATATACAAATTAAAAAGGTGTCACTTTTAGAAAATTAACAAAGGGATTTTTTCCTAATATAGTCATTTTTCTAACCTTAAAAAATTAAAGTGTGTTACCATCTTTTTACACTTGTATTCACCGTCTACCTCGACTGATGGTTAACAGCGAACCATCAGTTGAACACTGAAATAGTATTCACCGTTTACCGGACAGGAACTAACCGCCCACAAAATCCCAACCCAGGTTGAGAAACTTAATCTTGCTACAGCGCAAGGTTTTTTAAGTAACTGAGCATGCTCTGTTAAGATTTTCCCCAAAAATTAGCTTCTCCCTTCCATTCCTTTGCAGAACTGGCTCTCCCCTTCCTTCCGAACATAGAGACATGAGGAGAGATGGGAGGGGGGAAAGCAGTGTGATTGCAGGGTCACTTGGAGAGGCACAAAAGAATCAACTACCACGTGATGTGAACTCCCAATGCTTTGTGTACACTTGGACCAATGAGCGTTTCGATTTCAACTGAGCCCCCTTTCAATGACGTTGATTGGCCCAGTTTCAACCTATGTTGAGAAACCACAAGTTCAGTAACTTTTTCTCACCAGTTAAGGGGGAATATGAATTTTAGACTGACCAGTCGAGTTCTCCAACAGGGAGTTGCTGAACTGCCAGTTGAAGTTAATGGTGAATTCAGGCATTAGAGGACATCCTGTATACATACAAACATATGTGTGTGTGAATGTGTATGTGTGTTAAAGTTTGATAAAATCATGACTTATCTGAATTTGAATTTTTAAATAGTGAAGAATTTGTTCTCACAGTTACAAGAAAGAAAAAAAAAATAGCTAAATTTTGTTCTCATGCTCTTGTGTTCCAAGTTCATTAATATTTCACAAAGCATATTTCTGCAGTTAAAAGAATGAAGAAAAATAATCTAAAGAATATACATATATAGTATAAAAGAACATACCTACCTTTAGTCATAGGATCTTTCAAAAAGATATCTAAGCAGTCCACAAAATTTGTGCCACTGAATGGATCCTCACCAATTCCAATGCATAAAGACTGCCCTAAGCCAGCTTGAGTAGTTTGATGTACAGCTTCATAAGTCAGAGTACCTGATCTAGAAACAATGCCAATTTTGCCTCTGATGAATGTGACCTGGCATGATACCAATTTTGCATTCACCTGGCTGAGAAAGTAAAATAAAATAAATAATACAGTAAAACGTTTTACAGCTTAAGCTTTGAAAAAGAACAAGGGTTTTTATGTAATAGTCCATTAACAATGTTCATATACATACATACATGCATACATACACACATACATACATATTATATATATATATATATTATACCGGGTGGCCATAATTAAACTGACAGTGCTCACAGTGTTCTGTAGCACGATCTATTTGCGAGAATGATGCCACATTTTGTAGGAAGATTAAACAAGATTGGGGACGAAGGATTCTGCGAAAAAAAACTTAGTTCCAAAAGTCACAGCTAGGGGAATATTTGGTGCTGTGTAATAGAAAATAGAGTGTTGACAAATGCAAATTAATACGGAATAAAATTACCTTTTATTATGCACATTTTCTGATTTAGTTCAAGTAGAGTATTTGCTTCAAAAAACAGCGTGTTTTAAAATATTTAACATTCATTATGTTAATAATTTTTTCATTGAGATTCCATTAAAAATATTCAAATGATATTTTGAGAGAATGCAGTATTGGATATCGGTTAGAGTAATTTTTTTGTAGAACAATAATTCACAAGACGTAGTTACTAGTTAATTGTGCCTTTTGCAATCCATTAAATGCTATCCAATAATAATAATAATAAACTCTGTAAAATAAAAAAAAATGTTAACAATTAAACTTTATAATAAAAATTTACTGAAAATTGCATTTATTTTTCATTTTAAATATATAATTGTAAGGAACTTAAAAGGAAACCGGCAGTTTCGTGTACTCGGAAAAATCCGAAAACCGATGCTACATGCAGCCAAGAGCAGCAAAATAATTAACCGTATGTATAGAAATCTGGCCATTGTGATGAGAAATTCTACCAAAACAATGGGTATTTTTTATGATGTAAAATTTAGCGATTGTTAAAAATCAATTTCTAGAATTTCGTATTTATATGTAAATTTACAAAAAGTTTTGAAAATCTTAGGGGGGGGGGAGGAGGCTGAAAGCCGGCTAGGTAGGGCTCAGCCCCCGTAGCCCCCCCTCTGGTTATGGCCCTGTTTCATTCTGAGTAGCAGTTCTGCAAAATTGAGGAAACAGTTTTACAGCATTTGCGAAATTACATTTTCAAAAAGAAAACAAGCAAGCTTTATGAAATAAAAAAAATAGCATAAATGAATTCAACCTCAAAATGTGTAAATACATCAAAATCTCGAAGTCTAATTTTTTTCATGCTTACAATACTTTCCTTACATGGTACAGTAAAAGCTCGACTATCCGGAAAGCACGGGAAGCGTCGAATGCCGGATAAGTGAAAATTCCGGATAGTTGAGCTTGTAAAAAAAAAGATAGAAACATTCGCCGGCAAAACCAGAGGGGGAGGGGAGAGGGGCATTATGCGTGTGCATACTGCTCAATTTTTATTTATGCAGTTTTGTAACAAGATTTTAATTGAATTTATGCTAATGCATGTTATATTGCAGAGTTTAAAGACGTTACAAGACTTTTATTATAATATGTCTTTGCATCCTTGGGAAGATTAATAATAAATTAAAGTAATAACACCTGCCGATTTTCAATGCTTAAAAGCTTTACACTAAGAGAGTGATAAAATAATAATAATAAATAGAGTGTTATTTCCTGCCCCCCCCCCTCCTTCCTCTTCAGTTTCTGTTCAGAGATAACATAGTCAAATCATTGGAATGCTTAAGTCGGAAAGTAGGTCACGAATCACTACATTTAAATAATCTGCAATCAGCATTTCTGCTATGTGTTTATTTTAGCGCGAAAGATGAAACATATCATAGTTCTGAGTTAATCATTAAAAAATATATAAAAGAACTTTTTGAAAATAATGTAAACATATTGCTATAGTAATGAACAGTATGATCACTGTTTTATCTCCTTGTTGTCCCTTCTGTGCTTGCAGACGCAACAGTGAAATGCTGTGTTTTTGTATTTTGTAATCATTTAGGCTGTTTTTCTTTCGTATTTTTAAACACACCATTGTAATTTATAGAAATATTAGTATTCTCTGGTAATTGGAAATTTACACCTGTTGCCACCGTACTG